>OY735234.1:43229236-43324236 GCA_963457665.1 Thysanoteuthis rhombus
GCAAATTGACGGTTACCAAACTCAAGATGTTTTTTTTAAAGATTTTTTTGTTTAATTTTACATCTAAACTTCATAATGAAATTAGCAACTCTAATCTCGCTAGGCTTTCAACCCAAACAAGATCTAGCGTATCTATGGTTCAGTCTGGCTTGTTCAAATTCTCTCTATGACTCGAAATCACTCATGTAACATCACAATTTGAAATAAATGGATAAATAAATGTCTTCTTAGAAAACTGGTGCCAGCAAATTCAATAAAAAAAAATCAGGTCTCATCGCGAAGGTTGTTATTTCAATCAACAGATCCAGTTAATCCGTCCCATGGTAAATCCTAGTTTATGTGCGTAAAATGGAGATCGTTCCTGTTTGCCGTAAAATGAACTAAGGTTTTACAGGATTATCTCTCCTGTGTAATTTGATGATGTATACTTTTTCAACACCAGGAGAGGAAAAGAATGCTTTTCCCATATAAACTTTCAGCGTTCCGCTCACTCATCAACTTGACGCAAAAAACGGGGTACAAATAAAATCAATGAAAACAACTTTATTTCCACAAAAAACCTTTAACGTTTCACACGTCAGCCTGCTCGATGTCAAAACTGGAGCACCAACCGAATAAATGAAAACAAACTCATTCCTATCCGAAGATTTAAAGCTTCATTCGCTCACCAACTTTATAATGAAAACGATACACGAATATTTTTTTGGAAAAAACAACTTTATATCCAAATGAACCCTTAGCATCTCACAAGCTGGCCCACGCCATGTTAAAAATGGCTCACTGATACGATTTGATTTTCTCTAAATAATAAAAGTATAATTTATGTTTTCTTTCATAGATATAAAGAAAAACGTTATGGTTGATATAGCTGAGGGGAATATACCTATATAGTTACCCTCCTTTGTTCAATTATTGGTGGAGTAGGGTTGAGCTTACCACACGTGAGAGGTATCAATATATTTTAGCTTAATAACGAGGAAGTAATTGTATACGTTATAGTTGACATCATTTTCTGAAACTTTCATAATTCTGTAATCTTTTTTGACATTCAATTAAGATGAATATACCTCATGAACGTTGATATCTCAAGTGATGCTCGTTTTTCTCATTTGTTTGGAAATAAACGTGAATTAATTCAAAGGTCAATAAAAAAGGAAGTAGCTCCATGATTAAAGGCTTTTATCTTACGCAATTAATATTCATTGCCAACACACCCATACACACTATAAATATATATATATATGTGTGTGTGTGTGTGTGTGTGTGTGTGAGAGAGAGAGAGAGATAATTATATAAACAGTTTTGTGGGCACTAAACTTTTGCAAAAATGTCTTTATAATGATCACATTCTGTCGGTTATAGATTGCTCAATTACTGTTATTTCATACACATACACACACGCATACACACACAAACCCATATATATTTCATATATATTTATATATGCATCAGGAAATGGACATATATGTATATATATATATATATGCTATTATGTACATATATATATGTATTTATGTTTACATATACATAAATGTACATATATATACATGCAAATATGTTTACATATATATATATATATATATGTGTGTGTGTGTGTATATGTATGTACGTATGTATGAATGTATACACATTAGAACGTTGAAATGTCATCTGCCATATACCTTCTGAAATGTATTGGTTGATTTATGCACTCCCTGAATATATATTTATATATGTGTGTGTGTATGTGTGTGTGTGTGTTACCAGCAGGGATACCTGGTGTGAGTAGAGGGGAAAAAATCAACACGAGTCATTTCTGGCTAACTTTCAGAGATGATTAGCGATAATTTTGCACCAAAAATGCTAAAATCTAGCATATGAGTCCATCTTTTCATATCGAAGGTGAAATGTCAGATTGTCCCTAGTGGTCATTCGACGTCACCAGTGGTCATTTCCAGTCATATCTACCTCTTTTGCAAGTTTTTGGTAAGAATTCCACACCTTTTTACTAAGATTGGTCATAGGCATCAGTCATTTCTGGGGTGAATTCATACGTGATGTGATATTGACCTAGGAAGTCTTGGAGGTCACCTGATCAATTCTAGACTGTTTTCCAAGTTAACCACAATTTTGCGGCTATGAAATTGATATTAGGCAAACAGATAGATTTTTTCACTGCCAAATCATTTTGAAACATGACTCTGACATCGGAATTACGGTAGCCATTTTTTTCCTAATATTCCCATATATATATATATATATAGAGAGAGAGAGAGAGAGAGAGACTGAGTGAGAGAGAGACAGAGTGAGAGAGGGAGAAAGAGAGGGAGAGAGTGATAAATCATTAGAGAGATACATATATACATATAGGTATATTCATTGATGTATGTATATATATATATATGAGTTATCTAAACATGAGGAGTATGCAATACCGGGGATATAGTATATATAGATAAACCAGTTTTCCTCTGTGACTCTGAGTTTCATGCTGCTATCGTCAGACCGTCTCCATTTTCTATATACTCCATTTACACCCCCTATATATATATATATATATATATATATATATATATAAATTTCTACTGCTGTAGGAACTAACGATCGTACTATGAAAATTTAAATTCATTTATATAACAATCATCAGTTGGTCCATCTTAAATGGATGCTCATTTCCACATTTACACAAGAATTATGGATGGATTTACATCGAGATCACTTAAGAAGGCACAGTTCCGGGAAAAGCAATCCTGCTGTTAAACCACGGTCCCTCGTCAGTATGAATCAAATCTAATCTCCTCCCTAATTATGATGTTCTTATAATTTGGTTGTAAGCTTATTGCTAACGAACTAAAGTATATGAACGAGCTTGCCAAGTATCATATCACGGTCGGCACCCTTGAAAGCACAAGTAAATCATCCGTTCAGAACTGTTCCGGGCCATTTCGTTATACATAAGCTCCGTCGGTTGTAAATTCTGGCTTGTGGAAAAAATAAAACCCCACAACGATCAAACAAATCAATTCCTGTTCATATTTACTCGTTTGTTTGTGTTCAGAAAGCGTAGTGGATAATAGAACTTATTGATAAGAATCTCCCAAAGCATTGAAGAGTGTTCTCCAAGCGGAAAATGTTCCAACTCTTCGACAGCGTGTAGACAATATAATAACAGCTGATGTTCGAGCAGTTCAGTTTATCCTAGAAGAACAGCATATGGTGCAAAAGGTTAAAAGATCCGTATCCTAGAGATAGAAAACGCAGTAGGAGAAGATCAGATGTAAGAATGCGGGATAAGATATAGAAGTTTGCCGATATAACATGGTAGATAATAGCACACCAATAGTCGACGTAGAAAAATCTGGTATATATATATATATATATATATATATATATATATATATTATTATTATTATGATGATGATGATGATGTCATCTACAGACAGCTGTTTCGATGTATTACATCTCTTCAGTGTGGCTATAGACTTTCCATTTACCCATCCAGTACTGCGAGGCAGAATTGAAACCCTCACTTCAGACCCATAGGCCGATATCCTACCTCTGGATTACGGAACGGGACAGGCAGTGAGGGTGAATTAAAGCGTTATATTTGAATTACACAGAAATCCCCTGTCCACCAGAGTGCTCAATTCCTATAGAAGAGCATTGCATAAGCCTACAGTGGATGAGTTACCTCACTTAAAGAGTGCTCAACCCAGAATAGAGGAGCATTAATATATATATATATATATATATATATATATATATACATATGTGTGTGTGTGTGTGTGTGCATGTGTGTGTGTGCACGCGTTTGTGTGTGCGTGTGTGTATGTGTGTATTTATTGTGTGGATGTGATGTGATCCAAACAACGTTGGTAAAATCACAATTGAGAAGTGAAAAGAAATTGGACTGCAGCAGGAATCGAACCTAAGACCGATAGGAACTGAAATCGTAATTTGGGCCTTAGCATTACCGGCGGTCATTTAACTCAATGATCAAAACAATGCTACCTTCAAGCGGCTACCGTATCTATTGCAGGTTTGATTCCTGTAGCAGACCTTTTTTCTTTGATTGTTTATTCAATCTACGTTTTCTAGGCCACATGATATATTTACCGTGTAATGAGAAGAGATCATTTTGAATAATAGTTTCAAAATAATAAAATGCAATTCATAATTTTTTATATATATGTATATATATATATATATATATATATATATATATATATATATATATATATATATATATATATATATATATATGTATATATATGTGTGTGTGTGTGTGTCCTATAGAACTTGATGAGTGTCAATAGGCATTGAGAGGAGTTCTTTAAGTAGGAGATGCAGTGACTATATTGGAAGTCTATATTTATTTCAATATAAGCTGATGTCCGGGCATTTTCAGTTATCCTTTCAATTCTTCAGATTCGATGTCTTGCTTTACAAATGGTTGAAACATCCATTCACATATCAGTGATTTTAAATCGATTCTGCACCAGAATATACTAAAACTCTGAAACATTTTCAAAATAAAAATAAATAAAAGCATTATTCGGAGGATATACTTATCTACTTATATATATATATATATATATATATATATATATATATATATATATATATATATATACACATAAATTGTTCTGGTGGAAGGATTTGAAGTTAGCACATTCGTGATCGCCATGGAAGGAAAGCAGAAAGGCGTTTGTCCAGCAATTAGCTCGTAATGACTGATGGTTTTCATGAATCTCTCGGAAACGTCCAGATTCTGATACTTCATATATATATATATATATATATATATATATATATATATATATATATATATTGTGTCATCCACAGACAGCTGTTTCATTTTATTACAACTCTTCAGTGAGGCTATAGACTATCCATTATCCCATCCACAACGTAGAAGTAGGATTAAAACCTTAGCTTCAGACCCTGAGACTGCTATCTTCCCTCTGCTCCACGGAACAAGTCGGTCAGTGAGGTTAAATCTAAGCGATATATTTATTTATGCATACATATTCCCCATTCCCCAGAATGCTCTATTACATGTTGGAAGAGCATTACATATGCTGACAATGAACGAGTTACCTCACTGAAGAGTGCTCAGCTCAACCCTGAATAAGGGAGCGTTTATATATATATATATATATATATATATATATATATATATATATATATATATATATATATATATATATAATGAACTAAGGCGCTTCCAGTGATTTTTGCAGTTAGCTCTCCTTCGTTGTAGATATGTATGAACTGATTTTCATTTACTTTCTGGCTACTGTAGCGTTGGCAGAATTATGCGATCTCTGAGTGCTTCCTACTTTGTACTTTTCCATCTCCTGGATGTTTCTACTCTCTTATGGGCTGACTTGATGATCCCAAAATAATTATTCGAAATCTTTGCTGATATACAAATGATACCGTTCTTCTATCTTCACCGGACAAGTATTCAGCCATTTTTGTCCACACGATATTTTCAAAAGTTCTCAATGAATTTCAATAGAATTTGGTGTAAAGGGTTTGCCATGGGCCGAGGACGAGTTGATTACATTCTTGAGTGTATCCATGGTTTATTTACTTCACCTCCCCTTCATTGTGGCTATATATCAAGTGATTTTCATTTAGCTTTCTCACCTGTACCGACGTTCAAATAATTTGGTCACCCATTTTTTTTATCTTTTCTCTATTGATTCTATCACCCACTGCAGGGACGATGGGGCACTGTGGATCATTTCATCGGGGGTGTACCAATGGTGGAATAGCTTACCGGAGTCCATTCCTCTTAGGGCTGGATTGGAATCGGAGTCCGCATTACTACATGCGCATTTTCGGAAGAGAAGAAAAGGGTACATGCCTTTCAATTAGTGCAGAGTGAAGCAAACTGCTTCAGCCAACGTTTTGAATTCGGCTCACCGTCTTCATTCTCAATACCATTAACTGTTAGGCCAATTACATTTCTGGACTGGATTCAGATTATCCCCGAGTAATAGTTTCCAATCTTTCTTAATGTGTTAAACGGTTGGGTACCTCGATCTAGAATTCGTTAACTAAGCAAATAAGATTATAACTAAGAAGTGATTTTGCGTCAGCACGGAACGATGGTGTTTTCTGTTGAGTAAATTTCGCTCAAGAGCAAATTACTCACTGGTAATCAAGTTGTTCCAATTAAAAGTCCTGGATCTTTGCCTAAATACCAATGAATCTCGACAGGGAGAAAAACACTAACTGGTCAAAATCAGGCCAACCACTTTTGGTACGTTTGTGGTTAACCCAAGATGCTCAACTTATATTTGGTTAGCTTAATATGCTACCAAGCCAAGTTTGAAGTCCTTTCTGAGAATCGAAGTCATTAATTTCTCCTGTTATCTAAATGGGTGCACACTTACATCGCTAAGCAAGATACTGTCACTCTAAGGGTTGCAAGCCCTTTGGCTCCTGAGAGAACGATTACCTTTTGATTTGTGTACAGTGTGAGTTATATCAATGTCATCAAAGGTTTTTGATACGGGAATTATCTATTTCAATACATCTAGTTAGTTTTTGCCCCAATTGATGAATAGCAATCGGTAAAAAAATCATTTTTGTTCGACGAAGGATGAAATGTGGTATGAAAGAGATCAATCTAATTGCAATTCCGCTCTGAACTGGACGTAGAAGATGAGTGGTTAGTCGAAAATTTTCCTTGTAACAATCCCCACCCCTGGACACTTACGCAAACACAGAGATAATCTAATGCGTATCAAAAATATTGTCTGCCATCTTGGTATCGGTGTCTATCAGTGTAGGGGTTAGGAACAAAACGTAACTAGGAGGCAGCGTAACAAGATATCACATATAATCCATCAATATGGTTGTATAGTACATTGAGAATAATGAAAATCGTTTGCTCGTTGGAGAAGCATAATATTGCAAATTTTGCTTGCTGGTCGATCAAAATCCCTTCTCAGGTTGGATTTGACTGGGTATAGTTTGTACCGCAAGTCGCCATTTGACAATACTTAGCAAGATAGTCTAGCACATATCCACTATTGTAGTGAGTTCAATTCTCATCGCTGCCCTACATTTCGAACTTCTGTCGAACTAGGGTTAATTTAAAATAAACCCAATCACCCTTTTCTAGAGCAATTGTTGACAAAACAGTCTTGAAAATGCTTGACACTTTAGTGAGTTTCAACTTAGATATGAGCTGTACGATTGTACCAGACTAAGCTTGATAAATACCGACTCTTAGTTTTATTTTGCCGAAAATGACGCAAAAGAATAAATGACGAAATGCTTCAAAATCGTTGTGCTCAGTTTTGTCGAAAACTATTTCGATCACGGCATCATTTAAATATATGACAAAGACACAAAAATCACGAGAAAACTGTAGCCAATATTTTTGGGCGGACCGAATGTTGCCTGCAGGCTATATGTAGTCCACTCTTGTGTTATACAATTAGGAATATTGATGGGGAATTTTGACATAATTCTCACAATATTAGCTATAACTTAGTTATCCTTCATAACATCTCCTTACCTCACATAGATAAACGGAAACCTCCACCCACACAAACACACACACACACATACACACAACGATGCATTTACACAGCAAATAATAAATCGTGCTGCCATCAAAATATATTACGGAATCCCATTAGTGATACATTTGAAACTACTCAACATACGTGTTTAAAAACATGGAAAGAGGAGAGAAAAGCGAACTAATTTTATTTGTTGATTAAATTATGCGACTTCCACGATTCGATCAAACTTTTTTTATTGGATTTGCCAGCGCTGGTTTCTAAAAAGACATTTATTTATTTCGAGTTACGTTGTTAATTAAGTACTTCCGAGCCGTCGCTAAAAGAGATTTGCAGGTCTAATTAAATTTAATACGTACGGCTTTCCATTGTTATTCCTTGTTAAATACTGGAATAACTGTCATGGCTGAAACGAGGAAGATTCTCAAAAGATAAACAAAGAAATTTTCACGTAATCAATCGGAAGAAAAACATTTTTTACCAAAGAACAAAGAAACGGTGTGAAAAAAGTTGCATAGTGTTATCATTCATCAGCTTCCCAGATAGATAGATAGATAGATAGATAGATAGATAGATAGATAGATAGATAAATAGATAGATAGATAGATAGATAGATAGATAGATAGATAGATAGATAGATAGATAGACTGGAACAGTGTATGCCATATAGATAGATAGATGGATGATAGGTAGGGAGAAAAAATAGGTTTAAACAGTCTATGCAATGTAGATAGATTGATAGATGATAGGTATACAGATAGAAAGGTTCAAACAATCTGTGCCATCTAGGTACGTTGATCGAGAGATATGGAGATGGATAGATAAATATGAACAAAAGAGATAGATGAATAAATGATTATGAATCGACTGAAATGAATTGAAATGATGGGTAGATATGAACGAACATGGATGGATAAATAAACATATAGAAAAGAATAGGCTGAAAAAGATGGACAGAGATAGATAGATAAATAGACATGAATAGACTGAAATGAATACAAGATAGATAGATAGAAAGATATGAATCAAATGAGATAAATATATATAGATATAGATATGAATAAACAGAGAGATAGATATGAAGTAATATAGATGGATAGAGAGATATGAACAGAGCCAGCTAGCCGGGTGGATAGTAGAAAAGATAAATAGATAGATATATTGATATGAATACACCGGCGTAGATAGATAAATGAATAGATATGAACGGACAGATAGATATGAACAAAGACATATATATATATATATATATATATATGTGTGTGTGTGTGTGTGTGTGTGTGTGTGTGTAACAATCCATTTTTTCTGGTTGAACACCCTTAGTTAGGGCCCAAATCTGCTATAAGCGATATGCAATGCTGTTCCAACTCTTGAATAGAGCACCCTGGTGGATGGGTAATTATGCGTAAGTAAATATATCACTTGATTCGATCCCACTCAACGTCCAGGTTCTTCGTGGGACAGGGGTCGAGTATCCGCCTCCGGCTCGGAGCAAAGGTTTCAACTCCAAACTCTAGGCGGAATGGATGAGATATCAAGTCTATAGCTACACAGAAGTGTTTTTAGAGTCTGTATCCATCTTAATCTAGATAAATGGATAGATATGTGAAGACATGATTGTGCATCGTATCTGGAATAAATACCCTGAGCTTTTGGACAAAACCTGTTAATACACCTAGTATCCATCCCCTCGGTTCTGTCCATTCTATTCCTGGCCTGGCCGTCTTATTGGAACTTCATGATGCCTCTAATACAATTTTTTTTTTCGGAAAATGTCTTAGGTTATAAGAATACTAAATTCCATGTTTGTATCGCAGAATGCACGACCGGCTAAACATTTCGACTTAAGCAACCCCAACGTGAGAGAGAAGAAATACAAAGTATTTTATTTATCTTGAATAGTTCAGATGACTGCTGCATTAACGAGACTTCCAGAATCGACTTTATGCCATCACACCATTGAGATGATAATTCCGTGAATAAATGAATAAGACCCCGCTTCATACATATTCGCCTTGAAAAGTTGTACTGAGTTCATTTCTGCTGTTGTTACTGCACACAAAGGTTAGTGACAAAAATACATACAGCATTCTATTTGCACGTGCTTTCCAAATTACCCTAAATTTTAGGGTAACACCCCCGTAAACCTACCCGTATGCTAGGCTCTCTTTTTTTCTTTTGCTTTCTTTCTTATTTGGGTAAAGAGGAAAGATAATTACCACATTTTCTTGAACAGTTCTTACTCTGCTATCTAGGCTCAGGTTACGGCTATATTGTATAGGACACTCTAGTCCGTCGAGTCACTTCAATACGTACACTGTCAGTGAATAGTAGGTGTCGTAACCAAGTGGAGGTCATGTAAAGAACTTCCTGTGATGATCCTATTAATCCCCCGAAGAAGGTGACTGATCTCTGCACTGTACTCAAAAGCGCTTTCACAGAAGTTGAAACATTCCCAGTCCGTTCACTACTTAGATGGGAGACCGTCAGTGAATGGCAAATATCGTAACCTGGTGAAAGTCATGTAGAGAGCTTCCTATAGCAATTCGATTGATCCTCTACAGAAGGTAACTGACCCCTGCACTATACTTGATAATCCGTTCACAGAAGTTAAGCCACTTCGAGTTCATTCACTACCAAGATGGGTGACTGTCTGGGAATGCTAGCTTGGGATCATACAGAGATCTTTTAGTTGCAATAATCTGGGGGGGGGAATTATCCAATTGACATTTGTCCAAGAACCAGCTTTCCCAAATACCTGCTGTTATATTAACATTTCCTCCTTTCTCTTTCTCTTTCTTTTCACTCGCAGGGGTTGGCAGCAGGTGGGCTACGGTACAGAGATGTTCTCTGTGGGCAGGGCCCTTTTATTAGAAAAATCCAGATTTGATGTATTTATGAGTTTCTTGGTGAATTTCAGTTTTTCTCATGTCTTGAGATTCGATTGCTTTTTTTTCATTGTATAATTCGTTCATCTTAACCAATTCCACAGATTTTTGTCGAATCGTGACATGTATCAAAACAGGAAGATCTCAAAATTCTTTCAAACCTTTTTTATTTTCCTTCTGCATTCTCGCTCCGAGAATAGACTTAATATCCTCATTAGAAAGACGGTAATCTAGTGGATAAATGAGTAAAACCCTCTTCATTCATAATTGTCTTGAAAACTTGTACAGATTTCACAGTAAGTACCACTCATAAAGGGTAGCAGCGAAAATCTGCCCTACATTCTCTCTGCACAGGTACTACAAAACACCCTGAACATTTGGAGACCCATCCCGAATACATCCTGGTATACGAATCACTACTTCATCATCCTGAACTTCTGAGTTTTATTGCAGTGAATGGTTGATGTACGAAATACTTCCCTAGGCGAAATAATTCTGCAAGGGAAATAGTTTCAATAGAGAAAATAACAATGTTAATTGTTTGAGCAGATTCATACCCCTATTTTTTTCAGAAGTGTTCTCCAACGAAAGTGAAGAAAAAAAAAAGTTTTCACACAATATCTCCAAAAGTTCTCGAAAAATCTCAATGACATCTTATAGTAGAAAAAACCATGGACCAAAAGAAAAATCGATTAAACTTTTAGTTTCAGGATTTTTAAGTTTCTTTAAGTCCTGTATGGTAGCAATATATTGACCGATTTTCATTTATTTTTCAGAGAAAAAGGCTTAGGCTGATGTTTGTGTTCTCTGAGGGTTTTAAAATTATCGCTGTTTCATTTCTCCTATTCTGTTTCCCGCTTGCTGATCAGTCTTGCACTGTTAATCAGCATCCCCCATTAAAACGCGGTTCGTTATAGCATTATTTGTAATATAACACGGGTAGATAGTAGATACAAAAATATTAATCTTTATCCAAAAAGGCTATATTTAACTCCAAAATACCAAAACATATCCCCAAAAAGCTACGTCTCGCCTAAAAAGAGCAACGTATAGCCAAAAGAGCTAAATCTAGCTCAACAATAGCTAAATTAGCAATCCTGTTTATCGCAACTCGGTTATAAAGCGGTCGCCTTTCGGGTCTCCAACACCCACGCTAAAAAGGAACTGCCTGTATCATCTCTCAATTGTCGACACATCTAATCATTTGGAATAAATGATTCATCCTTTATGATACTCTAGAAACAAATTGAATCATACCTGGACGCTGCTCAGAGTCTCTCTGGTATTTTCTTCTTGATATCAAAGATAAATTCGTAGAGTTCTCTTTAATGGAAGTTTGAACAACTGGAAACTTTATTTCTATTAAATTTGACTAGCTTTTACCTTCATCTTAATTTTAAGTTCTTTCGTACAGCTCTCGATTCTAACCATCGTTGCTATGGCCACGAATAACAGTACAATCAGAAATCAAGAGTATGCCTCGCACTGTCATTACCAGAGGGATTTCCGTTTACTTGTCGTTCCGACCGCCATGCAATTCGTTGCTATAGAAACGATGGACTTCGATTGAAAGTTGGATGAAATCAACTAAAGTTACGATGGAGGAAAAATCTAATAAAAAAGAAAATAACGTGTAATGATGATTCATTGAATAATAAGAATAAAGATCGGAACATTCATTCTTTTCATCTTTTTTGCATAGTGTAATATGTTTAATACCTTTGGGTATGAAACATTGTTGTTTTTATATTCTACATTATTTCAATGCGCTGTGTTGAAGATTTTGCCTTCCAAGGATTAAGCTTCGAAGACATCAAAGAAGACATTCTGAACTTCTCGACCACGAACTTCTCCGATAATGATGATCAGTCCTTTGGGGCTGTTACATTGTAAATTAAGCTTATTCATTATATCCAACGGAGCGGAATGATTTTTATGATCAACCAACTACACAGGGAAACCCTACGTGGCTCGTGAATAGATATTTCAAACACTTACATTGAGGACATGGTATGAGTTTTATACGATTCTGTTTTATTTTTTCCTTTAAATCTTCTTTCATAATTATCTTTGGCTTTACGTTCATGAGAACTTGCATCTCAATTATGAATACATCAAATTGTTACAGATGAAATATCTCATTTGATATAGTAGGATGAAGGGTGATATAATCAAGCAAACCGGGTTAATATGAAAAAATATCAAAGTATGTTCCATTTGAAGCAATAACCTTCTTCCAACGATCCTGTAATGACTTCGTCATCGTCATCATCATCATTATCAGTCTTTTTATCGTCCGTCGTTGGGCAGACACCTTCTTGAGGATTTGATATACCTCTCTATTATAGGCGTCGTAGGGTGAATACTTCCTGAACCAGTCCAGGTTCTCTCGCTATCTCATATTCTGCCGGCCTCGATTTCGCATGTGATCTCCAGGGAACCATGTTATGAGTGGTGATATCGATCGGTCGTCTGCCATTCCTCCAATATGATAAGCCCATTGCCATTTTCAGTTTTGTAATTGGTATTTCGAAAAAAAATCTTTACGTTTAGTGGTCACACATTCATTGAAAGTGCGAATCATAGCTTACATGTCGTTGAACCTCATATCACAAATATGAGTTCGAAATACTGGATAAAATGAGCATCTGTCTTAGAAACGTCAGGGGAATATGGTAGACCCTAAAAGACTTCAATTCAATTCCACACCAGTCTGTTGACAAGTGTGAGATCAGTCACTCTCACGGAGTATTTCATTCAGTTCAGGTGGGATACATTTTCCAAATGTTTTCGTCATTCTTTTTGACTAAAGATGACATAACACGCTCACTGTTGAATTCCAAGAGTCCCAAGGAAATGCCCAAACTGTTGATCTTGGATAGCTGACAGCTATTATCGATATTCGTCCATCGTTAAAAAAAGGTTTAGGACCTGACTCGAGATTATTCATTGGTATCCATAATCACAGACCTAAACCTGGGGAAAGAATGCCAACTAGTAAGCAACATAGAAGAGTTCCCTCTGAATGCTCAATTCTCGTTTTAAACATCTCGAGTAACATTTTACTCGAGGTGGGATCCAACTTTTAGGGAAACTTTATCGCTGGTAAGAGCTTTAAAAACCTTCATTAATGACGAATTATATCTGTACTTAGGTTGAAACAGCAAAAATTCTATAACATTAACATATTTTTCAAGTTTTAACATATCTATGATATGAACAAACATGTTTCATTAGATCTCCAGTTGGCCAACATTTGATGATACTGACGTCAGTAATATTTGTATCCGTCTCAGTTCTTTCCTGGGTGTCTACCATTCAGCAAAATGTTTTAATATCACTCTTAGAGCACCAATGAACTGGGGATTTACCACCAACGAAGTTCCACGAACTTTTATGGTATCTATCTATGTTTATTCTCTGTTTCTGATGTTCTCACTCTCTCGCTCTGTCTCTCTCTCCTATTGTCATTTGAGGTCGGTCTACTACAGTACTTATTATATATATATATATATATATATATATATATATATATATATATATATATATATATATATATGTATTGTTTGCTACACTTGAACCGTTTCCAGTGAATCACAGATCCTACCCAATCATACGTAACTTTATACTATTTGGAAGCTAGTTCACCGTATTGACAAATAATCTGTGTTTTAGATGTGGGTATTAAATGGTTGGATACTCTTTGGACGGATCCTGCACGTGCTGTCAGTCAATACATGCTAACGATTACCAAAATAACATATACAAACAAACACGTACACAAATGATTTTCCTGTTTCACAAACACAGATCAACCTCGTCCGTTCGTATACCGAAACTAACATAAAAGAGTATTCGAAATTATCTTTGAAAAAAGATTTTTCTATCCAGAATTATCTAAAAAAATATATATATATATATACAGGCCGAGATTTTAGCATTGTTGGTCCAAAGTGACCATAGAATCCTCAAAAAGCATTTTTTTGAAAAAAATAAGTCTAAGATGCTGTTTATTGGTCTAATCACGCAAATGTTCCAGACTTTAGCCCCTGAAATGTGTCCAGGAGATTAACACGAAAGCACACCAACGGATATTAGTCAAAGAGATAAGAATCTGTTGCCCAATTGACTGGTCGGCTAGACTATTTGTGGGGTTATTGTGATTTGATACTGATCAAGTATTTTTATTATCATGATTTATTCGTTGTACACATATTGCAGTCGTGTAGTTATTCTAATTGAAATCCTGTACAATCAATATGGGAAGAAGTTATCGGAAACTTTTAGTCGCCAATCTATCAGTCAACATAGCAGAGGGTCGTTCCAAAATGCGATAAGCACCACTTAAAAAATAAATTTTCGATTAGATTAGAATTAATATTCTTGATTTGAATTTATCAAAATCTTATTTCAGCCTTATATATATATATATATATATATATATATATATATATATATATATATATATATATATATATATATATATACATATATATATATGTATAAATATATATGTATATATGTATATACATGTATAAATATATATGTATATATGTATACACATGTATATATATATATATATATAAATATGTATATATATATATATATATATATATATATATATATATATATATATATATGTATGTATGTATATATATATATATATTAATGGAGCTTATTGAGTTTAGGAATCAAAAATTTCTTTAATTTCCAAGTGGTTCTGCTTGGCTGGTTATATATGTATGTATATATGTATGCGTCACGTGTGCAAACTGAGCCAATATAGTTATACGGCTGAAGGTTTAAACATTTTCTCCTTATTATGCATGTTTTTTTTATTAAAAAAAAACCCTTAGTAGGAGGTCCAATTTGCAATGTAATTTTATCCTAATCTGATTGCTTAGTTTATGTCCGTCAGCTTTGACGTTTGTTTTTGTTTTTAGACGATTCAGAATTTTTAGTATCCTAACAAAAGGTGAGGGATGTAATATGCATGAATCTATCTTGTAGACACTTTCAGATTATAGTTTTCAAATTAATCGAAACGTAAATGGAGTGATGTATAAAGATGAGTAGAATATATGAGGAGTTGTTTTTTCTGCACAGAATTTTCTTTCAGGAATGTTCTAAATATTTTTCTCTTGGAATTTCGCTGTATAGATAAATGAAAACAGTCTTATCTCTTGAACTCCTCTTTCGTCACATATAGACTTCATTTTTTTCTCCTTTCGTAACAGATAGGCTTTGCCACTGATATTCCCACAAGGATTTCCATTTGGTTGGAAGCTTCACAAGTTCTTGTAGAAAATGATTCTTCACTTAGGATTCTACTGTCGAAAATCTAAAAATAGTTGAAGCATATAACCTAAATAGATCTAAACTAAAATAAAACAGGTCTGGTTATTCACTCAAAAGAAACCGTCATATGATAAATGTGGGCCATGTTTTGGGTGATTAATTAAATGTTTTGAAAAAGAGTGATCAATTGATAATTTACTTTTGTCTTTTCTTCGTCGACAGTAGTTTCTAAGAGTCCAGATTTAGCATAAACTTAAATTGCAAATTTACTCCCCCTTCCCAAAGAACTCTTTTTCTGTTGATATGATGAGGAGTAAATGTTTGTATTTCCAGCCCTTTAGCTCAATTGGTGTGGACTGTGTTCTTGATGCATACGTACATAGCTAGCTGAACCAACTTAAAAACTGAAGAAACCTGTGTTGACAGTTTTGTTTGACAGTTTCAAGAGAAGACTTGAAATTTGCAACGTTCTACTTTGACTTTATCGAGCGAGTTTTCTCCGTGGAATATTTTTTTGACAACGGATAAATTTCGGCTTATCACGCCATTTTCAACATCAAGTCGATATATCCTACGCATGTTCTGAATATGTCCTGATTATAAAAAAAGAAATATTGGTAAGAAATTATTTTCAATCAACATAAAATAAAGAACATTTGTGCCTACTTAGAATAACGAATATCTAACCTTTTCCATCGTCACAGAGAAGGTTCGCTACCAGAGTTCTATTGAGCAATAATTTTCTCGATCCAAATTTTACAAACTCCTGATAAAATCTTTATGAATACCTCGTTATAAGAAACCACAAACTAAGACTCTCAACATATATTGCAAAGATGTAGGTTTCTTCAGGTTTTAAGTCATTCCGGCTGCCTGATTATCTATATCTCCATTCATCTATCTATGTGACGAACATACGAGCCACATCAATGGAGCAAGATGGGTGAAAAATTTTCACATTTACTTGTTCTTTAAATTCTCATAAAAAACAAATTTTTAGTACGAGATTTAATTTTTACAATGTAAATATATGCTAAATTGGTCCTATACTTTTTATTTGACAGCGTTCACGCTTTTTTTAGGGGGGGGCGAAAATTCGGATTGTTCAGTGACCACTGTCCCCAAAAAAGAAAGATGTAAGTAATTCATTGATCATTCCTTTTTCCATTTGTTAATTGATCACCCTCAACACGACATTCTGCCAAAAGACTAAGTCACTAATCCGACTTGTAGATCTCGAGGTTTGTACATGTTACATACTTCTACAGCAAAATACCCAGTCTGACTCATTGACCGTAGTACTTACCTCAGATTCACCGGCCAACAATTTCTTGTTCAGGAAGACAGGGGTCTCTCCTTATGGGATTTAAACTTGACTGAAACTTTTTCTACAGCAGTCAGGTATGGGTTAAATTTAGTTAAAGTAACTGTTTATTTATTCAGGGAGACTGGGGTATATTTTCATGAATTTAAACACAACCAGATGCCTCCATCCTTGATGTCAAGTGGGATGTAAAATAAATTATGTGCCGAATAAACCCAAGTCCCAACTGTATGATATCAATTTGTTTTCTGGCTAATTCCACAGAGCCGAAATATAACGGTGGCTCTTTGTGACAAGAGCTTTTCCCCCATAAATTTGCCACTATTGCAACTGTTACAGAAATTGACGACGATATTGACCATGGAGAATCTCAAGAGATCTCTACAGAATGGAAATATCCCTACGATCATTCGAATTAAATCTTACAAAATCTAACTGATCACATCCGGAAAGAATAATGAAATGATTAAACATCATTATCATCAGTCTCTTAACGCTTGTTGGACATGGACCTACTCCAGGATTCTCCAGGATTCTCTATCTTGGGCGTTGCGAAGCTAGTACTTTCCAAATTTGTCTAGCTCGTCTCTACTTCTAGTTCTTTTTCAGCCTCTCTTGTGCGTGTGATCTCTTGGGCAAACAGATTGGCAAAATTTGAATCATGTAGTCTCAGAATCATTTAAATGAGAAAGCGTGTGATTTTAAGCCAATCAGAATGCTACTTGGCCTTCACTGCATAGAATCAAACCAGAGTTGCCAAATTACCAATTTTCGGCTAGATCTGGCTGATTATCATTTCAATTTAGCCGATAAAAATCTATGATCTGCAAAAATCTGGTCAAAAAAAAAAATAATCCTATGTTTACAAAATGAATTGTACGAATCCATCAATTGAATTCATGACTCGGTTCCAAAGGCTAAACCTACAATCCATATTATCTCGCTTATTCTGCTTATCAACTAAAAGTAATTCCTGTATTTTTATGTATTTTTTAAAAGTTGAACAGTGAAATCTTGCATGCAATCTATAATCTTGTATTCAGATGCCAAAGAAGGCTTTACATATAAATGAATCAAAATATTTTCTTCATATGATTTTGCAAATAAATATTACGACAAAGTATTAAGTCGTAATATGGTCTGGAAAAGGAAGCATTCTATCGGGTACGAACTGCCGACATCAAGGATGGAAAATAACGATGATATATTAACAACATTTCATGTGTTTATCATTCTACAGGTACGAAAGCAAACGAACTACATTGAACATAAGTTGTTTACACAATTTTTGACAAAATTTGGTAACGTTAGTCAGAGTTCGTTCTGTAATAAAACAATTTTTTCCCACTTGATTAAAAAAATAATCTAAAGCTACAAAGAGATAAGAAAGACTTTTTGAAAATAGACATGAATTATTTTCTTAAACATTAGTGTGCACTGAAGTGTGTATTCATGTGAGTCCCTTACAACATTACGCTTGTAATATTGGATATATTTGAGATATCCTTCAACTTTGCAAATTACGTCACATCTTTTTTTTTATTCCTGTGGCAATTCCCAAGGTCACTGATGCCATCTCTCTACAAGGTGTAGACCCCGTATATATCAAAGTATTGTAACATATTTGCCATCACAGCAATTCATTTATAAGGCTACTGGAAGACTCAGAGCCCTTTCAGCTTCAAAAAAGGAATGAATCAAGGTCATACCAGATCACCCAAACTCTTCTCAGCCTATATCGAATTGAAATTCAGAAACCTTGACTGGGAAGATAAAAGAATCAAAATTGACAGTGAATACATAAGTAACCTCAAAATTGCAGACCTCCTTTTTGCAGAGAACCTTCAAAACTTCGAACTAATGCTAGATGAACTGAACGATGTTAGCTGGAGAGTGGGTTGTCACATGATCCTAAGCAAACCAAAGGACATGTACAACAAAGATGTCTGAAATAACCACAAAACGATCAATTTCGAGAACGCATAGCTAGACAAAGTAGACAACTACATCTACCATAAACAACGAATCTCCATGGAATAATCAAGTGAAAAGTAAGAAAGAGAAGATTCACTCTAGGTTGTTAAGCTTTCAAGAATAAAAAAAATCATTAGTTCTAAAAAGTAAGGGCATACAAAAATGCATCGTCCTGATAGCCACCCATGGAGCTGAAACATTGAACTTAACCAACAAACTGACCTTCAAACTGAGAACCATGCAATGTGCACTTGAAATAACCATGCTCAACATCACACGGAGAGAAAGCATCTCAGTATATTGGGGAGAAAAAGGTTCAAGACCTCATAGAATCCATTCGAAAACTCAAATGGCAATTTGAACGGCAGACAACCGATGGAAATCATGACTAACAACATGGATCCCCGGAGATCACATACGCAACCGAGCCAGGCAGAATAAAAGATGGGAAAACGAAGTGGACAGGCTCAGAAAGTTTTGGTTTCTGCGACGCCCAAGATAGAGATGTCTGGCGAATCCTCGGGAAGGTTTATGTAAAACTGCACTTGACAAAAGACTGATGATGTTGAGGAGGATAACTGATTTTAGAATAAAATGATATGACCCAGAATAACGTAAAAAATGGGAGAATATTTGTCTTTCTTTGTCGACTCTCTCACTCCACTTACTTTCTTCTGAATGCTTTGGACCTCTTTCAATTTTATCTGATAGAAAGTGATTTTGGCTTTCATGGACCTGTCGACATTTGTTTATAGGTGATACGAATAGAGAACGATTCACATTGCTACAGCAGCCATAGGATTATCAGAGTTGAGCTTGTTGACTGTGAAGTTATGATGCCAGCAGGATTTATTCTTCTTGGTTTTATTATTGAAGGAATAAAAATATGAGAATTTCTACTAAATCTTCCACGAAGAATTTTTAGGACTGTCTTCATTTTAGTTGTTTTCGTGTGAAACTTTGGGATTTGAGGGTAGCTATTTCTGTTCAATTAATCTTTTAACGACTGATCTCTTTGTTTACAACCTTATTGCAGTAGCAAATTCCTTCATATTTTTATGAGTAAACATTTGGGTGATATTTAGTCTTTTGTTGTCAAGCCCCAGTCAAGGTCGGAAACTGGTTTTGACTTTGTTTACCCAGTGCACCGACAACAGCAACAACAACAACAATCTTCACTGAATTGCAGGGAGTAAAATCCTTCTGTCTGTCCCATCGCCTTAAACCAGACCGGTGTATAAATTTAGCATACCCTTACTGTAATTTGAAATCATGACCAAGTAATCTGTTGGTGGCTCTCTTACTGACTGAGCAAAATCGGCAGGTTTTTTGTTACTACGGAAATGTATTGGAATACGAGTAGAATTTGAGCCTGCATCAGCCTCGATTGTTGTCTTATTTTTCTCAATTTTGTTTCTCGTTTTTTTGCGGGGGGGGGGGTTCATGTTGATATCCAACTCTAATCTAAGTTGAAAACTGGAATTCCCCACCTTAACAAGAACAGGAACAATAATAATCTTCATCTGGTTCAGGGGAAGCAAATCATGATTCATTGGATCCCAGCACCTGCGTTGTAACAGGGGACACTAATATTTGTTTTACATCAAGTCTGTTGTTTTTTTATGTTCCATTTTTTTTTTCTTTTCATTATGAAATGCTTTTTTGCTTCCTCTTTTATAGATTTTGTTTCCAATTTCTTTATGTTTCGTGCAATCTTCTGGTTAATTAACCCGCCATGCACTCGATCGTTTTTCAAGTGAGTTCAGACTGGAAGAAATATCAACGGAAATAGCAAGGGGGATAATATAGAAATACACTCAAGTCTTCGTAAGTTATTGCACATTGTAACTCACGGGAAGAACAAAACAAATGTCTAGAATCTTGAAGAAATCACAGAATGTTACTCGTTGAATAATTTTGAAGCAAACAATAGATATTGATAGAGTCCAAAAATGTCCTAGATAGATAGATAGATAGATAGATATGAACAGCTTGTGATAGATGCATATTTTGATAGATAATCAGATAATAATAGGTTGAGATAGTTATGAACAGATTTGGATAGATAGATAGATAGATAGATAGATAGATAGATAGATAGATAGATAGATAGATAGATAGATATGAACAGCTTGTGATAGATGCATATTTAGATAGATAGTCAGATAATAATAGATTGAGATGGATATGAACAGATTGGGATAGATAGATAGATAGATAGATAGATAGATAGATAGATAGATAGATAGATAGATAGATAGATAGATAGATAGATAGATGGATATGGACAGACTAATAAATAGATAGATATTTATCAGACTGACATAAATATGGACAGACTGTTGTTAATAAATAGATAGATAGATAGATAGATAGATAGATAGATAGATAGATGGATAGATAGATAGATAGATAGATAGATAGATAGATAGATAGATGGACAACAAGCCAGCAATGAAGGGCTGAAAATTGAAAAATCATAGGTTGACATTTTCGGTGACAGTACTTGTAACAGCAGAAGGGTTAATTCGAGCTTCGAAGGAAATTAGCTGTTGAATGATTTTGAAATAAACAACGGAGAAAATTACCCGAGTTCAAAAAATGTCTTTTGTTTATTGAAAGCTTTAGACAATAATGAATTTTGCAGTGATATTTATCATGAATATTTCATTTGACCGAACATTGATTGGAAGCAGAAACAAACTTTAAGTATTCATTCTTCACTAGAACTTGACATTGAAAAAAAGTTACAGACGCGATGTCTGTCTGGAAGATGTCCGCTTTTTTCAATAACTCGAGAACTGGTTGTGCAGCCTTGAGGTAACTTTGAAACTAATCAGAAATTACCTCGCTAGGTATAAGTGAACAAAAACTTGCCTATGGGGTTACTTAATCCTCCTAGTCTGTCACCTTACTACGGAGCAGATTTGGCTCTCTGTAACTTATGGAATTTCCTAAAAAGGTTTTAGACCGTTGACGAGATTAAAGAGAATGCAACGTCTGGATACTTTTCTCATTGATGAAATTTGAAAAGAAATCAATAGTGAGTCTACAATTCAACCTAACATTGTTCAACGCTGTATCAAGTCTTCTGTCCATTGTTTGCAGAAACCTGTTGAAAAGGCATCAAACTCAACTTAATCACGATCAATAGATCAATCAACAATATTCTAATCAACAAGTCTTGTTAGTCACTAAAAAAAAGGCCACCACGTGACCACAACGTATTATAGTCCACATGCTGCATAGATGGTGAACAATTAAATTCTAAAAATAAGGAAAAGGGCTGATCAATGAATTGGTTACTTCTCCTGACTTTTGTTGGGTAGTTATCACTAAAACAAAGTCTGAATTTAGGGTAAAAAAACCAACAAAGAAACAAGTGTGTACACAGTCGGATACAAACTAAGGAACTAATTAAGCATGAACTAACATTGTAAATTGGATCCCAACTGAGAGCCTGGGGAAGGGGTCAAAAAAAGTAAGTTTGAATATTCAGCCCTCCAGATCCATTTGTATAACACATATATACATGAATAGCCACCCAGGTAGAATCACTTAAAAAAACGAAAATATATATGCTGACAGTTTTGTTGACAGTTTCTGTTGACGGTTTCTAACAGCATATATATCCTAATCAATACCAAAAACAGTTTGCTGTTTCAGCACTGACAGCCCAATAAGAGCTAAAATAGTTTACACATCTCATAAAGATGGGAGAAGCTAATCTCGTAGACCATTGCAAGTAAAGCAACGTTGACCCTGTAACAAACAAAGCTAAATTAATATCTAAACGAGACATTGTATATTTTTATAAAAAAAATTGATCCATGTAGATGGTGTAGTCTGTTCTGGTGCGTTAATGGCTTGCACGTCTGTCTCACACGCAGAAAAATCCGGGTTTGATTCCATAAGGATAGATTTCTCTGTTCGCTTGGCTGTGTGATTAAAGTGAGAAAATTGGAGAAATAAATCAAGCTCCCTCCCCTATTGGAAAAAATAGAAACAAAAGAGGTGCTTTCGAGTTTCTTCTGACTACTAGTGAACTACGAGTCTTTTATCTGGACTGACACGTGTCGACTTGCTAGCATGCATAAAGATTTAAATAGTTTTTCTATTATCTTATTTTCGTTGCTTGTTAAAACCTCGTTGTTGTATAGATATGATAACTTTCTAATCAAATTGTCTTTATTATTGATCCTTGTCCAGTTTATCTTCCTTGTTCCCTGTTCAAAGTTAGAATAGGCACTAATCTAGGGTTGCCAAAATTTCTCAAAGATGCGTTGCGCATCATTCATGCGTACAAGTGATTCTCATTGTATTTTGTTCCCTTTTATCACAGCAATCAAGATAGGGGATGTGAGTTCGAACACAGCTGTGAGTTTATTCCTCATTTCTAAACCGAAGTTGATTCATTATTGAGTGAAGAATGTAACAAGCCTGAAAGTCAGACTGTATATGAGTCAGTTTTTACTTTCCTATGTATGTTTCTAGCAAAGTCAGTGTTACCAACTTTATTTTCAAGATTACATCAAAAATCATCCCAAAGAACACCTAGAAACATTCAAGTTATATACCTAAAATCTAGGAAATAGGTGACATATTATAATTGAATTAAATGTGACTTTAATCTTCAACATTTATTTAATCAAATTATCACCTAATTTATTAATCATACAACATATTTTCTCCATACAAATTAAATAAAAACGTTATTTTATTTAACAACAATCTAGATAGCAGTGTGTGACATGTAGAAGCAACCAAAAACATCTAGATCCAGGTGGATAACCTCTGAATAGTCAACACTTTGCAAGGAATGAAACTAACATTTTGGTATGTCATTCAGTAATGCTAATCGATACAAGAGATGCAGGCACATCTAAAATCAGTTAAGTGATTGTTTCAATTTCTGAGGTGATAACTCTGGAGCCATTCCGTACTTTGGGGAGGGCTTATAAATAAACAAAATTATGGAAATCCTTCAATTCACCGGCTTCATACCAAAGAATAATACCAGGGTGCCACGGGGTAGTTATGTATATCCATATGAATATTTAATAAGTGATCTCTATCTCGTTTTGACATATTCTATTAACCCCAACTGATTACAGCTTATTTATATGCTGACATAGATAGATAGAAAGATAGATAGATAGATAGAGAGAGAGAGAGAGAGATTTAGACAGAGAGATATATCGATATAAATACACAAATAGATAGATAGATAGATAGACAGATTGATAGATAGATAGATGGATATGAATACACAGATAGATAGATAGATAGACATAATGAGATACGTAAATATAATGAGATATGTAAATATAATGAGATACGTAAATATAATGAGATACGTAAATATAAACATAATGAAATAAGTGAGATGCATGAATAGATCGATTAACAGATATGAAGCTACTGATATACATAAATAGATAAATAAATAGATATGAACATAGTGAGATAGATATATATATAGATAAATTTTTTAGGGTTGGAAATTGTGGAAGATGTTTTTTTCGGTCAATTTTCGCAGTTGAAATTGAGTAGGAAGATCTTATTCCAACTTTAAAGGTCCAAATTCTGGACCGATATTTTTTTCTCGGTTTCAGAGGACAAAATCGAGTTGGAATGTTCCATTTTTACGGCTCAAAATCAAGTTGCTTTTTTTCCACTTTTAACGGTCGAAATCGAGAGGATTCTTGTCATGGGTCATAATAGGTCATAGTGGGAGGAGCAGATTTTTCAAGTTTTTTAGAGGACAAAATTGTGCAGAACACTTTTTTCCATTTTTAGTAGTCTCATCTAGAGAGGATTTTTTCCATTTTCTGGTGTGACAATCAGTAAAGGAGATTTTTCGTCCCAAACTTTCGTCTAAATTTTTCGATCCAAAATCCAATTTTTTTTTTCCAGGGAACAGAATAGAGGGAGTAGATTCCTTTTCAATTTTGGGGTACAAAATCGAAGGGGAAATTCTAAATTATAATCTTCAGGCATCAAAATCGCGGGTAAAGATTTTATCTACTTCGGGTTCAACATCGGGAAGGGATATATATCCTTATTTTCAATGGTACAGATCAAGCGAGATTTTTTTCACTTTTAAGAGTCGAAATCAAGGGGAAATTTTTAGTCAAGAGGTAAAAATCTTTTTAGGGCTCAAAAATGGGTGGGGAAGATTTTTTCGAGATTTTGAGTGTCTAAATTGGGTGGGGATAATTTAGAGGGACAAAATTGAAAGGGGGGCTTTCATTTTTCATTCTTTGAGAACAAAATCGAGGGGAAAGGGAATTGATGTTTTCAAAACAACTCTTGCGAATAGGTTTTTTTTCATTCTCAATGATGATTGTGTTTTATCGAGGAATCATTTTCACATTTTTGAAGTGAGGTCCTTTCAGTTAGAGGAACTACGATTGTCAAAAGGGACTTCTCAAGGCAGGTTGTGAATATCAGAGCATTTCCTCAAAACAACGCTCGGTGAATATTACAGTTGCTCACAAATTGTTGTTTTGAAATGGTAATCACTATTCATTTTTCTGTAGTCGTCATTTATCAGAGAAATGATATATTACAACACTCAAAGTTTAAATTTATTTTCAATT
Organism: Thysanoteuthis rhombus; assembly: GCA_963457665.1. Classification (NCBI taxonomy): domain Eukaryota; kingdom Metazoa; phylum Mollusca; class Cephalopoda; order Oegopsida; family Thysanoteuthidae; genus Thysanoteuthis; species Thysanoteuthis major. Next base: position 43,254,849 of record OY735234.1, read on the forward strand.
CCATTTCAGTTCACTCTATGCATCTCTTGACAGTTCTGTGTTGATCACTGCAAAAGAAATATGCATTATTGCTAAAGACGTACCTTCAACTGAGTGAGTTTAATGCAGTGGTAGTTGCAATTCAAAAGAGCAAGAGTAAGGTCTCACGTAGCTGCATCAGCGAACTAAAAACGTCATACCCTCAGGGGAATTAGAGTGAATAATGAGCTTCCTTTGACCTCTCATTGCTATAGACATGCAACGTCCTCCATGGATAAGCTCCAGGCCGTCATGAAGGTACTCATGCTTATTGTATATCCCTGTCATTTGCAGACCAGTGGTTTCCATGAATCTACCTTATAAATATGCAACGTGTGCATATTCGCTTTAGTAGTTCTACCTAAGCCCAAATCCATTTCTGTGCATATGTTGCATTATCCTACTTGGACCCCGTGAGCGATGATAATAATCTGAGTTCTATTTGACTTTCTAAATAATACATAAAGTTTAATTCCACTTGTGTATATGACGTTATGAAAATAGAGCATTTTAGCCAGTATTACAGAATCGAGGTAAGATTGAGAAACAAAAAACAGATTAGGGTCAAAGGCTTCAAAGCCATAAGGAAGATTTTCAGGGGGTACGGTAATAAAACTGATGCATCTTGACTCATTTTGAGCCTACTGGTATATATGCTATATCCAGTCCACTCAGGAAATTGACATAGAAAATATGTTCATGGAAAAAGTGGATACAATTACATATGGACACTCCCGAGATCATAAGAAACATACTTTCAGCTTGTTTGGGTTTTGGTTTTTTTTTTTCTTCTTTAATGTTAATACACTTTCATTTACCCGATATTTCTAATCATACCAACATCTGACTTTAGGCATTAATGGGTTAAAATGTTAAATAGCGCCAGAACAAAAATGAAAAAAATGCATTATCTGAAGTCTCTCTTTACACCAAATGTGATTGGAGAAAAAAAAAAGTGTTTAGAATTCTTCTTTAAGAATTTCGTGAGATAGATAAGAATATTCCTATCTCTTAACTTTTTCCTCCATCACAGATAAGCTCGCCCACTCAAGTTCCAACATGGGATCCAATTATGTACGAAGTCCTACAAGTTCCTGTCTAAAAGGATCCTCCTCTTAGATATCTGTCGAAGAAAATGTGAATTTAGTCAAAAACGTCTAACCTAAATACAACTAAAGTAAACAAACTTGGCCGCTGCATGGTAAAACTCTACCCCTATTTCCGACTGAAGATGATTACTGCTATCTAATTAATAAATAAAAGGATAAAAATAGAACGTGTCTTATTTCTATCGATATTCGGACCATCCTCATCTTTGTTGTTTTTCATACAACGTTTTGGCCGTTGCACTCTACGGCCTTCGTCAGATATCATCTGGTAGATTTGGGAAGTAACGAACCGAACCCTTTATTTATCCGACGAGGGTATATTGACCGTACTCCCCTCTTTGATGTTAGTAGTATTGTTATACTGTCTCACACTAGGATCGAACCTAGAACCATCAGATTACTTAACAGTAATTTGTCTGATGCTGTAACCTCTGTGCTATAATAATAATACCTCATCTCAAAAATTCCGAGATATAAGAACATGTCTTGTTAGTCATTCAATAGAAACTGCCACACGACCATTTGATGATATGCAATGTTCAGGATGCTCAATTGAAATATTGGAAAACTGACTGATCAATCATTAACTTACTTCTCTCATTTTTGATGGGCAGTGATTTCTACAAAAGTCTGATTTTTCAAAAAAATCTGCATGGTTACTGCTGGACTGAGTATGAATTTAGCGTAAACTTAGATTGCAAATTGGGGGTATGAATTTAGCATAAACTTAGATTGCAAATTTGAGCCTCACTAAAATCCAATCTATTTTTTTTTATATGAATGAATCCATTTACCAGCATGAAACAAGCCTTTGCGTATTTGTAACGTTAATTGTTGTCGATTTGTAAGATTTGTCACTTTGGCTCAGTCGGTAAGGAAACAACCTATCGATCACATGTTTGGAGAATGTTGATTTTATCCATTGGTTTGGTCTAACGTGATGGGACAAACGAAGAGTTTACTCCCGTAAATTCGATGATTATTATTGTTTTTGATGTTATTACGGTGGAGAACGAAGCCATCTTCAGCATTTTGACAATATCCTGTGATAAGAATACTGTATTGTTCGATAAATCTAACGACAAAAGAAAAGCATTTTATTTTATTTAGCGTATTTTCAAAGATAGCACTTATCCTTAAAAAATTTTTCAAATTCAAAAATTCAATCAAGGTCCTTCAGGCCGGAGTTCAGTTTTTTCATAGGTGTATCCTAACCTTACAGAGAAGTAATCTATGGTAGACAGATCTGAACTCCTGTCCATGACCCCAGGGCGAAGTGTATAAATCATACTTACAATGAAATAGTAAATAAACAAAAAAGATTTTTTTAATAATTACTATGGACAAGGCAACAGCTGAGTAATATTTTAGGTGTTGTATGTGAAAATTACTACAATTTCTGCCTCTATAAACGACCGAGACTTAGAGGGAATATCATTGCTTAACAAAAGAACTAAAACTATGATATTCTGAACGTGTTTACCAGTAAATCTCGAAATAAGAACACTATTGTAATCAAACACAAATCCATCATATTTTCGTTGTATAGACTTATCCGGAGTATAAGATGATCTACGAGTCGCCACGCCACTCATTTTTAGAAGTCAAAATTGGGGTGTTTTCCTGCAATTAAGGTGTCCTAGATACTAGGCTATATATCTGTATAAAACAGCTCGCTTTGTCTCTGTACCCACCTTAAGAATTGGCGCATCTCAACCAAATCCTGTATGATTATTAATGATCCTAGGCATAGAACTTCTGCCATTTGTTTTTCCAATTGATATTTTGGATGATTTTAGGTACAAACTAGGTCTATTAAAATGTAATCATAATGCAAAACTGAACCTTTATCTTCCGTTCAATGGTGTATCTTTGGCGTAGCTCACCCTAATTGGTTTCACATACATAATATATCTAGTATTACTTGGGCTACTTGTTTTGTTTTATTTTAATTCTAAAATTAAATATCTTTTCAGAAAAGGAATTTACTTATGTGGACTAGTAGGCTCTGTCCGTCCCCCTCCTTCAACAGTGGCGCAGTTCAACCAAACATGGCACGCATTTGGCATGCGTACCTAATTGACCAAGGGGAATGTTTCACATCAAAAGGTTTTGAGAGAGGAATTTTTAATGTTCCAGAGGAGAGGGTTCTATTTACACTGTGTCTATGATACTAAAGTTTGCCTTTAAGTATCCATAGCTGGAAACCCACAAAAAAGCTAGAGATATAATAAACCGACCGAGCCTTTTGGCTCACCCTATGATATCCAAGTTGTGATAAAGTATAAAACTATGTCGGTACAAAATAAAGAAGCGCTGTTAAATGATATGGAGGTTTTTTTTTGCACCAAATCAGATTGCAGAAATGTTCTAAAGATTCTCTTCTAAGAATTTTGTAATATAAATAAAAATAGTCTTATCTTCTAACTTCCGCTTTCATCACTTATAAACTTTATTCTCTTCTCTCGTAACTGATAAGATCCGTTTCTGAGATTTTCAATTGGATTCCATCCTGTTGGAAGCAGTACAAGTCATTGTTCCGATCTATATGTACCATCTATGAAAATGCATACAAAGGCTCCAGAAGTATGACGTATTGATAGTCATACAATAATCGAATTAAAAGCCAATCAGTTATCTGGAAAATCGCATTTAGTCAATATCAGCCATTTTTCAAAAACTTAGCTACTTTAAGAAAGTCAGCTACTTTTAGCCATTAAAAATGGCTGATGTGTCTGGTCCCGTCAAACTAACGATCGCAAGAAAAATCTAATCTCACATTTTTTTTTCATATCTTCGGATAAATTTTGCAACTCAGATTCTTAATTGGAATTTCAATCCGTCGGAATCCATAGTAGTTTGAGTTCAAATTTCGCATCTTTTGGTAAGAGGAAATACATGTGTCCCACATTAATTGGTAGATTAGATAATACATTTCATCGACAAAATATAACAAATATTTTGGGATAGAGATATCAACATGCTACATTAGCTATTCCAGTTTGGTGTAAATAAAACGAAGTAAAAATAGCCTTTATTTTGTCCAAAAATACGGGCATCCCCCGTTATAACGCGGTTGTTGCAGTCCAAGAAAAACCATCATTATAACCAGGTTGCTATTTTAGAGCTAAATTCATTTAGATCCAACCAACTATACGTTGTATAAAGCAAACTGTGTAATAAAGAACCGCGTTGGGGGGAACCTGTTGTAATATGCCGCTGTAGCTTCCAGTCGAACTAGTGGAAATTGTGCGGCTGTTGACAACTAAGATAATCAATTACTTTAATTCTTTGTTCTTATTTTGCTCTTTGCTATATGTTTTGATTCTCTCCCTTATCCCTTCCAATCCCTGCCACTCAATTATTTTCCATCTATACGTCATACAAACATGGAGAACTTTCATATGCGGAAATTTTCTGATGCCCTCCATAAAGTACCAAATTTTCTTCTCCCTCCTTCCAAAACTTCTATCGGTAAACCTATCTTTCTTTTCTGTCCAACCTCTCTGTATCCTCTCATTGAACTACACAACTGTCTTTTCCGTCCTTTCTCTTCCTACCCTCTTATAAAACATCTTAACCCTTTCTTATCTCTCACTGAAAGCATATCATTTTGATGCATGAAAAAGCAAGCAGAACGTAAGCAGATTTAGCGTTGTTTGTATTGGTACAAGGCCACAAGCATTGAGCACACACAGAATGAAAAAAAAATTAATTGATCATCCCCAACACTGCATCTGTCAAAAGACGTTGGTAACGTGATTGTTTCTATCAGGTGACTAACCAGGCCTGTTTCTCTTACAATTTTACAGGATAGATAAAAATAGCATTATCTCTTAACTTTTTTTTTCTCGCAGATAGACTGTTACTAGTATTCCAAATTGAAATCTCATTCTGTTGGAAACATTACAAGTTCCAGTTCAAACCTCGACGAACAAATTGCTCTTCTTTTGCTAAAAAATAGAGAACGCTGGAATATTGGGTTGGGAGGGTCGGAGGAATCGTCGATGCTTGGGGGTGGTCAAGGGGTAGGGTGAGAAGCAATGTTTCTTAATCTATTTCAGTCTCCAATTTTATTTTTATTTTCGTTTATTCCATTAGATGTATAAAATTGGAATATCAATACTGAACTACCAGTTTATAACAGGCATGAAACAAAAAGAAAAAAAAGGGCTGGGATAGAGGGGGTTGGAGGGTTTTTATTTAGATTCGCACTTTCTTCCGTAGCTCAGTGATGAGAATGGTTACGTGTAGATTGAGCCATCAATCGGCACAGAAGGTCGTGTGTTCTATTCTCCCCTGTAACTTTTTTATTTATTCTAGATCGCGCTGTACATTAATTTGATTACTGCTGAAGGGAAACCAGCCTGAGTTCGGTTGCGATAAAAAGTGACATCAATTAAGATGATGGTAAATGGCAGCAAAAAATTCTCCATCGAGTAATTATTACGAACTCTTGTTCACGGATGAATGAAGTTCCGTACTTTTTTGATTATTTTTAACTTTATCATTTCGTCTTGCTCTCACCGCCATCCTGACTCTCGGTTGATTATTTTCATCACAACTCTGAATCAGACCATAATTCTAAGGCAACGATGGAACAGCGTCATCAGAAATATAGAATGAGTTTACCCTGGGATTCGAACTCACACCATCTATATAATGAATAGAATGAATCTGGAAAAAATTTTTTTAAACTTATTCCTTTCTGCGTTTAATTTTAATTCATTTCGTATCATGGGTAAAAAGTATAAATCAATTCGAGTGTTTTTTTTCATTTATATATTTGAACATTGTAAAATGTCTAAAGAGAACTAGGAGTGAAAATTATCAGAATTCTTCAAGTCTGCATAGATTTAGCAAACAATAGTCTGAGAACTTACAATTACATTTTTTTAAAATAAGTTTTATTACTCTGATTGTTTGTTTACCACGAAAATTACTTTTCTCAAGATTGGAAAAAATCTAAACATCTGAGTAAATAAAGTCTCACACCCGTCACGTTTCATTCATTGTCCGTTCATTCTTATAGTTTCATAGAACCCGAAAATAATTTGACACAACCTTGGAGAGATAATTCAACAGTGTAAGGAACACCGATGTAAAGAGTCTGTTAACCTCAAAGTCCTTTGTTAGACCTGGCAACCCTAACTGGGTACACTGTATTTAAGGGCTAAAAGAGGATCTGCAGAGCTTGAGACAGTGTCTTCAGCAGTGTTTTTTCGGATAGAATAAAAAAACATACGTAGTGTTTTCTGTTTTATAAAATTTCTGAAAGTAGCTGTTTCGATCCCACCCAGTTATCAAAACTATTTTTAATTGTAGTCTTCCAGACTTTGAGGAGTAAAGATGGTCGTTGTAAGAATACCAATATTTGGGTAGGAAAAGGTTATTTCTATTGCTGTGTGATAGAATAATAATATGTTTATCGAGTGATGTTAATGTTTGGCACAAGGCTACAAATATTGTGCTTTCAGTCAAGATCAAAAATCACTAATTGTCCGAAAGCCTTGCTTGCTAGTTATGCACCTCAAAGAGGAACCCTAAATGCAACAATAAGATACTTCAAATCAAGGGTGCTGCTGGAGATTGGGGGATCCAATCGTTGTAGCTCCTTGAGCCCTTCTCCACTATTTAATGAGATTTTTATTGTATAACGTTAGTGAAAAGAGCGGTGGGCGAATTACTATTTGTAAAGCTTTCCAAGGTCAGCTCCACTGGGGGGCGGGGTGCAAAGGCTGTTTAAAATCGCCCAATCTCCTTTAATCAATCTTTTTGTATATGTCACACCTAAAATCGTAGCCCTCAAATGTTAAAGTACCCTCAATGCTCTGGTATTATGGATGGGGAAACAGACACTGAAGGCCCGAGAAATTCAGTTTGGGAGATTTTGATGATTTGCATTGTGGAGTCGCCTTCCAAATACATATCCTGTCTACATCGATACTAAACCATGTGATTCTTTTTGACTGCTATGTTTTAGCTAAGATGAAGGGATAATGATTGCCAAAAAAGCCAATGTGCACAGGATAGGTTTGAAGAAAATCGAAAAATATATCGGCTGAAACGTTATTTTGAAAACAACAAAGATGGGGATTATTGTCCAAAAAACAGATGAAAAATGTCAAGTTAATCATTTCTCGTTGGTGGAGGAGATAAATTGAAACATTGAACAAAAGGTACATCGATAAAAAAGATTTAAAAAAACAAATTTATTTCAGTTTCTGTGACTAAATTTCTTCTGAACCTTTTTTTTTTAGAATTTTATGAGTCTGAAAGTCGACCAGACGATGAAATCAATTCAGTCCGAAATATCGGTGATTCCAGAATCACTGTTGAGAAAGGGAAAGAATCGAAATGAACGAGATTTTTTTATCTACATCTCAGCACGAATTAATTAGACAATTTTCTTCTTCATTTTCAAATAAATAAACATTTCAATATTTTCCGTTCATGTATTTTGAAGATTAGAATAAGAACCACTTAGCAGAAACCTATTTTCTGTGAGGAGTTTAGTAATATGTCGTTTGACAACTCTTCGTTCTTCCTTCTAAGATGTGCTTGCGTCTCGGGCGTCAATTTCCGTCCATGGACTGACGTACTGGAATGTTTAGTTACGTCTCTCGCTTGATGTCACCAATTTAGATGTCTTTCTACCTAGGGCAACAAATGTTCATGAGACCCTCAAAAGAAGAAGAAATCAAGCGAAGAATCACACTAGGGTGGCAAGCCTTTGGCAGAGCTAGCTCAACCTTCAAAAATAATAAGATCCCATTAATCCTAAAGAGAAGGGTGTATAACCAATGCATCCTCCCAATAGTCACTTATGGAGCTGAAACATGGAATTCAACCAAGAGACAGACCCGCAAGCTGAGAACCATGCAACGAGCACATGATAGAATAATGCTGGGCCTCACATGGAGAGACCACAAAACAGCACGGTACATCCGAGAAAAGATAAGAGTTAGAGACATCATAGAATCCATTAAAAATCTCAAATGGCGGTGGGCTGGCCATGTTGCAAGAATGGCAGACAATCGATGGACATCACGACTCACAAAGTGGATTCCCCGAGACTACATGCGCAACCGAGGCCGGCAAAATGTTAGATGAAGAGACGAGCTAGACAAGTTCAGGAAGTACTGGCTCCGTGACGCCCATGATAGAGAAGTGTGGCAAATCCTGGGGAAGTTCCATGTCCAACGACGGACGCTAAAAGACTGATGATGATGATGATGATGATGATGATGATGATGATGATGATGATGATGATGAATCTAGATATCTTGGCCGCGTCTAGATGTCAGGAATTGCTTGGATACGTAACGAATAAGAACTATTTTTATTCAAATTATAGTAATAGACCAGGGGATATCTTTGATGGATTGAGCAGTATTTTGGAAAAAAATGAAGATTAAAGTGATGTTAAATCTATTGATGTTTCCAATTTAGATGGTTTTCATCTAAATTTAGATATCTTGGATGTGTGTAGATGTCAGTAATTGCTTGGATATGTAACGAATAAGTACCATTTTTTTTTTCAAATTATAGTAATAGAGCAAATGATATGTTTGATGAATCGAACAATATTTTGAAAAAATAATGAAGAATAAAGTCCTACTTAATTCATTAATAATTTGTAACGTCTATCCTAGATTAAAGGCGTGCATCCAGATAATGTGTGGATATTTCAAGGTGTCTTTGGAGATGAGTTGTAAACTTGGGAATAAAATTGGAAAAACTTTTCTTGTTAATTTTTTCACACAAGAAAAGAACTAGCACATCTATGGTCTGATTTTGTTGATTGTTAAAAAAAATGAAAATTCGATTTGTTTACTCGAAATATTCGATCCTCTCGAGTGAAGTGAAAAAAAAAAAACAACGAACCAACGTGAGAAACTTATCAGGTTTGTTATGATGAGAAAAAGACACGTCTGGCTAGCCACTCAATATAAACTTTCATGTAACCAATGTCTTTTGGCAGAATGCCATGTTGAGTTGATGATCAATTAAGATATGAATAAGTTGCTTCTCCCGTTTTGTGGAGAGCAGTCATCACTAAAAAATCTGAATTTTCAAATCACAATCGTACATGCTGTGAGACACGAACTAGTAATCAATTTAACATGAACTCACTTTCCAAATTTAACCTTCAATTAAAGACCTATGGGGGATTTTCAGAAAGCAAAAATATTTTTTATTGATTTAATTTCAACATATATTCCTTATCATAAGGAGTAAATTTTGAAATTTCAAACTCTTTAACCTTTTCGGGGCGGCTATTATGCGTGATACATGCATAGATAGCCAACCAGACAATATACAGACCAATTCAAAAACTGAAGAGTTAACAGTTTTGGCGACAGTTCCGGTTGAACGTGTCAAGCTGATCTGGTTTATTATGACGAGAAAAGATAAATGATACTCAAGGTCAAAATGGTTTCTCTCAGATTGTCGGTCTTCCTGGAGAGTTTCCAGCTATTTGATCAATTCAATGTATGGATGATTTTTCTTGGTTCGACGTCAGTAAACGTGGACTTTTCAACCTGCCGATCTCGTTGATCAAAAGGTATTCCTACCAACCATTCCAAACAATGGACCCTTCCACTTTAACGATTTTTTTCTGTTATTTCTTTTAAAAATCATCTAATCGAATGGGAATATATGTGGTCTCCACTTTCCGAAAGTTTGCCTTACGCTACTTTTTCGTTTATCCAGAAAACGGAAATAACATTATGCTTTTGTTTTACAATGAGACATTACATACAAAGTGCAAATATTTTTTGTGTGAGGGGGGTTGAAAAACGCTCATATTTCTCTCTTGTACGAATTAATGGTATCTAGTATTTTCTTTTTTTTTTACGATATTTGGCTTACGAAAAACTTTTTATAAGAAAACTCTATTCTTGAACGGCGAATGAAACCTGTGCATGGGTAATATTTTTCCCACGAAAATCAACTACTATGATGATAAAAAGCTTGTCTATCCATCAGTTGCATTTGAAAAACAAAAGTTTTTGTCAAAGGAGATAACTATTAAATGATTATAGTGATTAGTCTCCCTTATTTTTATTTATTTATTTTTTTTTACAAATGCGTAAAAAATTCTAATTGATTCTGCTTACATCTGATAGAATTGATTTTCTCGATTTGAATGGTCTTTAGTCTAAAATATATAACCCAAACGACATGAATGTATAAGCATAGGTAAGACGGAGAGAGGGAACTAGCAAGGAATTTTGCCTCCTTAGAAATAATTGGTTAAGATGCATTCATTATTTTCTGGGATCCCTGCTTTATTTTATTTACTCATTTATTTATTTGAGAAGGATGAAAAGAAAAGGGGAAGGACTAGTACAGTGATTCAGTCAGCTGATAGAAAAGTTTTGTTCATTGACAACTGAAATGTTTTTAACACAACGATATTTTTTTCCATATTATTGGAAGAAGTATTGTAACATTGTAAATAATTTAAACTAGCTTTAACCTTCATCCTAACTGTCACCTTTTATCACAAGTTTGAATCGGACCATAATCCAACGGCAACTGTGAAAGAGCGTATTTCAGAAATAAAGAGTAAGCCCATGGTGGGAACTCAACTCGCACCATCTATCCAGGGGAAGAATAATGTACGCCTGGCTGTTTTCAATCATTCAACCACGTAATTCAGGGCCTAAAATCAGCTTCTATCTAACTATGAAGTCCCTGTGGCCGTATAGTTGAAAGCAGTCAGGCCGTTTCACTGGACTCCCTTTGGCTAGAGGGTGTGATTTTGAATCTCTCTGTAGGCTTACGGTAGTGATGAAAAGCGACTAGAAACTAGGATGAAAGTAAAAACTGGTCAAATAATGATAATAATGATAAAATGGTTTTTTCTGATTCATCTAATTTTTCATAGTTGGTGTTCTGCATAAGTGAAATATATCTTTCATTGAACCATAATATAGTTTGAAGGTTGAGAACCACTACTTTTGTGAAACATGGTATAGATATACCTTAACCAAAGACTGCAACGAAGAAAATCAGTGGACTTGTGATGCAAGATAAATGTTCGTAAGGAATGTAAACGATACTTCATTAATCTGCACGTGTACTTGGGGGATGCATAACTTGTGCATTGAGAGTGATCGATTAGAGAAGACGGATCTCCATTTGTCACTCAATAGAAACTGCTACGAAACCAATGTCTTCTGGTAGTGTACTCTGTTGGGAGTGACCAACTAAAAACTAGAAAAAAAGGGGGGGTTGCAGAATATCTTCTCTTATTTTTCGTTGCATTACTAAAAAGTCCAAACTTCAAAAAACGAAAATAAAGATATCACTTTAGCGTTAACTTAGATTGCAAATTGAATCCCTAACTAAAAACCCTAGAGGCTGTGAGGTTGGAATGATATTTTTTTCAGGGCTTGATAGAGAATAAATTTTCAGATTTTCAGCCCACTGGCTCGTAGTGTGGTCTGTGAATTTGACACAGCCAATTAACAGGCTAGAATCACTTAAAAACTAAGAAACTTATGTCAGTCATTTTGAACTCTTTTAGCCCAGAGCACCGAAATTCTAAAATCATGGATAATCCTGTCACAGCGGAAATATATTTATGAAACTGAGATAATATACTGAGATTAAAACAGTTTTTTCAAGTCGAATTTTTTTCCAAATTCATCGTGCATCACCTCGAAACTTACAGCGTGTCAGTACTGACACACGTGTCATATGTCCACCATTATTGATCTGTATCGACAGTTTTCGTTTACGGTCTTTAACGTATGAAAATATATGATTTATTCGAATGACCTGGCCTTGTAATCACCCCGAATCGTGTTAGTTAATGAGTGTAATAAAAAGATGATTTGTCAGTAATTCGACATCAGGGATTTATCACAGCCAGGAACAGGAACGTTTGAGAATCACAAAATGACTGTGAAGATAATAAACTTTGCTTAGTAAAGGCGTCCTCCGTTATAATGCTCTTCGCTCTACCATGGTTTGCGATACAACTCGAGTCAATCATGAACCAAAAATATTGATCTAGCTTTAAAAAAGATATATCATTGCCCCAAAGAGACAAAACTACCCCCCAAATACCTGAACCTAGCCAAAAGAGCTAAATCTAGCTCCAGAAGTTGATCGGTTATCAAGGCCCAGTTATAACGCCGTTGGGTACTTTTTAACTTTAATGCATTACGATGGGAGATATCAGTATTTATCTACTCAATGTGCTTGCACTGGGTTCAAAAAGCCATGGGTTCAATCCATGGCCGAATCTTCATAATTACTTTGCAGATGATTCTCAATACCTCTCTGCTGATCACTCATCGTGAAGAGTAGGATTGAGGAAACTTGGAGCGGAATGTATTCTATCTCGTCCAAGGCATACCCGTGCCCTAACAACACGGTACAGAGGATGGAAAACCTTGTACTGGGACACAGGACAAAATAGCAAACATTCATGGCGCCTGGTCTTATTCGTGAATATCCTCAAAAGCTAAAGTCCATGTTGAAATTCTTCGTTGGGGAGAAAATCAACGATGGACTGTATTCTAGAGCTGTAATAGGTGAAACAATCTACAGCAGAACTCACTCCTCTTTCATTTGAAACCACTGCATCGTTTCCCTGACGAGGGTACTTAGCTCCCTCAGTCTCTCATCAAGTTGTAACTTCCAGTCCCTCGTCTTCGAGGTCCACTCGAAGCTTACAAAGCAAAGTTGTTCAATGACAGCTTTTTTGAGCTTCGAAGTTCTTGAACCCTACTATTGTGAATTCAAGGTCTCTTTGAGTGGGTGTTTCTTCCTTCATCCATAGTTTATGACGGAGCTATCTAAAATTATCTATTGGAACAATTCATAGATAAGAAAAAACAATAACTAAATGTCCAAATTCTTTTCTAATATGGCTCCAAAAACTGTTTGTATTCGTTGAATTTCTGATCTTTTCTAGGCGGAAATGATAGTAATTTAACTATCCCTACAATCTATCAAGTTGAGATCGAATCGGATAGTATAATGGTTAGTACGACTCACACACCAAAGGTTCAATTTCTTGTATGAGCAAAAAGTCAGGGAAATTAATTAGGACGAATTTCTTTGCGCATTCAGCAGCTAGTACAGTACACAGGGTGATTAGAGTAGAGGTATCCCTTCAGTCGACTTTTATCTTTCCAAGGGCATGCTCATATAAACTTTGAGGGATGATGTCCTAGTTTTAACCAAACCTGATACTTATAAGATTCACTAAGCTTCGTCACTGGCTTCTATACTCTATTAAAAGATGGGTGCTTTATTTCTTTTGCTTACTTATCTCTGAAATAGGCAAGCCGATTCGTTAAAAGCATAGCAATCTGATAGAAAGATAGTGGAGTTTATGAAAGAAAAGTACCTCCTTGTCCAACGTATTTCTCACCGTCGAATTTTTTCTAATAAGTTGTTTGAAGCCATTGCTGTTCTTTTACTTATGTAGAATTAAATGAGTAGATGGAAAAAAAACACAGAAGAATGACGTGAAGTTGGAGATAAAAAAGTAATTGCAAAAGTTGTGATGTCAAGGTATGTAATAACCCGTGAATGATACCAAAGAACTCATACAAATCAGGAATGATTGGTTGTGTGTGTTATGCAAATTAGTTAAAATTGCCTCTTTGGTAAAATTTACATATATTTTGTAAAAAAAAAATGGTGGATTTCACTTTCATTACATAAACATCTAACTCGTAAAAAAAACGTTTTATCTTTTGATTGGATGATTTATTTCTTTTTGTAAATGAAAAGGTTGAAACTTCCCACCTTCTTATCTTTGTAAAAATAACATTTGATTTCACTTTAATCGCATATTGGTTGGAAAAACATTCGTTTTATAGCCTCGTTGTGATTGAATAAAGTGTTGATCAAATCAAAATTACATATATATCTATTATTTTTTTTTTTGTGAATAAAGTTTATACTTGACAAAATCGACGATTTGACCAATTGGACTGAACACATAAATTGAATAAAGGAATCAAAGGCAGAAACACATACTGGTCAGAAATGTTAACTCGTATATAATCTAAATCATGAAATGAAAAACCAGGAATAGAGACCAAGTGAAAAGTCGCCTTTTTGACAGTTTCACAATGTCTGACGATTGCTTCTTCTGGTGATAATGTGATTAAAGCACGAATTCCCATTCGGTTTTCAAGTTGACCGCCTGAAGAAAAACAGATCAATGCGTATAAAAACATTTCTTTATGTCGTGTCAAATTCTATCCGTAGTCAGCCAAGAAGATTGCAATGGAGTCGATTATCTTATGCTGGGTACTCAATTTAATCGCTGGGTAATAATATACCATAGCTAAAAACAATACTCAAGAGTTTCATGTAATGAAAGCCAGGAATACATACCGACCGCCAAGAAGATCGTGATAGAGTTGAATGTTGTATGTTAGATACTCAATTTAATCGCTGAATTATCATCATTGACAGAGGAGCTAATTAAAACGTGTGCACAATGTATACGAGAAATCTCTTACAGTTACCAAGTCACGCAGTGTGAGATTTTAAGCACAACCAACCTATCCATATAAACCCGCCTAAGCCAGGGTTTTACGAAACCTTAAGGTTCTGCAAGGTGATGTTAGGGGTTTTTGCCTATGATCAAGAGTGTTACTCAGGGACAGACAGGGCCAGTTGTTTTATATAAACAGAAACTCGATAAAACCGCTGAATTATTATCAACATAGACGTAATAAAACGTGTTTGCAATGTACACTAGAGATTACTTTCAGTCATTAAGTCACGCGTTTTCCCTCTTTTGGCACAAACTTCCTGTTGATATAGACCAGCTTATCTCAGATGGGGTTTTTTGAACCTTAAGGTTCTGTGATGTGTTGTTAAGGGTTTATGCCAGTGTTTAAGAGTGGTTTTGAGGGACAGACAGAGCAAGTTTTTTTATATAAATACAAAATCGATATAATCACTGAATTTTCATTGACATATATGTAATACTAACGTGTATGCAACATACTCGATAGATCACTTTTATTCATCAAGTCACACACTTTGCTTCTCTTGGCACCAACTTCCAGTTAATATGGACTCATATTCTTAGCATTCCAAAGATAGCTTAGTGAGTTCGATCCTTACTGAATAGCATACTGTTTCAGCGTTTTATTCACTACGCATTGCTTTGAATTTACAACGAAACTTTCATGTAGCGCTCTTTGTTTGAATTTTGTCCTTTAAGTTACAGTGAATTGGTTGAAACTTTAGCAAAACACAGTTATGCTATACTGTAACTAGAGACAACGGTGAAACTGGCTAATCTAATAAATCAAATATTATTGACAGCGTTGGGAATCCTATCTTGTGTATAAAATGAGGCTGGAAATGAGATCCACGAATAAAATCCCGGCCCCATAAAGTAGTCAAATTTTGGTAATGATCAATTTTATGGTGGTTTATTTAAACATCTTTTCGTCAAGGTTGCCCAGATTGTAAATGGCTATAAAATTTCTACCCAGTATTGTAAATGGCTATGATATAGTTACTTTAATCAGAGTAGCCGTTTTATAGCCTTCCGAAAAGCTGTTTGAATCAACCATCATAAAATTAGGCATTACCCAAATGTTATCTCTTGGACACTTGACATAATTGTACAATTTATTATTGACATTGACGTAAATAGAACATTTATGTAAAAGATCACATCGAGATATACAGTAACACACTCTGTTTCTTTGGCACAAAATTACAGTTTATATAGTCTGGCATTCTCAACCAGGGCTCCATGGAACCATTTTGTTACCACAGGATACCGATAGGGGTTCCACTAAAGATTGCATACATTTCGTGACCCACATTTTTCATATTGCTGATAAATTCCCAAAACTCAATTCATTATTTAAAGAGATTTTCTTCGTAGTGAACAAATAATTTGGTAATTGAACAACCGGAGCCACCAAAGGTGACAATAGGTTATATCCTTTTCTATATAGGCGCATGGTCATGTTTTTTTTTTGTGTTTTTGTGTTCCAGCGTTCCTGGCCATACCATTTTGTCTACAGAATTGAAAATTGGCATGGATACGCCATTAGACCCTTTTCTTCTTTTTTTTATTCTGGGGAGGGGGAAAGCCATTTTAATTTGGAGGGGGGTCTCATTTTGACATGTTTATTTATAACATCTGAATACTCCAGAATCTAGACTTGTTATATGTTTGCTTTCTGACTTCTTAAAAAATGTTAGCAATACAGACACATATTACCTATTTTGCAATCCATGGATATTTTAGTGGGTTGATTTCGATCCATCCCGAACTCATCAAATCCACAATGGCCCCTGCAAAACTTAGGCAATGGAAAAAAGCGCTTGTTGTACTCGTTCAGATACTAATGAATTGTATGGTTAAGCGTCATGTCTCTAAAGAGACAACCTCCTATCGAATATGAAGGCCGCTGATGAAGTGGTGGTTTCTATTTCATTATTAACCTGCGATTCTCAACTCTGGTTGAGACCAGGACTTCATACTTACAAGGTTTTTATGATCAACTGCTGAGTACTCATTTATGTAATGAAGAAATGTCTAGACTCTTTGATCATACCAAGAATCGAACCTGGGGTTGTCTGTGAGCGAAGCAAGCAATTACACTCCAGAACTGACATATGGACACATTTTTCTGATAAACATTCTGACAATGATTTATACATAAAATATACATTTCTTTTTGCTGCATATGCTGTTTTCTTGCAAGAAAACTAATGTAAATAACTATACAAGAGTTTCTTTTATTATAATATTATTATTTCGTAATAGGAAAGTAAGCTAACCATCCAGAGCATCTGATTTAATCTCATAAGTATTAGAACGAGCATAAAATCTTTCCTCGTAGATTGCAGCGGCCATTGAGGATTTTGAAAAGGGAGGGGGGCTAAATTGACCCCCTAGTTTGACAACTCATCTCTGTAGCAGCGTGAACTCACCTCTTTAATCTTTTTGATTATCCCAAACAAAGTTTCAGACTGATGGGGAAAAAAAGCGTCAGGTTCTAATTTATACAAATATTTTCTCCCGCTGTGAATACTCGAAAAAAAATTTTGCACAATTTTTTTTTCTGACGACGACTAATAAATAGCTGGAAGTATAGGAAAAAATAGTTTGAAATAAATTTATCGTTTTTAGATTATCAAGTAAGAAAAATACCGACTGTTTGGGGGGAGGTGAGAGTTTCATTGGATGGGGTTTCATTGTTTGTCCCAGACAGAAAGCGATCAATGTGAAACGATGGAAAATTTGCATGACATTGCTGAGTAGCGAATTATATTAACTCTTTTCTTACATATATATATATATATATATATATATATATATATATATATATATATATATATATATATATATATATATATATATATATATATATATATATATATGTATGTGTGTGTATGCATTATTATATGAGATATATGTATATATGTATATATATATATATATATGTATGTATATATATATATATATATATATATATATATATATGTACGTACTGTAATACATATATATATATATATATATATGAATAATACACATAAACTTACACATATGTATATACATATAAATACGTATACATATATATATATGCACTCAGGATTATATATATATATATATATATATATATATATATATATATATATATCATTAAACACGTCAAACAAGGAATGTTGTTTTAATTTTTCAATAGTGTTTCTTGTTTTATCACAAATGAAAATTTATGATTACACATATATATATATATATACTTCTGATACGTACTTGAATATAGACACACTTTGCTTCAAAGTGTTTGATTTTGAGAGATAAAAACAAGACCATTACGCAAGAGAGAAAACACATTTTTTGCAATCAATATAACAATGCATACATAAGCCACGATTAATCTTTAATTACATTCATCTTGTTCCTCCATGCGTTCGAATGTTACGTTTCCAGTGATATCAGAAGGGAAGATTAAGAAGTTTGAAGAAAAGATAGGAAAGCGAGAGGTCAGAAAAAGAATGTGGAGTTGTTTAATACGGAGTTAAGGAGGAAATATAACAGAATACAAATATATTTAGTCCAATGATAAGGTGGGGACAAAGAAGGGAGAGAATATTGTTAAGTAGTTTACCAAGTTGGGCGGAAAGATTTCTGCAAATAAAGCCAATTCAAATTTGTATAACTTATAGAAAAAACTATGACAAAGAATATTGGAAAGGATAAGGGAAAGATATAAGCAAGGGGTGGTAGAAAGACATGAGATAACTACGGGCATCTCCCCATTTGAACATTGTTCGTTATAATTTCCATTTTAACTTAGGTGGATGGTAGACTCCAAAATATTAATATAGCTACTGTTAACTCTGAAATATTTAGATCTAACGATAAAAAAACGGTTATAACGCAGTGCTGGCTTTCTTGGACCCCAACACTCGAATTATAATGGGGTATTCGAACAAAGAGGAGAAGGAAAGTGAAGAGATAAGACTATCTTTATTTCGTTTATCTACACCTAATTAAGATAAAAATCACAGTATTTCACTATCTCTGTTCCATGATATTAGTTACATTAAGTGTATAAAATATACATGCGAATGACCCACTTATTATGGGACAGAGACAGTATTTTTTTCCAACGAATGGAGTCCCGTCCATTTGTAATGATTTGGGAAGGAACCTGGGAAGTTTCCAACTGAATGGGATTTCCATTTCGTATCTGAGTTGCACAGTTATCAGTAAAGAAAAAAAGACGAGATAAGACTATTTTTGAGATCTTTAGATTGACGGAGCCAGAAAATTGTAGCCTTTTCAAATAGCTAAAAGTGGCTAGAGTCCCCATTGACTAACTATAAAATGGATAAAATTGTCTGCATTTAATTCCCAGATAACTAACTGGTTTTTATTTTCATTGTTGTGTTGATACCAATATGTTATATAATCACACTTTTGGAGCCTTTGTATATGCTTGGGATGGTTTATATTGATTTGAGCAAGAACTCGTAAGTATTCCAACATTATTAGATTCCAGTTTTTTTTATCTGAGTACCAGAGCTTATCTTCAAGGAAACCTAAGAAACAAGGCTATTTTTATTTATTCCGTAGAATTCACACGGAAACGAGTCTTGTTGGACACTCAAAAGAAACCACCACAAGACAGAATATCGTGTTGGGGATGCTTAATAAAAAAGCTTACTTCTTAGAAGTTACTCTTCCCACCTT
The DNA here is from genome assembly GCA_963457665.1 of Thysanoteuthis rhombus. Classification (NCBI taxonomy): domain Eukaryota; kingdom Metazoa; phylum Mollusca; class Cephalopoda; order Oegopsida; family Thysanoteuthidae; genus Thysanoteuthis; species Thysanoteuthis major. Next base: position 43,274,199 of record OY735234.1, read on the forward strand.
TTTTATTGCATTATTAAAAGGTCCAAATTCTGTTAAAAAAAAGGAGAAAAAAGGAGTAAAAGGACTTTTGGGGATTCGGAAAAAACAAAGAAAAATGTTTTTATAGACATCATGGAAAGTGAATGTTTAAATTTCCTGCCTTCTGGCTCTGTTTATGCAGCCTGTGCAAGTGATACATACGCAGCCAGTCAATCAAGAAACCAGCCAGAATTACTTAAAAACTGTAGAAACCTCAGTCGACCTATGGTGATAGTTTTGGATACTAATACCTCGTAACATTATTGTGACCTTACAAAATCTATTTGCATAGGAATAAAAAAAAAAAGTTCTTTCAGACATCATCATTATCATCATCATCATCATCAGTCTTTCAATGTTCATCGTTCGACATAGACCTTACCCAGGATTTGCCACATTTCTCTATCATGTGCTGTCTTGTGGTCTCTCCATGTGAGGTCCAGCATAATTGTTTCATGTGCACGTTGCATAGTTCTCAATTTGTGGATCTGTCTTTTGGTTAGGTTCCATGTTTCAGCTCCATAGGTGACTATTGGGAGGATGCATTGGTTATACACCCATATTTTTCAGGAATAATGGGATCTTCTTTATGAGTTGTAAATCTTCGAAAGTTTTTCCCTCGAGCTCAATTGGCACAGTCTGTAAGCTCAATGCATACACACACGATAGCCAGCCAGACCATTATAAAAACCGAAGAAACCTGTTGACAGTACTAATTGACAGTTTTTGACAAGCTGTTCGTTGAGATTTGGTCTACAATGTTCGACCTGCATGATATGATTCTCTGCTGAAATCTGTTCCGCAGACGTAATCCGTGACGAGAAAAAAATTACATAATTAAACGATTTTTTTTATCTCCAAGTGCAGATTTCTATGAGGAAAACCCTTTCCAATAGGAACTTGTAAAGCCTCCAACGAAATATAAATCCCTTCAGGAATGAGAGTTGCTGAGCTTATCTGTGAGGGAAGAAAAATGTAATAGATAAACATATTTTCATACATGTTACTCCAAATCGGCAAGATTGCCTAATTGGCAAAGTTTTAACTCTTTAAAAGGAATAAGTAGATTTGATTTAATTCGGAATTCGATTTAATCAAAACAAAGATATAAAACACTATTTTTCATGATCAAAAGTTTATGTCATCGAAGTAGAATCAAACTTTTTCTTGATAAATAAATTTCGCCGATGAGGCAACTTCGCTGATTTGGCGTACAAGAGACGCAAGACAACGATTAGTATGTACAAGTTACGACTAACCAGTTTGAAGGAATCCCAGAGGTTATTCAGTGGGAGGTGAAACAAGCCATCAAAAAATCATCTCGTGGACCAGATGACAAGACCATCGATCTACTCAAAAATGCCGGTAAAATCGTCACCGGGGAAGTAGCCATCCTATTCGACTTATGCCTGAAACAGAGTGAAATCCTAGAGAATTGGAACACTGCAATCATATTGCCAATACATGAGAAAAGAAAACCCAGAAGATCAAAACAACAACGGGCCAATGAGCCTACTCAACTGCATCTACAAACATTTTACGTACGATATCACAAACCAAATCACGAAATAGCTCAATGAAAGCCAACCACGACAACAGGCTGGATTTAGAAACAGCTACTCAAGCCTTAACTATCTCCCCACAGTAAAATCAACTTGGAGAGAAATAGCAGAATGTAGTATTTGTCGACTTTGAAAAGGCTTTTGACTCAGTGGAGATCCCAAATGCCATCGATGCTATCATGCAACAAAACATAAACCCTGTAAATGGCCGAGTCTCGCAACATATATACCATCAAAGCTGTTCATCTATAAGGCTACGTAAAAACTCTGAGACCTTTCAGCTCGGAAAGGAAGTAAGACAAGATGATACCAGCTTAAGCAAAGTCTTCACAGCCTACCTAAATATGATCTTCCAAAACATAGACTGGGAAAAGAAGAAATCGGAAAGGACAGCAAATACCCAAATATCCTCAGATTTGCTGATATTGTCCTTTTTGCAAAACGATTTCCAAGAGCACAAGAAAGTTAGTCTTCTCAAGAACTTCTGTAAAAAGATTTGCCATGTACAACGTTGTGGTCAAAGACACAAAAATCCAAATCCGACTTTGGGAAAATAAATCTCCATGAATTCCTTGGAAGAAGACTTCAAACAAAAAATCACACAAGAATAGCAAGCTTTCGGTAAAGGGCCAGAAAATCTCATTAGTCCTGAATAAGAAGCAAAACAACCAATGCATCCTCCTGATATTCACCAGTGGAGATGAAGCATCGAACATACCCAAATGATTGACCCTAGAAGTATGTAAAATACACAGGAGAGATTCAGGCTCAGTATCACATGGGGGGGTCACAAGACAGCACAATATATTAGAGGAGAAAGCAGGAGTCAGAAATATTATACAATCGACTCAAATACTCAAATAGCAATGGACTTGTCATGTTGGAAGAATGTCAGATAACATGAAGCCCTGGAGATCATATACGAGACCGTGGCCGGTAGAATATAAGATTACGTGACTAGTCGGACATGTTCAGAAACTATGGGCTCTGTGACTCCCATGATAAAGAGGCCTGGAGATTACCGGGGAAGGTCTATGCCCAATAACGGACACTACAATATTGATGATGATGATGATGATGATGATGTACATATGTTCTCGTCTGGGAAAGCCTTCAACAGGAACCGTTGCATGAACAACATGATGCGACAGAATGCCGTATTAGGGGTGATCAATTGAAATAATAGAAAAAAGTGGACATCTATTGATGAGATACTTCTCGTTCTTTGTTGGACTTTGATCAGAAGGATTCCAGATTTCCATGAAATAAAAAAAGAAAAACATACGTTGACACTGATAGAAATAAATAAAACCCCCAATGGAGTATTGAGGCCAGTGACAAAATACTGGTTTATATTGCATGCACCAGCTTAGTTATCTTCGCAAGTCTCAAGTTTGATCAAAACAAGTTGTTTGTTATTATGATCAGAAATCAACTGCTGAGTGCACAGGGAAATTTGCCCTGATAAAGTGTTTCTCAGACTCTTTACTCGTGCGAATCGAACCCCAGCACCTGTGTGTAAGAACGCTCTAATCATTCCACTATCTGAATAGATGCATACTTCAATATAGTATGCATGCATATTTGAACCCCCCCCCACACACACACATACAAAAACCAGGCTTCCCTTGTATGCCTGTACACGTGACGCATATATAGACCATAGCCGGGCAATCAGCAAGGAATTAAGCCCTTTCTTATAGCCTAAAAATGACATCAGTTTTCTTTGATTGTCAGAACGGATCTCGAAATGAGTCGTAATGAATTATGGATGATGAATCAAATAATCACATTTTGATTACATTCGTTAAATCCTGTTGTTTTCTTTATGCTTGGGAAACCACTTTTTTTGATAATCAGAGTCTGTTATTGCAAAAATAAAAGAGAAACCCAAATTAATAATCTCTCAAGGCCAGATTCCTTCTGACATTCGAACTGTTTCGGGATCTTTCGTCAGACAAAAGCATCAATCATTGATAGGGACCTGATTCAAAAAAGTTCACAGACAAAAATGAGACAACTGTCGACAGTGAGTCTGGTTTATCTCTAGATGAAGAAATACGCCATATATATATATATATATATATATATATATATATATATATATATATATATATATATATATATATATATATATATATATATATATATATATACATATATATATATATATATATATACATATATATATATATATATATATATATATATATCGTTCATTATGAACTCGAGTGATGTTCTTCCAACTCAGAAATAAAGCACTCTGGTGGATAGAGAATCATGCAAGAGTAAATATATCGCTTAAATTCAACCCTACTGACCGTTCAGTTCTGCGTAGGGCAGAGATAAGATGCTAGCCCCTCGGTCTGGAGCGGAGGTTTCGATCCTACCTCCTGATATTGGATGGGATAATTAAAAGTCTATAGCCACAATGAAGAGTTGTAATACAACAAAACAGCTCCCTGTGGATGACAAAATTTTTTTATCATTATATATGTATATATAATTATTGTGTCATCCACAGACAGCTGTTTCAATGTATTACATCTCTTCAGTGTGGCTATAGACGTTCCATTATCCCATCCTGTACCGCGAGGCAGTATTGAAACCTTCATTTCAGACCCGTAGGCTGTTAACCTACCTCTGAACTACGGAACTGGACAGGCAGTAAGGCTGAATTTAAGCAATATATTTAAATTACACAGGAATCCCTCATCCACCAGAATGTTCAATTCTTATACATATATATATATATATATATATATATATATATATATATATATATATATATATATATATATATATATATATATATATATATATATATATATATATATATATATATATATATATATATATATATATATATATATATATATATATATATATATATATATATATATATATATATATATATATATATATATAAGTGTATGAGAGGAGAAAGGGGAATGAATATCCGGCAGAATGTTGCTGAAAAGTTGACAAAATGGAAAGGAGAAATAAGCCTGAGACTTCTTCCGTGGCCCTAAATAAGTTTTCCATATTATCTCTCCGAAAATTCAAATGGCAATGGGCTGGTCATTTTGCAAAAATGTCAGACATCAGATGGACATCACGACTAACAACGCAGATCCCCAGTAATCATATGTATCTCAAATGTTTGTCATTCTCGGCCTAAAATCAACTTAATCCACTAAAATGAACATACACTTATCAAGAAACCCAAGTTGCATGAATCAAAAGAACATCTCCCTTGAATAAACAGTAACAAAAATAAAACGTGTCCCAATCTATATAATACAATTTCTTACTCAAAGTACTCTCCAGGCATATCCGTTATTTTCACCATTTCTCTCGAACGAACTTTTGCTTTCAAAGCTGAGACGACGAGTGAAACGTACGTATTGCACATTTTGATAACAATATATGTAATAAGTAGTTTGAAGTAATTTCTACATAGTCATCTCTCTCTCTCTCTCTCTCTCTCTCTATATATATATATATATATATATATATATATATATATATATATATATATATATATTGGGAAAACGCATTATTCTAGTACTTAGACTGGGGAGTTTATTGTCAAGTGTTGGACTTGAGATTTCATTAGAAGGGTATCCTTTATTTGATATCAACGCAGTTGATTTTATACGGTATGCAGGGATCATTACAGTTTTGATCTTAAATTTGATCTTTAATTTAAAAAAGGTTTAAGATTGAAATAGCATTTGATTTCCTGATAATATGTATTACTTCTATGCAATATATTTCCGATATTGTAGATTTATATCAATAAAATCTACATGTTTCTAGGCTTTTCAACTCAATTTCGATGTAAACACTGCCCTTGCTAGATTTCCAAACAAAGAAGGAACTAGCGCATCTATGGTCTAACTTTAAGCCTTGTATTTTTATGCAGGCCCCAAGGAACGGATCAAGAGTTAGCCCTGATGTTGGATTAGGATGTTCTCTTTATCATTGCGAAAATCCTAGTCTATGTTGTCTTTTTCTTGCAACGTTTCGAACGCGTCGCCTCCAGCCTTCGTCGTGTGTCCGTTCTGTTCTAGAATATCAAATCTGGTCCGTGGGAAGTATGTACAATCACTTAGATACACATCACGTATGGTTTTTGTCTCCTAATGCTCTGGATACTATCTCCTATTGACTTCTCCATTGGCTTTGTGACCCTCACCCGCTGAGCTTTACACACTTCTGCTTCTTTGAGGTCACGGAACCTTTGATCAATGGTTTCCAAAGGGCTACTCATTCCCATACTTGGCTTCCTGATTGAGTTATCTGAACATAAAATGTGAGCAAATCCCTTCAGTCAATTCTTTTTTCTTTTTAATGTTTTTATTCGTTTTTTGTTCCAATTTGCAAGCAGCGTTTTTGTTTTGTGAATAGTTAATGGTTTCTTCAGAATTTTTTTTTCCGTCGGCCGGGATCAAAGATTTCTACAACTTTCTCTGATATTGAATTCGTCTTTGATTTTTGAATCCATTTCTTCAATGACGTTCATGTACTGTAAGGTCGTAACGCAAGATCATTCTGATTTTTTCAATATATATAGAATCACTGATACAAAGTCATCCGATTTTATTTGATTTTATCTATTCCATTAGATGAAATGATACGAATCCATATTTATGATCATCGGCTACTATCTATCTTGTTTTTTTTTTTACTATTCTATCATCGGCAGCAGCAGCATCAGTCTTTTAACGTCCGTTGTTGGACATAGACCTTCCCCAGGATCCGCCTCATTTCTCCATCGTGGGCGTCGCAGAGCCAGCATTTTCTAAATTTGTTCAGTTCATCTCTCCATCTTGTATTTTGTCGGCCTTGGTTTTGTATGCAGTCTCTGGGGATCCATGTTGTGAGCTATGATGTTCAGCAGTTTTTTTTTCATTCTCGCAACATGATCAGTCCACTGCCATTTGAGTTTTCTAATAAATTCTATGATACATCAGCCCCCCCCCATTTTCTTTCTGATAATCTGTGCTGTCTTGTAATAACTCCATGTGAGTTTCAGCTTGATTCTCTCGTGTGCACGCTGCATGCTTCTCAGTTTTGCAGTTTTGTCTCTTGGTTAGGTTCCATGTTTCAGCTCCATAAGTGACTATCAGTGGGATGTATTGGTTGTATACTCTTGTCTATAGGATTATTTTGATCCTCTAGTTTTTGAAGGTTGAGCTTGTTCTAGCAAAGGATTGTCATCTTAAGGTGGATCACAGCTTGATTTTTCTTCTTTTGTGGGTTCCATGGTGTATACGAGATCAAGATGGGAAATAAGCCACAAAAGGTCGAGACCATGATTTTCATCTGAAACGTACTCTTTATTTCAATCTGCACTGTTAATTAGGTTTCCCACTGCCGAAGGGAAATGGGTCTGAGTTTGATTGCTATAAAAAAAGCAATTTAAATGGAGGTAAATAGTATCAAAGAAACAATAATGGCAAATACAGGATGCTTAAAGAGAATATAACTGTTATTTTGACGTCCGTTAATCGAAATATCTTAGATCTGAAGTCTTTTTTAAGGCATAAATTACGGATTCAAATTGCACATACACTTTATCCTCACAATAGATACTGAGATTGGTATCCTTTCTGATGCAATATTCATGTGCTTGTAAATTCTATCTTCTTATCTCTACAACTGCAGCCGTTATGGAAATACATGAATAATGGTGATTGAAGATGCACTCAATCTGTTTTGATTTTGATAAGCTTATTCGATCTGTCAGCACGGGTTTATAAACCAGATTTGTAAGATTTTTTTCGGTTCCGACCATGAATAAGAAAATAACTGATTCTCTTCTTGAAGTGACTCGTTGTCCTTCAAAACGGTTTTGAAAATTCCTAAAAAAAATGATTGTCAGTTAGAGGAGGGTTGGGGGAGAATGGTGGATGGACCAATTTATTTTTATTGGCTCATTCACCGAATAACATCATTACCTGCCGAAAGTCGGTATAAAATCTTTCATCATTTCAGTGGTATGGGAAGTTGATGGAGAAATAGCCCTCTTCTGTTCATTAAGGACATCCGTTTTTTGTTTTAAAGTGTCTTGTAATTCCACCAATCCCAGACTGGCCTTATGCCAGATTAAATCAATACTCGTTATGTATATTATTTCCCTCGTCTATGTGTTAATATTTTTAAGAGATTTCGGCCGTGTACTCTCCGGCCTTCGTCAGGTGTCGTTAGCACTAGAATGTGGAAACACCTCTCGGCGCACATGCCTGATTTGGCAGAACACCCCATATCAATTTTTTCTTTTTTTTGTTGTTTGTTTTTGTTTTTCGTATATCCGGATTGCACCGTCGAGATGTATCCAAATTTCCACTCTTGCAGTGGATAATCTGTTTTGCCTCTATTGTGAAGTCTCTTATGATGGGGGCCTCCCAGATGCTATCAATGTCAATACTCAGTCGGCCAAATGGTTCAACTAGACGAGGTATGTATGCCAATGACTCGACAAGGTAGCACAAAGACTTTCAAAGAAAATAATCTAACCATAGCCTAAATGATAATTATTTAACCCAGCCTACCAAAATTCTACTAAGATCAATATAATCAAAAACTTGTGTCGCTTTCTTCGAGATGGGACCTTGATTATATATATATATATATATATATATATATATATATATATATATATATATATATATATATATATACATATATATATATACGTATATATATACGTATATATATATATACATATATACATATATATATATACATATATATATATACATATATATATATATGTATATATATATATATATATATATATATATATATATGTATGCACCATTTTGGCTGATTAGAGTTTACAAACAGACAAACAGAATGAATGGAATCTTATTGTCATATTCGAGTATCAGATTGTTGTACTTCGAATGTATCTTGTAGAGTAGGGATAATAAGCCTTCTCCAAAATCTTCCATCATCATCATCAATATCAGCATCATCATTCTTTTATCGTCCGTTATTGGACATACACCTTCCCATGATTCGCCAAGCCTCTCCATCTGGACTTGTTCAGTTCACCGTCACATATTTTGCCAGTCACAGTTTCACATGGGATCTCTGTGTATCCAGTCAAGATGTCCATCGGTTGTCTGACATTCTTGCAATATGATAAGCCCATTGACATCTGAGTTTCTTAATAAATTCAATATTGTTTTTTCTCCTCATATAGAGTGCTGTTTTTTATTTGAGGGGGGGGGGGGCTCCAAGTGAAGTTGAGCATGATTCTCTCGTTTGTACGTTGCATTATTCTCAGTCTGTGTGTCAATCCTTCGGTCAGGTTCCATGTTTCAACCTCATTGGTAACTATCGAGAGGATACATTGGCAGTACACCTTTCTTTTAAGGACTATTGGAAATTTCTTGAAGCTTGATCTTGCTCTGCCGAATGGTTGCCATCACTAGAAAGATTCTTTGCTCGGTTTCTACTTCTTTTGAGGATTTGTTTCTTATTCTTTCCCCCTCTACCCTGCCCCCTGGCTCAGTGCCAGATGGAAGCTTACAAGATACTGTATATCTATATGATATCTTACTTATTCCTATTCCGGTATGAGTTAATCGTGATTTGACCAGATAAACATTCAATTTAAACGCCTGGTTGCATCCAGATTCTTTATACAGTTGTAAATGAATATAAATTTACTGCATCTGTCGTAATGAACGTCTCTCGTGATATGCTTTATTCTTACTGTTTATTTCCTCAAGTCTTTTGGCTCTTTGCCAGACTTAGGTTAATCAGATATATCCGTATGTTAATATGATATCTTCTCTTCTTCCCAATCTGGTGTTAATTGGCCAAGAAAGATCATATTTTCCGACCAGAACAAACATTGATTTTAAAAATAAGATACCACCTGGATCTCAAACGTTCGCATACAAATACAAAAAATCAATAAAAGGAGATTAATAGCATCCAATAGTTTCAGCTAATTAGAGGTCACAAACATACAAACAAAACGATCATTTTAGTTTTATACAGGTGTACATAAGGACCAAGGTTTATGCAGTCTGAAGTTTATTAAGCTCTTCTTACAAATCATTAGTAATACTTTATTCTTACAATTTGTTCCTCTCATACTGGCCCAGTCAGACCTGAGATGAGTACCTATAACCGAGATACCCTGATATCGTTTTATGTCATAATCTGGAGTAAATTGGTCATGATAGATCGCAGCAAGCACCCGAGGAAGGCTTACGAATACAACAGCCGAAACTTTGTGTACAAACAAACATGATGGAAGAAATAGACTGAAAAATCTATACATCATATTTCCTGATCTTAAAAATTCAGATCAATAAACCAAGCCTAATCGATATGTACTTAAATCGTTTTATTTATGGGAGGATCTCTACTATCATTCGTAGGATTATTTTATAATTTCAATCCAACGAGGTCTTTACGCATTTCCGGAGTTGAATCATGGTCATTATCATCATCATTATCACCCTCTTAGCGTCTGTTGTTGGACATATACTTTTCTCAGGATCATGGACGTCACGTAGCCAATTCTTTTGGAAACTGTCTTGCTCGTCACATCATTTTATATTTTGCCATTTTCGAATATGATCTCTGGGGATCAATGTTGTGAGTTGTGATGTCCATCACTTGCCTGACATTTCTTCAACATGACCAGCCCATTGCCATTCAAATGTTCTAATGGATTATACGTTATCTCTGAATTCTGTTGTTTTTTTTTTTCTTCTTTTTTTCTTTAATACACTTGCTGTTTTGAGATCCCTCTGTGTTATGGTTAAGCACGATTCTCCCAGGTGTGGATTGCATGGTTCTCAGTTTTTGGTTAAATTCCATGTTTCAGCTCCATAGGTGACTATCAGGGGGATGCATTAGTTGTATATCCCCTTTTTTAGGATTAATGAGGAATTTTATTCTTGAAGATTCTCTACCGAGAGCTTGCCATCCTGAAGTGATTCTCTGCTTGATTTCTTCTCTTCTTGAAGGTTCAATGGAGATTCGTTTTGGTTGGTAGATTTGGCAGTCCATTTTTTTCCAGGGGTGCTTTAATTCAAATCTTAATGCTACAATACATCGTTTCGAATATTTGATTGTCGCACGTTGACAAATAGATAAAAAGAGTGAAAATTTTAGTATTCCACATATTATTTGTCCCGTCAAAAATAAATGTCATTTCTGTTTTCTCCCTCTTATTTCTAGGCCCTAGGCCAGAGTTAACATCAGTGGGTATATCTAAATGATATCTTTCAGCTTCCTAATCTGATGCCTCCGCAGTAAACATAAAACTTTGAGATCAAATTGCACCCGGGTTTTACGCATTTGTATGGATATATATATATAGTCATCCACAGTCAGCAGTTTTGATCTATAACATCTATTCAGTGTGGCTATAGACTTTATCTCAACCAGTACCACGAGGCAGAATTGAAACCCTCATATCAGAACCGGAGGCCGATATCGTATTTCTGGACTACGGAACTGGGTGGTCAGTAAGGCTGAATTTTAAGCGATATATCAATTTACGCAGAAACTCCTCATCCACCAGAGTGCTCCATTCCTATGACAGAGCATTATATATATATTTATATATATATATATATGTGTGTGTGTGTGTGTGTGTGTGTGTGTGTGTGTGTGTGTGTGTGTGTGTGTATGTTTTTTTATATGTGAGTGGGTGTGTATGCATATGATGGATATTTATGCAATGTTATCCACTGTTTGTTTTTGTTCAAATGGAATGCTTTGATTTCTTGATTCACTTTCTTCTTATGACATAACATTGGAAATCACACCATAGAAAATCTCGAGACTCCATACCTGGCCACACATTAAAACGGCTTGTGATGAGTTGCTACATAGAAATAAACTTAAAATTGGTACACTTGAATTATTACTAAATAATTCACCTAATAAAAATAACTTGAGCCTCCTTAGTGCCAATACACAAATAACCCTGCCATTATTTACGGGTATATGATAGTATTTACTTTGCATGTGTCTGGTAGATTGAGGGATATTAAGTTCGTCTTGCAAGTCATAAGTAATGTCTGATTCTTACTGTTTGTTCTATTACCCTTCTGGCCCAGTGCCAGATCTACACTCGCTTGATACATCTATGTGATATCGTTCTGGTTGGCAGTCTGGTGTCAATTGGTCGTGATGGATCGTATTTTTCGACTGTTAAAGCGATTGCCAAATAAGTGAGACTTTCTTTAAGAATACAAAAACGAATGGATTTCGATAAACAGTTTGTTAATCGGCGTCAAAAGGAATTTACATTTATAACAACGACCTTTCATGGCAAGTGATAATGAATTATACACTGGGATCACAGCCAACTACGGTCTTGGCTGCCTTTGACGTCGATCGACAGAGATCAGAAGGGAGGAAAAGTGTTCGTATAAACCCTTCCTTTTCTATCTCCCATCCACAGTCATACAAACTCAGAGAAATAATCATACGCCCACTCATATATTGAATAACGATTGTCTAAATTTACTAAACTTAGCTGTATAAGGCCAGTGTTTGGAAACTTAATCTCACGAGCAGGCTGTAATGTAAACAGTGCCACCTTCATCCAGAGCCCCACCCGTCACCTTCCGTCTTCTCTCTTTTTATCCACGTCCACAGACACGCAAAAATAGTCTTAGGCCCACACGTTAGTGAGCCAGAAGAATATGACCCCCGGCTGAATACATTGATTCTACATGAACCTGCGAAAAGAAGCGTAGCTTTTATAAAACTTCTAAAGGTTTCCTGTGGGATCTGGTGCCAGCATGTTCACAGCAAACCCTTAGTTTTTTGCAAATAAGATTGTGGGGGCTCTGCTGAGTGAACCTGAGGGTCCCAAACTTGTCATGATTGTTCAATGGGATTGAGGGCCGAGGGGTTTGATGACCAGGGAAACGTTAAGAAGTCGTGTTCATGGTTCTAATACTATTCAGGCAAAGCAATGAGGAATTATAGACTTGGAACAGAGACAGCCTTTGACCTCGATCGACGGAAATCAACCCCTCCCCTCTCCCTCTCTCTATTTTTCTCTCTCTCTCTCAGGCACTCTGTACGTGTCTCTTTTCCTCTACCCCTCACACACACTCACAAATACACATGTTCGAAAGCAGAAATAACTACGAGCCTTCACACATGTGCTGAAACATTTGAACTTCCACCAACTTTCTATACGATATTATCAATCGCAGTCAATAACTGAACAACGGTGGCATCAAAATATGAAGTCGTGTAAAAAAAATCCATCGAAGAATAAATATGGTCAAAACAAATTCTGTTTATGACATCAATGCTATACATCTAAAAAAAAAGAATTTAAAAAACATCTACGAATACTTGGATTCTTTAGGAACTAGATACCATTGATGAACCCGGCAAAATAAGCCCCCCCCCCCCAAGGTCAGAAAAAGTTGAGGTTTTGTTTAGAAATAAGAAATAAAACATTTTAGTGGGGTTGAGTAGAGTACTAAATCCAATTTTCATTTCTGTAGACAAGGCAATGGCTAGGAACGCTGGGAAACTCAAACGCAATTTCACACACCTTAAAAGGGATAAAACCTCTGGTGACTACGGTTCTTCAATAATATGGAATCTGAGTTCGTGCCCAACACAATAATAACAGTCTGATTTATATATATACTCACTTGACATTCGATATTTGTTCCAACTGAGCCTGACAAAAATAAGCTTGATAAATGCCTCACCGTATAGCAGTGGTAAACAAGCTTATCTCACTGATCCTTAAGAAGTTCGGTAGAGTAGTGTTTAATCACTTCAAAAGGAATTTACATTTATAATAACGACCTTTCATGATATGAAACAATGAATTATGAACTGGGATCCAGGCCAACTACGGACTTGGCTGCCTTTGACGTCGATCGACGGAGATCAGAACAGGAAAGGTGTGCTTATAAATCCTACCTTCCTCTTTCTCATTCTCCCTCACTGTATCATGCTCAGACACACTCACACGCGCACACACACACACATACACACCTAGGCACGCATGAATTCATGCATGCATACACAAATAATCACACACATAGTAATCCGTATAAATAGTTATTAGAGAAATCAATAAATGATCACATGTTGTAAATATTACGGATAAAATCTGTTTGGGAAATATTCTGCTATTTAGTATGAACCGAAATTGGATAGCTTACCTATGACAAAAATGTCTTAGTCTCTTTCAGATTACGCTCCTTGGGACCTCATAGCCTCATTCCAGCGTCCATTTCTCTCTTTAAGTTTTAAAGTCCTCTTTTCAGATCGCCATTGGCCAGTTCTTTGCCTTCCCCTTAAGATTGTCACGATTACTAAACCCCCTAAAATGTGTGTGAGACAATACGCGATAACTAATTGCAAAAGTATCTAAAGGATCGACTTGAAATGAAATAGCTTCAGATATCCACTTTAACCCTTCAAAAAATTAAAATATATGGATGAAAACCTTTCTTGCCCTGGGGGGCTTCATTTGATTGGCATATATATATATATATATATATATATATATATATATATGTGTGTGTGTGTGTGTGTGTGTGTGTGTGTGTGTGTGAGGTCTAGGAAACTTGAGAGCTATAAACTCTAAATAAATGAAAAGATAACTTTTTTACCAATTTTAAGGCATTTCAATCAATTATAAATACGTTTTATACAAACGTTCATATTATGGTACTCTATGCAAACCTTAGTTTCTATTGGATAGTTAGTTGTTAAGGACAATGTCATATATATATATATATATATATATATATATATATATATACATATATATATATATATATATATATACATATATATATATATATATATATATATATATATATATATATATATATATATATATATATATGGAAAGAGAGAAAAAAAGAAAGGGTCATTTGCAAGAAACATGTGAAATAAATGAATGTGTTTTATAATTTCGTATTATCATCTTTATACATATATATGCATAGATATATATATATATATATATATATATATACATATATATATATGTGTCTGTGTGTCTGTGTATGTATGTATGTATATGTGTGTGTGTGTGCGTTTCAGAGCATCTGTTTTTATTTTGGTACATTGATTTAATTTTCTAAAAAGCTTTTAAGTCGATGTTTACAGAATCTATCGCTGTATTAATTATATTAATTACTTATCGATTTTTTACTCTCGGAAAAGAAACGCAGGGGTTCATCACAAGTATTTGTTTCAGTTCATACTTGACGTTTCCAAGTATTTATCTTATTCTTCGTCCATTCTTTTGTCAAACTCATACTGTGGACTTGATTTCATCCCCAACCCTGATAATGATGCTCACAGAAATTATGACCCTGAAATCTTACATTCAGCTTCATTTAAACCCAACTAAAAGAATCGTCAAGATGAATTGCGTTTGACCCTTCACCCCATCGCTCTCTTTTTCGTTTATATCTAAAATTACCTCGAATTTTATTAAGATTAAACTATATTCTCGTGTCATTAATCTACGAAAATAACTGTATTCTATGTATATATATATATATATATATATATATATATAAATTACCGTGGTCAATTTCACAGACTTTTTTTAACTGTTTTCAGTAAAATTGGAATATTTCCCATGATAATAAGCAAAGTCTTTTAAGCCTCTGTCAGCCAGTTTATGTGGAGTTGGACCCCGAAACAATCAGTCCCATCCACATTATTTTTGCCGAAAATCCTCAAAGTTCCAACTGAGGAACGAAAAATGACCAAAAGTCAGACCATAGATGCGTTATTTTTTGTTTTGTTGGTTGTCAACTTTATCGTATTTTCACCTAGAATTGAGTCAAAAATCTCCAAGCTTTCAAAGAAGGGTGTGTGACCAATGCATCCTCCAAATTGTCACTTATGGAGCTGAAACATGGAACCTAACCACAAGACAGATCCTCTAATTGAGAACCATATAACGTGCACATGAAAGAATTATGCTAGGCCTCACATGGAGAGACCACCAGACAGCACAGCACATCCTGAAAAAGACAGGTGTCAGGGACATCACTGAATCCATTTAAAATCTCGAATGGCAGTGGGCTGGCCATGTTGCAAGATTGGTGGACAGTCGATGGACATCGCGACTCACGACATGGATCCCCCGAAATCACATGCGGAACCGAAGCTGGCAGAATATTAGATGGAGAGGCGAGCTAAACAAATTCAAAAGTACTGGCTATGCGACGCCCATGATAGAGAAGTGTGGCGAATTTTGGGGAAGGTTTATTTCCAACGACGGACGTTAAAAGACTGATGATGATGATGATGATGATGATGATGATGATGATGAATAAATCAATGTGTTTTTAATCTTCAACACTTACTTTATCGAAGTATTTTAGGAGGTTCGATACAATAATGAAAAATTTGGGGACAATATTTCATCGTTCCTAAGTAATAGCGGGACAATATCCAGGATTAATTGATCACAAATTGCCTGCAGCTTACTTTTAAGGATTTAATTTCACAGAAACAAGTTTGGTGCGTTCTATAGGGTCACCGTTCACGTTCTCAGAAAACAAGTGCGTACTCAAATGATTTTAATTTTCTTTCCCTGCAGGGTGGGGGTGGGGGCTGTAATTTACAGTTTCAATAGCAAGACGTTTAATTTGCTGCAAGAGGGAATAGAATTGGCAGAGTAAGTAAAACACCTTTCAATGCTAATATAATTTTGGATATGTCTATATAATATAAAGAGCTAGCTTTTAATATTCCCTTCAAATTCCATGTGCTTTGAATCTATTAGACCTTCGAAGTCTATTAACACTATAGCAATATTCCCATTTAGTATAAGTAATCATGGATGTAGATTTCTCTTTCCGTCAGTGCTTATACCAGTCGGCCCAAGGTTGTGCGCAGGCCTGTGGGGGTGCCTTAGAATGTGTCATGGCCCAACCGGTTGGGTATCACAGAGGTAAAATGAAGGCATACCTGGAATCAACAGATCACGATTCACCTACAACGTACATAATAAGGTCGAATTTTGTTAAAACATAAAATGTCAATTTTGAAGGGAGTCTCTGTTCACGTTCACATAATGAAAATTAATTTTAGTGATAGAGTAATCAGTGAGAGCAGCAATACAACAGTGCTTAGAAAAACGGTAAATGCAATCGGTGGACTGAGTTCAGACCCGTCGAAGAAAAATTACTTACTTCATTCTGTTTCATGTGCTCTCAATTCATCTTCAAACTTTTTGGACATCTGTCAATTCTGGTAAAGATGTATTCGAAAGTTTTATGGAAAGATGATTCTAAAAAAAATGAATCATTGATACTGAAATTACTTTCCATTCATCATCGGTGGCCATTGACGTGAATTTCACCTTTAAACAGTGATAGTACCGGTTCTGCAGAATCTTTTTATGAATCTAACCCTAAAGTGACAGTAAAACATTTTTTCTCATAGCAAAAGTAAAAACTATAATCGAACTATAATCTGAACCCAGACATAACAGTGAGATGCGGGCACTATTCCAAATCCTGCTGTCTGTGTTGATATACGGACTACTAACACTAAAAGTGATTGGATGAATTCTTAATCATCAGAAAAATTAATCCTCGAGGTTTTGGAAAATTAATCCTCGATATTCTGAAAAGAGCTTCGAATGTTCAACAGGCATCTCTTTAATATATCATTTACTTCAAAGTATAGGTATGTTTGCGGATATTTTTCCACAGGCAACGCTGGGTATCTCAAAACTATTTTTTTACACGCACACACACACACACACACACACATATATATATATATATATATATATATATATAAATATATATATATATATATGTGTGTGTGCGTGTGTGTGTGTGTGTGTGTGTTGCTGCAGCAGCAGCGGTTATAGATTCACTGCAGGAATGATGTTTCTCATTTTCTTCCAGGATTACACTAGTCTCTGTTTTGTCCTCGTAGTGATCTTTTCTGTCTCATCCTTATATCTTGTGCCTTGTCTTTTCTTATAGAGTTTACTTTCGAACAGGCACCAATTAATAAGCCTTTTGCCCAATTTTCTGTCTTCTTTTTTCGCTATCTAGCCTGTCCATATCCATTTTTGTTGCTTGATAACCTTTACGATATTTTTTATCTCGATCCTCTCTCGGGTTCATAATGACCCTTTTATATCGCTGAGATATATTTCCAAGATGGCTCTTTCCATTGTTCTTTCTGAGTTTATTTTTGGGAGGTCTTGAAATTCAGCAGGTTTTGGGCCCATAATCAATAGCTGGTATTAATTGGATACTTTTAAAAATATTGATAATTTCTCATTGTGACCCTGATCATACTAAATTCTTTTCCATTTAATGCGCCGCCTTATTTTCCTGTCCGTGGCCTTTGTTAATTTTAATAGGTTGGCCCAGGTAAATGTATTCCTTGGAGGGAAAAAAATCATTCTCCCATTTCTGATCCCTTAAAAATGAAAAATATTTACCTTCACTCTTGACCCCACAAAGAACAGGGAAGTCCCCTTCACTTTTGATCTCTTGAATTTAATCTTTATCTGCTTCTAAGTCTCCACCCTTTATTTTTGTAGTCTTTTTAGAATTTTCTTAAATGAACATCTAACTTTGTCATGTTTATGAATATACTTACTTTTCTACATTTTTTTCGTTTTGGTCATCCCAGTTTTTCGATTTTTCTTCTATTACGTCTCCTTTCAAACTGACGATTGAGTTTTCGTTTTCAACTAAGAGATTGCATCACGTAGACTCCTTCTCTGACACAATGGTCTCTTGCCCTCCCTCCCTGACCTTTTTTTCCATACTTTTCACGTACTTCTCCCGAGCAAAAAGTTTATTCTTCAAAAGAATCGAAGTATGAATATTGAAATTGTATTTCATTTCTGAGACTCTCACTACCCTCACATCATACAATGTCATCAATTAATCGATATTGGTCCTCATCCAACGAACGCGTCAACATAATTCCATTGTTCAAACGAGAGAGGTCAATATATAGCAGGCACTCACATTTCACCTTCGTATCGATCAGGAAAATACGTATAACATATCGGTTTTAGTATTTGTTCTTGTAATTGATATCATTCGATTTTTCACAAGATCTCCGATGATTTGATCCTATCAAATTCTATTGATACAAATTGATTGCTTCCGGATATATAAAAATCAATGTTGGAGGTGATGGTCACGGTCGGGTTTTCCGGTATTTTGTTACTAAAGTTATTTTCCCAATCGCACTCCGTTGTAAGTGATTTTATCTAATAATTGAAAGAAAAATTACTAAATAACTGAATGTATCATGTTACGGGATTGTTTCTTGTATTTGCTTTATTTTTAGAACAAGGCGTCGAGAGAAAGTTTTCAAACAGATTACGACACTCCCTTGACTTTGGAGGAAAATCAACATTTCAGGTTTATTCTGATGCACCCATTTGCCTCTCCATAGAAGGACCTGGTGTACAGTCGGTCTCCAATGTTTTTGAATATTTATTCGCTACGTGGAAGAAAGAATCTTTTTAGCACTGCATCTTCACCGTTTTCTATCTTTCTGTGTGTTACATCATGTCTTGAAAAAGAGTTAAGTTTACTATACAATCACAATGCAGAATTGGGACCCGACTTTATGGCTAATTCAGAGTACTTCCTACAGAGATTTTAAAATATCTTTGATAACGTGTTGAAAGTTTTTAAGAATAAAACGATTTGGTTAGACATTCTTCCTTTTGGAAATCATTTTTCTTTACCTACCTTATATTGGTACTATATAAATACTGTAAGTAAATGCACGATCGGAGATGTAATTATTATATTGTTACAGCTGTCCTCGATTTAGCAACTGTTTGCAATATATACATATTGTACGGATCGAAAAACTAACCATACAAGGAGTTTATTTTAAAACTTACTGCGTTTTTGTTTGTCACTGATGCATCTCATTGGTAACTATACCTTTCTATTATGATTTAACAATTACGTCATAAATTACGTCCTGAGAATTGAAACGTCTGATTACACATCAAAATAGTTTTAGTTGAGTTGAAACTTTAAAGAATAGTATTTGTTACTTGAATTATTAAATAGTTTCAAGCTTCTTATTGCTAATTCATGCATAAGCCCGTCATTTTGGACAGGTGTATTCTCGTATACAATATGATGATACGGGCCTCCCTTGATACAACACAGTTCGTTATCGTACGGTTTACAATATATATATATATATATATATATATATATATATATATATATATATATATATATATATATATATATATATATATATCTTGAAAATCTTCTCAGCCTGTTACAGAGGAGTGATGTGAACAAAACATCTATTGCATTGTAGTAATGGCAGGTGAAACGTGGACACATATTCTTATTATTGTTAAGACCATATTTTCATTTGCACTTTGTATGAGTGTGAATTCGCTCAATTATTTAGAATGAAAATTCATTATAATCTTAATGAGAAAATCTGATTAATGAAACTTACAAGGTCTGTACAGAAAAATTCAATATTCAAAATCAACGAAAAAACTAGCCTACCATGATCAATCCTTCCCCACACAACTTTTTTTAGCTGATATTGCATGAGCCCTCACTGAATTTTGAGACATTGGTACTGAAATTGGTACAATTTATACCAGTTTTTTCTTTTCCAGGAAGCCTTGTATCTGGTGTCTCCAAGATGCATGATATTAGTATTGATCTCGGAGCTTTAATGAAAAAAATACCATTTTTCTCACTATACTAACCATTGGGAATACAATCACTGAAAAAATCACCTCATGGGGTTGGTAATAATGCATGTATCTTAAACCTAATCACTTCTCTCGTTGACTTTTCTCCACCATCCCAAAAACTTCAATTAAAATTCATTTCCAGATATCGTTGGGAGTGGCAGGAATAAATACAAAAGAAGAAACGCAAAAATATCTTTCAATCAGAAAAAAATCTCTACACCGAAATTCAACCAACATTACCTCACCATAACCTGTTTGCTTTCAAAATTTCAACGGAATTTATGGAGAACATTTGGGGATAGTATAAGAACATATAATAGTGAATAACAAAATGTGCAGAAATAAACGCAAAAAGAATCTTTCAAATGGAAACATACTCCTGGATCCACTCGAAAATTGAATAACATTTTTTTCTAAATACGTGCCGTGCCTTCGCATAAAATATCATCGATTTCGGCTGACAACTTTTAGAGATATCATGTAAGTCTATTTTAAAAGATATTTTCACGTTCCCTTTTCATATTTGTCCTTTGTCTCTCTACGCAACATCTCTGTAATCTCATGATGAATTGAGATGGACATCTTGGAACAAATATGCTCAGGGTGAGGAAGATGTGATTGAATTAAAATGAATTCAAATGAAATTTGGTGGAAGTGTGAGCAAAACCATGAAATATTGAATTTTGCATAATGACGGTGTCAGAATTGGAAGAAATTTACCTTCAACGCCATGTATTTTGAATTTCAAAATGTCTACCCTCAAAGTTCATTGAAAAACTGGCAACGATTTTCCGTCCTAATCTCAATGGTTTTTACATATGATTTAACCTAGTTGCCAAGATTCTATTCCACCTCTAGGATAATGATATCTTTTGGATAAGCTTATGATGCTTTAACTTCTCTCCAGGGTCTCAATGGTTGCAGCAATTTTAGCTCATACTGCGTAAATGATAAGTAAATATCCTACAGGATCACCCGTGGTTTCCTGCCCTTCACAGTAATATGAAATACAACTATTTCCAATGCATTCGAATGATTCTGGAGAAATTAAGACATGTTGTGGTGAACAGCAATAAAATGAAATCGGTACTTATGTTTAATATCAGCGAAACCAAATCTCATTTTGGCAGTCATATTCATTTTTTTACAAGTTGTAATTATACTCAGAAGTTTTATCTGATTCATTGAACAGAATAATGTGGGTTAATGCACCACTATCATCATGATAGATAAATTAGTTTAAATTTCATGCTGGCCATCTTCAAGATATTAACGGAAAAAATGAAAAACTGATACACTCATAACGCTATCAAACTTTTAATATGATGATGATAAATATTTCAAAAGAGATTTTACCCCCTAATATGGTATCTGAATAATCTTTGGCTCATCCACCACAACTGAGGATCATGTGGAGAGTATCCAGCGGCGATACCGTCAAGAAAGAGACCAATTTCTACACTGAGATGAATAAGACAAACAAAGGCCTCTCTCTGTCTTATACCCTGAAGTCCTCTGAATGGCCTGTCTGTGAACGACAGAAAATGAACGAATGGAACTAAAGCTACCCCTCTCCAACCACACCATTATTATTCACTTCGATTAGTTCCAGAATGAACTCCAGGGGAATCAAACAGTCAATCTGGAAATTGGTTTTTCATTTCTGACCTCTTACTACCCTCTCCCCGACGTCGACATCCATTTAGCCATTGTAGAATCCCTTTCCCATGAGCGTTACAAAATAATTTCATTGTTCAAACGAAGAGAGATCGATATTTGGAAGGTCCTGATAAGTATCGCCTCTGTATTGAACAGAAAGATACGTGAAACAAATCACTTCACTTTTTTCACAAAATCCTCAATGACCAAATCCTATAGAATTACGTTGATACGAATTGATTTCTTCTTGGTGTACGAGAATCAATGTTAGATGTAGTGATCACTTTAGTGACTTTTTTCCTCCCTTAATATTGTTATCAAGATCTTTTCCTTTCTGTCCTCGTGTAAGGATGAATTTACTCAATAGAAAAGTAATTAATTAAGCGAATGATGGCACGGGATGTGTTGTTGTGTGTGCTTTATTTTTAAGTCAAAGTTTTAAGAAAAATTTGCAAAGAAATTTCTGCAACATTATCCTGGTCGCTAACAAGGGAAATGGGCTCAGCAATCCGAGTTCGAATTCAGGACGATGTAGTTTGCATTTCACAATAATGCATGAATGTTTATCTTTCTCCCTTAGCCAGTGGGGAAATAACAAGGCACCCTGGAATCTCTTACCTTGTTTGGCAAATAGTCTTGGAGAAAAACAACTCTTAATTAAAAAAAATATAGGTGGAATGCAATCCTACTCCGGGTTATACAGGGGTTGCAATTCTGTAACCCGTCAGCTCTTCATGATCTGCGCCTAAGTTGAGAGACCGATCTTTTTAGGGATACAAAGTTCATGATATTTTCGATGTGAAGAAAGAATTTGTGAATATTTTTACGATAAAGATTCTTCTTTTAACGGATTGCATGTCTAAAAACTCTGCTGTTGAAACTAGAAAGCGCTCGGGGAGGAGCAATTTTGTATGGCTCAGAATTTAATCACCTTTTCTGTTGATAGCTCACCCTTCCACGATATTGCACTTGATTACTTGAGAACTTTTGGAAATATCGTGTACAGAGTCATGAGCGTATACATAAACTCATTAGAGAAATTGGAATAAGATATCCCTGGATCGATCCTAAGATTTGATCACTTCTTTCGTGACCTTTTCACAAAAATATAATGGAAATTTAATGAGAACTTTTGGAGATATCGAATAAATAGATAGAAAGACGGACGGAAAGATGGATAAGCGGACACGTCTGGATACTGGGTAATTTTTAAAACTTAACACTTTCCATTGGAAATCAATTAGTTCCTGAGAATTCTCAAGTTAAGATTCTCATGAATTCGATCCAGCAGACACGTTCTAACCTGCTACACAAGATTTTTTATTTCTGTGTATTCCATATGCATGGGAAAAACAAAGTCTAACCAAAGATGCACCTATCCTTTCCTGTGTAAAAGTCTGGCAAAGTAGTGTTGCTAACTTTATTTTCAAGTTTACATAGAAAATTGGGTCTGAAAGCTTCTTGAAACATCGATAAACATAGAGATTTTCAATGTACATATTCAAGATACAGGAAATATATTACGTATTACAGAAATTTTATGTGACTTTAATTTTCACATTTATTTCATCAAAATATTCCTTTATTCACTCAAAATATTACCTATGTTATCGCTTTGAATTAGATAAAACTAATACTTATTCTATTAAAAATTTGGTTTGATAAAAGTGTCCAAAAACCTGACCCAAAGAAAAACATCTAAATTCCTATGAAAAACATGTAGAGAAGCAACACTGAGGAAGGGAGTAACTCATCCCTTGATATGATGCAGATGCTCACTGAGTTACGATAACCAGGGTTGCAAATTTTTTAAAGCAAGATCTAGTTACTTTCTATTTTTATGGCACACGCTATAAATCGCTGCTATCAATTTTGCTATTTTTCAAGCTAAATAAAAATGTTAGAGCTAACACTTGCTATCTTGGAATTAGATTGATATTTTGGGGTCTTTGATCAACCGCCGGTATATCGCGAACCACGCTATCAAGAACTGTACTGTAACCGAGGAGTCCTGTATTTATTTATCAGACAGAGAAACGTTTGACATCAAGTCCCGCAGATCGATGTTACCGAGTTGACTTCTTTCCGTGTTCAACATTTGACTCCTGTTTCTTTGTAAATAGCGTGATTATTTTTGGTGTCTTGGAACGCTGAAACAATTTCTTATTTGAATTTGCTTGATATTTGCTTTTTTACACCATTTAGTTGGGCAGGAAAAAGCTTTAAAAGAAGAAATGGTGGAAACAAATTTCGAAAAGTGAGAAGGACTTTTACATATTTTTTGATGAAAAAAACAACCAAAAAAACTCTCCTTCCCTGCAAGCATTACTTTGATATTTCACCGTAACTCTCAATCAATAGAAATAACAAAAAAGAAAGAAGAAAGCAAAACTGCCCTTTTCGTTAATGACTGTTACTTTGAAATTAATCATGTGTCGTTCAAATTCTGCTTTGAAGTTTAAGGATATATGTATTCCCTTGGATTTTTTTCGATTGCAGATATGACCTTTTAATCAAACTAAATTGGAAAATAAATTAATTTTCATTCATTGATAATTCATTTTTGATTTAATCTAATTTTTAATTTCCGCCAAGTTTGCCAATAAAGTCGAAAGGGAAGTGTGCTTGTTTCTCCACAATACTTACAGAAGTTCTCAACGAATTTCAATGACATATAGTGGATATGGGCTAAAGAGGAAGTGTTTGACGCTAGGGGTGAATCCAGGATTCATCACTTACCATTTCTCCATTGTAAGTAGATGTTAATACAATATCTTCAAAGGTTTTCAATGAATTTCGATGATTTTTTTCGATTTATGAAGTATTGGTTGGGTGATTGAATTTTGGGGCGGATCCAAAAATTATTTCACGGTAACAACAAATGAAAGACTGTTATATATTCACTCGATACCTACAGAGGTTCTCAATGAATTCTAATGACATTTAATGGATGGGTAGGTTATGGACTGAAAAGGAAGTGATTGACGCTTGGCGTGAATAAGGATCCTTTACAGTTATCACCCCTGCATTGTAGCTGTATGTCAATACAATATCTCCAAAAATTTTCAGTGAATCTTGATGGCACTTTTTGGATATGTAAACTATTTGCTAAGTGATTAAATTAAAGAATTATTTCACAATAGCACCAAATGCATTATAGCTGTGTGTTTACACAATATGTGTTGTAGTTCTCCATGAATTTCAAAGAAGGGAGGGGCATTAAGTGAGTAAAAATTAGTTTAAGTTCGGGACAGATCCAACATTTCTTTCTCGATTGAGAGATATCTTCTTCCATTCTTTCACACAATGATATATTCAGTCTTGTTTGTCTTGAAAAGTCCTCCGTGAACTTCAATGACATTTCTGAAGGGTGGGTCATGAGTTGACAAGGGGACGATTCATTTTGAGGTCGGATCCAGTTTTTTTCTTCAGTTGTCCCCTTGCTTGATAGCTATAAGTGAATCGATTTTCATCAAGTTTTTATATGAGAAGCAAAAAACTGAAATAGAAAAAAAACATGGTATTTTTGATCCGCTAACATACACTGTCAGGAAAAGGCACTTGACCCATTATTTTTGTCTTGAAAGATTTCAACTCCTTTCGCATAAAATTTTGCCTACGACTTGAAATCCAATTCATACATACACTCCTGAGCCAAGTACTTTCAATCATATAAAAGATCTCGACTCCATAGAGAGAATATGGGCAAACTCTAATGCGAAACTCATTGAGGGAAAATTTGGAAACTGACCAGCTGCTTGAAACAGGCGAAAATGAATGGAAAACCATTGAATCGATACAATTTAAACCGCTATCGGACAGCTTGACCAACAAGGTTTATAAATTTAAAAAAATGAGAGAAAAGCTATTCCATACTGAAACTCCCTCTGTGCAAAAACACTGTATATACTGTTACATAACATCGTCGAATATTTCATCTATATTTGTTAGAATGAAAGAATAATTGCGAAAGTTTCGATTAAAAAAACCTTTGCTCATTTCTTTTCCCCAGGGTGTAAACACATACACGCATACATTTGCTTTAATCTGTATAGATTTTTTTTGTTTTTTGTGCAAGTTTCATCTCAAGAATTTAATCTAATGATTTAAAATACGGGACTAGAGACACCGTCTGACCTGAAATCCACAATATCAATACTACACCCATTGGGTATTAATTTCTTGTTGGAGTATTTCGAATTATTTTCTGCTTTTCTTTTTTTCGTTTCTCCTATTCAAGTATATTTTTCAATGTCTAAAAATCCATTAACAAGTTTTGAACCGTATTTCTCGGCATTTGCAAAATAATTGAAAATTGATCGAAGGAAATAACTTTCTTAGCCTGCAATTATCAGAGAAACCTAGATGCTAGCAATAGACTTACGGGTGGGAAATTGATCTCACTGGGTTGAATAACCGTAGCCATCATGTACAGGAGAAGGATCTGTCTCGTTTTATATGTAAATGTGTCTACGGGTTTGTTGTGAGTTTGTTTACTTTACGTTAACAATGGCATCAGTACTCCACCGGACCCTTTTTCCCGAGAGTTTTTAGGAAAAAAGGCTCTTGGGGATCTTATTTTGACAGGTTTATTCATAACTTCTTAATTCTCCTGAAACTAGATATTTCTAGATATTCTAGTCTATTTAAGATATTTTCCAATGGGAAACGTAAGTGATGTCATTAACAAATTTTATTATGATCATTTTGTTCTTCAGTTGAATTTTTTACATGACTTCATATTTGGACACTACGGTTGTGTGTATCTATTGTTTAGATCTAGCCCCCAAAGAGTTAGATATACTGCTGAAAATAGCTAAATTGGCAACCTTGACAATTATGGGTTGGTTGTAACGTGGTTGGCTTCCTTGTACCTCAACACCCGAGCAATAACTGGGTACGCCTGTATTGACTAAACCGTAGCACTTCTACAGGGTGTAATTGTTAGCAAGCTGATTTTGCAGCTCTTTAATGATTAGTGACTTTGATCCTCACTAGGTGGTCAATGCTTATGATTAAGTGCTAAAACCCAACTAAGCTTAGAACGTAACTATTCTGTTCTCTGATTCTAACAAATTTTTCCATGCAAAAATATCCATTAACTTGTAGTGAAGTGCTCTACTGAGCATTTGCAAAATAATTGAAAAACTGATCGTGGGAAATAAGTTTTTGATTTAGTAATAACCACAGACACTTCCGTGCTAGCAATAGACTAACAAGTGAGAGATTGATCTCACAGGTTTCAATTGATCTTACGGTTTGAATATCTAAAAAGTAAGAAAAAGATACTTCTTTATGTGACTTACGCTCACTTTGAGCTAACTGTATTATAAATGCCTTGCCGGACTACGGAGCCTAGTCTGTCTTGCTTTTTTACCCAAAACTTGTAAGCTGAGTCATTTTAAACTCCATTCAGTTTTGAGTTTGACTTCTTTTCTCATTCAAACATATGTTTCCATGCATAAAATCCCATTAACTGTTTCTTCAAGCGCATAACTTTTTATTTAACTTGTAATCGAAAAACTGTGAAAGGAAATAACATTCTGGGCTTGCAATTGCCACAAAAACGGTAACCCAAGCAAAGAAATGACGTTCAGGAGAAATGGGTCCCACTTGGTCAATGTTCTATACCTCATCATGCGTTTAGTAAAGGATGGTAACAATGTTGTTCGGGTGGCCTAATAGTTATCAGAGCGGGAGGTGAAATCATTGAATTAACAAAATCTGGCTGAAGCAGACTGAGTTTTTTTCTGCACTAATACTTTTGAAAAAGTGTATATCAAACATTATTGTCTGACTCTAGTCCAAAGCTTGACTTGACTTTTTTCTACCTTAACAAGAACAATAACAACAAGAACAATTCTCGTCAAATTTGGAATCACGTCCCACTGATTGTAAGGTTGGTGTCTTACTGACTGATCAACACTAACAATTCTTACCTGTTTTCGAAACATATCTTACAGAAACGCAAAAGTGCCTTTCATTCTGATAAATGAAAATATTATTTCGTAATTTTTTTCTTTCATTTTTCTGTCATATACACAAATTAGATGCAGTCAGCTTGACGACCAGCAGCATTAACAACGAAACTGACAGAACAAATTCAAATTTTAGGTAAGACAGTCCGCGTTTAGTAATACCTAGGGGAAGGCGTGAAACCATATATTCCCCTCTCCCAGTTTGAACCCAGCTCGTCGAATGAATTTCCCGAGCTGTTATCTGCTCCATCTCCAGTATTTCTTTATGATAAACTAGCATATAACCCTGAAAAAGACGGTGTTAGTTATGTATTGATCGGCTCTACGGAGCATAAGGCCAATTTATTATGTAATGTATTCTTAATAGTTCAAATATCTCAATTTTTAAGTTTTTAAAGTCTCTACTCAACAGTAAATATTTTTTTACAGTCACTTAGACATTAAGAAAGTGCCCAAAAGACCAAAATAAAATTTTGATGCTGAGTTTAGGCTTTAAAAACTTATGATCAAGATACTTGAACTATTTAATTTATTCCAACATTGAACATTTATTCCAGTCACTTATGCACTCACTTTTTGATTTCAGTTTCATTTCAACTTTACACTAACGTACTATACATGGTTATGTCATAACAACCTCTCTCGTTTTCTAACAACGGTATTAGTATTTTCATTAGCTGTGTTGATCTATTTCAAATAGACCAATCTATCATAACTTTCAGGTTATTAGAGGGATCGGACAAAAAAAGAAATATTTACAGCTATGCAATTATACAAGTGAACATGCCAATTCACGTAGATAGCTTTTATACAGGTATATTGTTTAGATTATATAAATCGGAATTGGAAAAGAAGGACCAGACTAACTTGACTGCTGCATCCACCCCAATCAACACCCCGAGTACAAATGGAAAATTGAAAGTGAAATGCTAAAGATGCTCATCGTCTAGACAAAGAAAAATAATCCATTGAAAAGATTCTTTCTTTCGTTCTTAAGAAAGAACAGAGCAGCTTAGTCACTCAATAGAAACCATCATGTCACCAGCGTCTCTTGGCAGCGTGCAATGTTGTGGGTAATCAAGTAAAAAATTGGTCTAAAAACTTGGTATAAATGAATAATTCACTTTTGTCGGGCTGTGATCACTAAAAAGTCCAAATTTTCAGGAAACAAGCGTAAGAGATACCAGTACAAACTTACATTGCAAATTGGAATTATCACTAAAATCCTATTTCCAGAGGTATTTACAAAAGACGACAAAAAAAGTTCAATGCATAATAAGGAGTAAATCTCAAATTTTGTGGACTGGTGCCTGTACATGCGAGAGATAAATATCTGTATCTCACATAAATGAATCAATGTAGCCTGCATGTGTACCAGAAGTATCTATCAAAGAGAAATATCTAAAATATAAAGACAATCATCAAAATTTATATATAGAAAATAAATCTTTTGTCTAAAACTATGTAGATAAATCCTGACACAGGAGTTAGACTTTGTTGGCCCTAGAATGACCAGAGAGACCCTCCCATAAAAAAAAGCAAGATGAAACGTGTCTAGATTGTGTTAAGTGGTATACTCATGCAAAACTTTGCGGCTGTACCTCCCCCGAATGTGACAGGGGAGCACAGTGACAAACATAAATGGACGAGCAAAGAGAGAATAATCAGTAACTCACCCAGCAAGTTGGTCTTTCGGCAGTTTGTGTGGCTGAGGTGATTTGATAGATAGACATATAGATAGATAAACTGCCTGAGTGACTTAAAAACTGAAGAAACCTATGTTGACAGTTTTGGTGACAGTTTTGTTGATGGTTTATAAAAATTTGAAGATTCTCACCGTTCAGACAGAGAAAAATAATCCTTTCCAAAGTTTCTATATCTAACTCCTAACAAAGAATTAATTCAGTAGAGTGCCATTTTAATCAATTCGATCAATATGAAATTCCGGATATTGTTTGGAGCTTTAGATTTATCGTTTCTGTGGAAAGGAAAAAAAAGATGGCGGTTTCGATGAGTACAAGTACAACAGATAATTTTATATTCTATTTCTACTTGATGACGTATTGTAAATCATTATTAATAATTAAAGTAGTCTATAAACTTGTTATGCAAATAAATATGGCGGATAATCATTGGTGAAGAGACTGAGTTCAAAAAGTTCGATTTGAATGTTGTCTGCTTGTTAGCTCCAGTGGTTCGATCCGTGGAGCAGTACATCTGCACTCCAAGGAAGGATCTGAGTTCCAGAACTTATTTTTTATTTCTGATCAATACCTTTTTTCTTTCTTCTGAAGTGAAACTGGTTTGAGTAAAGAGTCGCGATCCAGAGGCTACCAAAAAAATGAAGATTGAGCTTAACAGAAGACGAGAGAAATGGTACTAAGGACTGCAGGCAAACTTTTGATTCCTCGCTACCTTCTGTTCAATAACTATGGAAGATTATCTATTTGGCTGGAAAAACCTCTGGTCAGCAAATAAAAATCCAATATTACATCTCTGATCCACTACTCAGGCATATCTCATATCTTTAGAACCTTTTTTTTTTTGTTTGTTTGAAACTGGGATGAAACAAATAGAATCGTTAAATGCAGTAGAGACATCAATATATACTTCGACTCAGTAGAAATTCCCGAGGACATTAATACTATCACTCTACAAATTATAGACCCAGCACATGTCTGAGTTTTTGCAGCATATATGCCGCCACAGAGGCTCCTTTATCAGGTAACATATAGACTCAGGACTTTTTCAGCTCCAAGATGTAAGACAAGGTGATATCATTTCACCAAAACTCTTTACAGCCTGCCTCGAGATGATATTCAGAAACCTAGACTTGGGGCATAAAAGGAATTTTAAAAAAGACAGCAAATACCTGAATAACCTCAGATTTGCAAACGACATCGTTACTTCAGCTGAGATCCTCCACGACCTCCAATCGAACTAATCAAGTTGAACGGAGGAAGTTCATGAACCTCAGCAAAACAAAGGTCATGTACAACAAACACGTCTGACACGTAACGGTCAAAACTCAAAGCTGGAGAAAGAAGATCACTGAATTTACTTGAGACAAAAAATCTCAACGACACCCACAAAAGAAGAAATCAAGCTTTGAATCACTCTAGAATAGCACGCTCAAACTTCACAAACAAGAAAATCCCATCAGTCCTAAAAAGAGGAGTATACAACCAATGCATTCACTGGATGGTTACCTACGGAACTGAAACATGGAACCCAACTAAGAGACAGACATTTGAACTGTAAACCATGAAACGTGCACACAGGAGAATAAGGCTCAACATAACGTGGAGCATAGTATATCAAAGGAAAAACAGGTGCCCAAGATATGAAAGAAACCATTAGGAAACTCAAATGGCAATGGGCTGGCCATGTTGCAAAAACAGCAGAAAATCAATGGACATTGCGACTCACAACATGGATCACCAGGGATCAAATGCAGAGCCAAAGCCAGCTGAATTTTTGACGACGAGACAAACTTAACAAGTTCACGAGATATGGACTCTGCGACACCCACAATGGAAAGGTATATCGAATTCTGGGGAAAGTCAAATTCCAACGACGTACAATAATGATAATGATAATGATGATGATTATAAATGATACATTTCATTATGATAAATGAAAAGGATACAACTATATTGATCGAATGAATACATAGAGAATAGATGTCATCAAAAGAGTCAAAGTCAGGGAGTCAAAACATTGTAAACTTACAACAGAATCAATGTAATTCAGGAAATTCCGTGTTGAATTTCGGGCAATCCATGTCTTTTACCCTTTTTTTACTAAAACCTTCCCATACGCTCATGGATCTCACAAGGTTTACGTCTGTTCTTCTTCGGTATTTTGTGTTTAACAAAATCAGTATGTCTACTCATCAGTGAACGACTCTCAAAGCTCAGACAGAGAAAAGTAATTCATTGTAATTATTTTTTGATTACTGTTTACCTTCGACATTATTTAATAATTGCTTTTTCACGCAACTTTAAGTCAGACCAATTACTTATTTCTGTTCAGCAGTGTGCTTTCACTGTTGAGGAGTAATCGGTCTGAATATAAAACAACTTGGAAATGAAGTTGAAAGTAAAACTAGTCATAAAATTAGAGATAATGAATTATAATACTTTATCTGAAAAAAATAATGAAAATATATCGTGAAGTTTCTTGCTTTAGTAATAAACTCATTCTGACAAAGAATTAATTTAGTAGAGTGCAGTTTTAATCAATTTGTTCCATACGAAATTCCTGATTTTGATTGAAGCTCAATATTCATATCCTTTGGGGAAAAGGATGGCTTTGATTATTATTTTAATAATGTATGACTAAATTTATCCAAGTGGTGATATTGTGACTGGTTGTTATCAAACAAACTTGTCAACGTTTCCATTCAAACACACAATAATAAAAGAAAAGAGTCCATCCTTTTGGCCTTTGTCATTGGAAATAATCCTTCCCAAAGATTCACCAAGCATCTTTAGCATGGGTACCTCAGAGCCAGCACTCTCATTATTTGTCGACTTCGTTACACTATGTTAGTTTCTCAGGGCTACTTTCTAACTTTTTCAAGCTGTCAATTATCATTTGGAGGCTATGATTTTTTTTTAACGAAAAGGCATGATATCATCTGCAAATCTGAGGTTACTCAGGATTCGCAGTCAATTTTAATTTCTTTATTTTCCAAATCTTAGTTCCAGACGATCATTTCGAAGCAGGCAGTGACGAGTTTGGGTGAGCTGCTATCTCCCTGTCAAACCCTTTGGTCGAGCTACAAGGGATCTGAGTCTTCAAGTAGCCTAATAGAGGAACTGCTGTGTCAGTAGATACATTGGTTGCAAAAACTCTTTTTTAGGATTTTCTTTTTCTTGAAGATTGAGATCATTCTGCGTTAGTCTTCCTCAAAGTACTACTTCCGTCCTTTCCAAAATAGTCAGCAAAGCCCTTGTCACTTTTTCTTTAATCTCGTCCACGTTCTAATATCTTTTCGGGGAAAGGCGAAAAGTTGCAAAGAGCCTGATCTGGACCACCGACAGGTGCTGACAGATCTGGGTAATGTAGTGTAATTGTACCGAAAACCAGTATGAAAACAGGAGAGACTGGGAGGCTCGGTCAGAGTGAATGCAATAGTAACACAGTACACAAGCTCATTCGATAGCGTCTACGTGCTGACTGAGTAATCTCAAGGAAGAATGTACGTTCCTGCATATGCAGTAATGTACTCTGTAAATTGCAATAGACTACTTCAAACAAAGAATTAACTCTGAAAAGTGTCTTTTCAATCAATTTTCTCCACACAAAACTGCTGATTTTGATCAAAGCTCATTATCTACATCTTTTGGGGATAAGATGATAGAATTAATTAGTATTTTTATTCAATTAATATCTTTTTAAGTAAATGATGATACTGCAGCAAGGATTTATCTCACAAAAACGTCATAAGTTTCATTCATTCTAATAATCACGTACGAGCTCTCTCCCCGTGGATTTATATGCCATCAAACATGATATTTCAATAAAGAGTTATTTTAATTGATATGTTTAACATTAAAACTCGATTTTCTTTGAAGCTCAAAATTTACATCTTCTGGGTGAAAACCAATAAGGTTTCCAACAAATATTTTACTTTTTGATTAATTTATGAATAATCATTAAATTTTGACTTCTATTCCCCTTAATCCTAATTTTTCTGTCATTATTTTCATCACAACTCACACAAAAATTAGTAGTGAATTGAATAAAAAATAAATGTGGAATAAGTTTATATTGATACATGCATACGCACACATTGCAGCACGATACCTCTATAGACGATAAGTTCAAGACTTCTAGTCGTATTATTCTTGGCAGGCCGGCTTCTGTTATTCAATTTTTAGGGCAACAGGGCGTTAACCTCGTTCCCCCTTCGCAAGAACAAGTTTGAGTCTCACCAGAAACTTATCCTTCATTTCTGATCAACGCTGTTCACTCACTAACGTATATAAATGACCTTAGCAGAGACGCGATGAAAAAAAGCAACTGGAAAGTTAAGATGACACCAGTTGAAAAATAATAACAGTGGTTTGAAATATTTCATCTGATAAAAATGATTTACAGAAACGGCTGCTGAATCTATTATTTGGTCATAATTTCTATTTCGTTTTACTAATATTCATAGCATATTTTAATCAACAAATTGTTACTTTTTCCGTTTCAAAATAGCTGCCGTTCTAGCTTGAGAATAACAGACGCTGATTACAAATGTTAAATCAAAGAACCTGACCCTAACACTAAGACTAACCCTGAAAATACTGACCCTAACACGAACTGCAGCCATTTTGAAACGTGAAATGTATTTAAACGTGAAAGCAATTTTTGCCAGCTTTTTTGATACGAGGACTTAATTCCTTGAAGGTACTTTTTTTTTCTTTGTTTTTTTTTTGTTTGTTTTATTTTCTCCATTTTAGAGATCTTAAAATATGAAGGCTGCAAAGATTTGTTTACAAGAAAATGAAGTGTCTTGTTCATCATTGTGTTCTACATTAGAAATAGCATCTATCGATTTATTGATCTCGTGGTATTCGTTTCGATCTCGTCTATTTTGACGGAATCAAACGTTGCTTTTCTCTGGTGTCTTCGTTGTTGAAAATACCAACTCAGCTTTTTATTCCTTTCTTGCGGCGAGCTAATGAGTTTGAAGATGTTTTCAACCAGAAAATAAATTTGTTTAGGGATGTTGTAATAACATCTATCAACTCATATATCTCAGTATATTCGTACACACACACACAAACATATATATATATATATATATATATATATATATATATATATATATATGTATATATGTATATATAAATATATAATATGTATATACACATATATATATATATATATATATATATATATATACACACAAGATATATGTTCGTATCAATCTAAGTATGCTTATATCTATCAGCAGTCTATCCATATCTATGTATATATATATATATATATATATATATATATATATATATATATAACTCTGTCTATTCTTATGTATCTATTAATCCATCTCAATCTGTTCATACCTATCCATCTATCTGTCTATGTATATATATATATATATATATATATATATATATATATATATATGTATATATATATATATATATAATATTTCTAAAAAAAATTCAATATTTGTTGTTCAAAGCTGTAAAGCTTTGTAGACTATATATATATATATATATATATATATATATATTATTTTATTTGATCATTATATACATATGTGTACATATTGTTATACTTGATTATTGTATCCATATATATATCTGGATATTATTACACTTGATTGTTATTATACATCTATATTTGTCTATTCATTCTTGATACATGTTATCTTTAGAACCTCTCAAAATACCCTTCATATGAAGAGAGAGGTTTTCAGTTTATCCTGCAAATAAAGTTACCAAAGTTGAATTAACTGTCGATTAACACTTCAATGCACCAGTCCAATTCACCTAACCACTCGCCCTCGGATTATCATTGTCCTCAAAAACCTACATAACTTCCGATGTTTTCACAGTCTGGAGGCTAACTTATTAATTTTTAATTTTTTCGAATATGTTTTGCCTATTTTGAAGATACTAAAACATGAACACTACACAAATATCATTTCCACTCTTGAACAAAACGGTTGGAAATGATGTAACGTACTGTTTCCTCCATAATTTCTTCATTTGCCAAATAGGATATTGAGGTTTATTGATTCTATAGCGTTCGTCTCGGTTGAATCATATATCGATTTTCTTTGTATGTCGTCGATGGAATGTACACACTTGGAATTAATGCATCACATGGTGTGCTTTTTTTTTTTTTGGTCTTTTAAGGGCGGAGAAGTTAAATTACTTTTGAGTTGTTTTCATACTGAAAATAATATTGTAATATTACTATCTATCTATATATATATTTCAGTCTAATCATACACACACTCACACACAATGAACATATACGCAAACATACACACACACACATACATATATATATATATATGTATATACATATATATATATATATATATACATATATCAGTATGCCCATCTTTCTATATCCATCTAACTCACACAATCAATCTTTCTATTATGCATTTTAGTTTCTTGATATCGAAGTATGTTTTTATTTATCATATATATCCATGTATGATAATCAGTTCATGTATATATTAGTCTTTCAATATCTATCAATCTATTTAGCTATCTCAATCTGCCGATATCTACAGTTTACATATATCTATCTCTATCTAGCTATATTTATCTATCCATGTATATTTTTTCATATCTATCAACCAAACTATCTGTTTATCTCGCTATATATATATATATGTGTGCGTGTGTGTCTTTTTTATATTTGTCTGTCTATCAATTCATATCTATTGAGAAAACATGGAATCACAAACCAAGGAATGTAACCACAGTTCGAATGATTAAGTTCAGAATTGAGTATTTTCTGATCTTTTAACGAATTCATAAAAATGTTCGTTTGTTTGTTTTTTGCTCGTCTAAAAGTTAACGAATTCATTTTTATTTTCTTCAAGTTGTCGTATACTCATTACCCTGGGAAGTTTATGGTCAAATTCTGTTAGAACTTCAGTCATTTCATATGTGACAGCATCTTCCTTGAAATAGCACATTCAGACCATACAAAAGAAAAACTATTTTTTTTATGAGAAGAGCGGGTATCATTTTGTGGTGTAAATAAAGTTTCTCGAGAGAAATCAATTTCAGATGAACAATTTAGTGCACTCATCCAATCTATCTAACTTCTCTCCAGCAGATTAAGTTCGTCTTTGAAAACCTAGACAACTTCCGATGTTTCCCTCATCTAAAAGCAAACTGATACATTTTTATTTCCTTCGAGTATTTTCTGTCTATTTTAAAGATCTGAAAATATGCAGACTGTAAAAAATGATGTTTACATTCTCAAATAACAATCGGAAATTACAAAGTGTCCAGTATTGGTGACTCGGTTTTCATGGTTTCTTCACATTCTGAATAGAATTTACTCATTGGTCATACGCGTATGAATCTAGCTTTCTATAATAAAAAAAAGATCTGTACAGAGTCTGGATACGTATGAGAGGACAAAACATCAACCCAAGTTGCGCTATAATTGCTAAAAGTCTATGGTGTGAGTTTGTTAGAGCCTGAGTAGTTTTATACATGATATCGCGCCGTTTCGAAACAGATCCCTTATTATGAAGAGAGAGGATTTTATTTTGTTGTGCGAATATAGTTACTGAGGTTACTTCGATTGGAGATGAATATTTTAATGCACCAATCCAATCGACCCGATATCTCTCAATTGGGTTTTTATTTTCTTCAAGGACCTACACCACTTTTGATGTTTACTCAGTCTAAAAGCAGACTGATTCGCTCTCATTTCTCAATTTCAAGTATGTCCTGTCTATTTTGGAGTTTTCAAAATATGAAGACTACCAAAATATTTTGTCCATTCTCAAATAACTGTCGGGGATTATAAAGTGTCCAGTTTTAGCGTCCCATTTTTATTTTTTTTTCCATTCCAAACAGACTTTATCGATTTATTGATTACGTGGTATTCGTTTCCACCTGATCAGTCTTAGTTTAATCAAGCGTGAACTTCTTTTGTGTGTCATGTGCAAAGAATACACACTTGGGATAGATGTATCCTAAGGTGTGTCTTTTTCATTTGTTTGCTGGTGGCGAGGAAATCAGTTTCGAGATGTTTTCATCCGGAAAATTAAATTGTTTAAGGATGCTATAATAACTCCAATCTGATCACACGGATACACACGCACACAAATGCTCGGAGGCACAAGTGCTATATATATATATATATATATATATATGTGTGTGTGTGTGTGTGTGTGTGTGAATGTGTGTGTGTGTGCGTGTAATTATTATTTGGGTCAGTACAACTTGGGCAGTTGTTTGAATTCAGTTAATTTTTTCTTCAAGTGGAGAGATTTCAATAATGTTTGAAACATACATTCATTTTCATTTCTTTGTTCATCCTTTCCCCGGTTTTCTTGTATCGATATTTATTTGTTCTTTCTTTTTATTACTATTTTCAGTCTCAGTTTTTAGTATTTTGACGAGTTCACTGGTGTTGTTATCAGCCTTGTAATTTTTCTTTATTGCTAACTTGCTTGTCTGGGTTTCGTCTACCAGGAGACAAAAAAAAAAGAAGTTGAGAAAAGAGAGTAACGTATTCTATCTTTAGTTTTCGAAACACAGCAACAGCATTGACACTAGCGGCCATGTTGTAGTGACCGGATATAATACAATTAATAATAATAATCATATGCTTATTTATATTGACTTATCCTTTTTTCTCTTACATTTTATGACCCTTTTCTAATAACTCTTTTTCCATTGAGCTCTTTGTATAGTCAGCAAATACGCTGTAAGAAAATATATGTTTTTATATATATTTGTCAAAGTCATTTTTTTTTTGTATATACATCGCTGTTAATTTTCCTTTCTTGCCTTTTATCTATTTATGTCAATTCGTTCGTATCTATCTTAGTCTGTTCACGTCTATATATGGATCTATCTATATCAATCTATTTATATCTCTCTATCTATTTCAGTCTTCTCTCACCTGTGACAGCCCCATCTCCTTTAATTGTTGAATCTAATTACGTTGTCTAAATTGAGTTATACATCAACCGTGTAATGACAAGAAATCATTTCAAATAATTTTCTCTCTCTCCATCTATCTATCTATATATCTATATATCTATCTATCTCTCAATCTATCTATCTATCTATCTATCTATCTATCTATATCTACACACACACACAAACACAAACACACACACGCACACACACACACACACACATATATATATATGTATGTATATATACGGGAAGTAATTCACCCCCCAGGGAAGTTAGTTCTTAAGGGGAGATATTTTGGACGAAAGACAAGAATTCAAACTGTATTACAGTCACTAAATAAACGCATAAAGAAAAAATAACGATGGAAAACTTATTAGACGATGGATTGAAAATAAGAAGGATTTGGGGAAACTTGGAAACACCAAGGGAGAGAAATGATTTTGAAAACCACTTCTTTAAATAAAGTACTGTTCAAAGGTTGAGAATTTTTTTTCCTCATTTTTCTACACCTCCCTGAAAAGTTCCAACAATAGGAATGATTCAATAACTATAATAAAATTTTTTTAAAAACTGTCAACATAAGCTTCTCCAGATTTCATGTTGGTATGGCTAACCGATTGGGTGCTCGGCTGGCAGGGTGTTTGGCTGATCGACTGGCTGGCTATGTATGTATCAAACGTACAGGTAGCGCCAACAAGAGCTAGAGGGTGGAAATTTCCAACATGTGCCCCTCACTATAACAAAAAACTGTTTTTTTTTCTTCAAAATTCACTGCATAAAAAGGTTTTGTGTGGATATTTCAATTCACAATGTAAGCTTATACTAAATTCATCACTCAGATTATGTCCAGCAAGTTTCATGCTTGTTTTCCGAAAATTTGGTGCTTTTTATTGAACACTGGCCAACAAGAGTCTGGAGAGGTAACTTATTCATCATGTTTTCCAATTTTCAATTCATCATCTTTAACCCAGCGTGGTGCCAAAAGACATTGGTCAGAAGACGGTTCCTAGTCTGTGACTAACCAGAACTGATCTCATCTTTTCACCCTTTCAGAAAAAAAATTCTCCTCAAATAAAGCTTCTTTACCGTCCACTGTTGGAGTAGTTTTTTTTTCTCTTTTCTGTTTGTTTGTTCTTCCGTGTAAAAACAAATTGATTTCAATTTCTCCAAGTTTCTCCGCACTTTTGTCCCTGGAAGTTAAAGTTATGGCTGAAGTTCGTTGAAACTTCACTGCAGGTTGATACATGTTGGCCTCTGGTTAAGGATAGTGCCTCCAGATAAATTAATTCTAGATGAACAATTTGATTCACCCGTCTGATCAATCCAACTTCTAGCTTTAACAATTACCCTTGTCTTCAAAAACGTAGACAACTTCCAATGTCTTCTCGGTCTAAGAGCAAACTGGTTCATTTTTTCTTGAAGTGTCTTCGGTCTGTTTTGCAGATTTTAAAGTCAAACACTACGAAAAGGTTGTTCTTGTTCTTGAGAAAACGATCGAAAATTAAGTCCAGTTTTAGTGTTTCATTCTTTCATTGTTTTGTTACATTTGGAACATGATTTATAGCTTCATCAGTCGATTGAATAGACTTAACTTTGTATTATGAAGATTGTACAACGACTGGATACGGAGGAGAGGCCAAAACATCAACCACACCGTGCAATAATCTAGGTATATTTATGATGAGAGTTTGTTAGAACATGAATAGTTTGATACTTGATATCGTCCTGCTTCAGAACCTCTTAAAATGTCCCTAATTATGAATATAAGGGGTTTCGGTTGGCTGAGCAAATAAATTGACTCGAATTGAATCAATCCGAGATGGATACTTTATTACACCGATCAAAGTCACTAAAATTATTTCGGAAAGACTAAATTTGTCTTCAGGAGCCTGGACTACTTTTGGTGTTTTCTCAGTCTAAAGAAAAATTGATTCATAATTATTTTTCCAAATATTCCCTATCTATTTTTTAGATCTTATAAGATGAAGACTAAGAAAGCAGGCCGATTAATCACTCTAAAGAAACTGTCATGCGCCCAACGTCTACAGGCAACTTGCTTGATTTGATGTGTCCAATCAAAAATTGGAAAAACTGGTGATCAATGAATTAACTATTTCTCTTGCCTTTTGTTGGGCTGTGATCATTATCTTTTTTTAACAACGAGCGTGAATGCTGCAAAGCCCAAGCTGAGGGGTCAATTTATCGAAGACTGTAATCACAAATTGAGCCCTAAAAAAACCTGTCAGCGACAGCGTATTTTCAAAAGGCCCCCTCCTCCAAAAACGTATCGTCAAATCATGATAAAGAGTCAATCAGTAAATTTCAGCCCTCATCATTGTGGTATGTAGGCGTTATACATGCATGCACAAATAGCAAGCCAGACCAACCTGAAAACTGAATAAACCTATGTTGGTAGTTTTGGTGACAGTCATGTAATATTGTTTCCATTCTTAAATAAAATTCTGGGACGATGAAGTGTCCAGTTTTGATCTCGTATCGATCATTGTTTTATATTGCAAATATGATTTATTGATCCATGGATTATGTGGCATTCGTCTCGACCTGATCAGTTTTGGTTGAATCAAACAGATTATTTTTGTGTGAAGAAATACACACTTGAAATCAATGTCTCATAAGCATTTTTTTTTTTTACTTTTCATTTCTTTTTTTTGTGGCAAGAAAATTAAATTACTTGTGAGACGTTTTCATCTGCAAAAATATTTTGTCTAAGGACGATGTAATAACATCTATCCACTCATATATCTCAGTCTAGTCACACAAGCATGACATGCACACATATGCACACGGAGTAGCACGCCAAGACACACACACATACACACACATATATATATATATATATATATATATATATATATATATATATATATATATATATATATGAAATTATGAATGCATTATATTATTTTAAACAGTGGCTGTTTAGCTCAGTGGTAACAGCAACGCTATGTTGAAGCAGCTACCTTATCAGTCGCAAATTCAATTCCTGCGGTGAATTATTTCCCTTAATTGTTTATACTATTTACGCCGTCTATGAAAAATTATACATCCCCAATGTAATAACAAGCGATCATTTTTCAAGTTTCAAAGTAATATAAGGCATTCATAGATGTTTCCGTCGGATTATGTGTCAATTTCCTGATAATAAAGATAATCATATATATATATATATATATATATATATATATATATATATATATATATATATATATATATATATATATATATATATATATATGATTATCTTTATTATCAGGAAATTGACACATAATCCGACGGAAACATCTATGAATGCCTTATATTACTTTGAAACTTGAAAAATGATCGCTTGTTATTACATTGGGGATGTATAATTTTTATATATATATATATATATATATATATATATATATATATGCTTAGCATAGGTTTTATATCCATTTCTTTATTACAAATACATACGTTTGCTGATGAAAGCAACCGTTGAAAGTTGAGAAGAAAAGCAGGTGCTGCATCTCAGAAACTTTCATCATCATTCGGGCATGTTTTGATGCATTTTGATGGTTGCAAGGCATCTTTTTCCATGAAAACAAGCAGCGGTGCAGAGGAAATTGTGTGATGCTTACATGTTGAGGGAAAAATGGGGATACTTCTATTTAGCGAGTTGAGAGAGAGGGGGTGCAGGAGTAGGAAAGGGGCGCTTGAATTTGTGTAGATAAGAGTCAAGTTTGGTCTGAAAGAGTCCGTGAAAGGAAAGGACAGGGGCGTTATCTGTGTTTGGGAGGGTTGGGCTTGTATTAGATAATAAGGAGCAGTTAGAGGTTAGGGCAAGATGGAAATGGTCATTTCTCAGGAAAAGTTTGTATGACTGCAGGTTTTTTTTTGGAATGGGGAGTTGGTGTCTAGCATTTAGATGGCAATGGGTGGGTGTTGACATATGTTTGTCTGTAGGGTGTTGTTTTTAATCTT
The DNA here is from genome assembly GCA_963457665.1 of Thysanoteuthis rhombus. Taxonomy (NCBI): domain Eukaryota; kingdom Metazoa; phylum Mollusca; class Cephalopoda; order Oegopsida; family Thysanoteuthidae; genus Thysanoteuthis; species Thysanoteuthis major. Next base: position 43,316,758 of record OY735234.1, read on the forward strand.
TTTGGTTGATGGTTGGGGAGACTACTTTCTTTTTTCTAAAAGGGGTGTAATATGCGTGCTTAAACTATTTTCTTAAAAGGACTGTTGGGTGTTAGCCAATTCCTTGTATGTTCCAAAATTCAAATTTTCCAAATGCATAAATTTCTAAATATGAAGACTACAAAATGGGGAATTAATCAAGGGAGAACTTTTAACCGAGGGAAAAAATTCGGGACGAATTTCGGTCAGGATTTGAACGCATGATGGAGAGTTTAATAATGGGAAATTATAATATGATAGATTATAAACGGAGATAGAAACTAGGACACACAGTATTGCAGGAGGTTGTACAGCACCTGGACAGTGAGAAGCATTTCTCTGAATTAAATCCAGTTTGCACGAATAAAATACATTACCGTGAAATGTTAGAGTTATTTTTGGTGTCTGTTCATGTTTTGGGTTTTTTTTTTATTCTAAAAGTAAACAGATTCATTTTTCATTTTTTCATGTCTCTCTGTCCCTTGTAGTTTACGATCAAGGTTTGTTAGAACTTTAATAGTTTGATAGATGATAGCTTCCAACATGAAAAAAGTGCATCCTAAAATGTCCTGTCTTATGAATAAGACGGCAGAGTATCATTTTATGGCGTGAAAGAATTCACTCCAAATAAATCAATAGAAAATGAACATTTTATTGCACCGATCTAATCTACTAAACAACTACCCTACGGATTATCATTATCTTCAAAAACCAAGATAACTTCCGATGTCTTCTCAGTCTGAAAGCCAACTTATTCATTTTTATTTTTCCAAGTATTTTCTGCCTATTTCGTAGGCTTTAAAATATGAAGACTACAAAAATATTGTTTCCATTCTCAAATTACGGTCGGAAATGATAAAGTGTCCAGTTTTAGTGTCTCGTATCTCGTTTTTTTTTCTCTCTGTCTTTTTTTACATTTCAAATATGATTTATCGATCTATTGATTCGGTTGTATTCGTTTCGACCTGATCAGTTTTGGTTCAATCAAGCAGAGATTTTTTTGTGTTTCTCGGGTGAAAGATGCACACTTGGAAATAATGTATCATACGCTGTTTTTTCTCTTGTTCTTTTTAATATTTTCTTGGTAGATAATTTTTTCGCAGCGAAGAAATTAAATTAGTCTGAGGATGTTTTCATCTGGAAAATGATTTTGTAAAAGAACATAATAATAACATTCATCTATTCGTATATTTCAGTTAATTCACACGTGCATACACACATACACACATACGTACACACACCCCTATGTGAACGTACACACACACATACACACACACATACACACACACATATCCCCCCACACATATATATATATATATATATATATATATATATATATGTATATATATATATATATATATATATATATATATATATATATATATATATATATATATATATATATATATATATATATATATATATATATATATATAAATTTACATATATACACATATACCAATCCGAATATGTTTATATCTTCCACTGGTGATCTTTTAGTATCCGTTCAAGAAGCTCAATGAATATATCGATATAAGTGTATTCATACCTATCCATATATATATATATATGTGTGTGTGTGTGTGTGTGTGTGTGTGTGTATACATATATGTATATATACGTATATATATATGTATATATATATATATGTATATACATATACATATATATATACATATGTATATATATATATATATACACACACAGACACACAGACACACAGACAGACATATATATATATGTATATGTATATATATATGTATATATATATATGTATATGTATATATATATATATATATATACATATATGTATATGTATATGTATATATATATATACATATATATATATATATATATATATATATATATATATATATATATATATATATATATATATATATATATATATATATATATATATATATATATATCGGTCTCCGGGTTGGAAGCAAAGGATTCAATCATACCTCGCAGTACTGGATGGGATAATGGAAAGTCTATAGCCACACTGAAGAGATGAAATACATCAAAACAGCATACTGTGGATGACACAATATATATATATATATATATATATATATATATATATATATATATATATATATATATATATATATAAATTCGTAAATGAATGTACTATTCATATTTATCCATCTATTCATATCCATCTTTCTCAGGATATATATATATATATATATATATATATATATATATATATAGAGAGAGAGAGAGAGAGAGAGAGAGAGAGAGAGAGAGGGGGAGGGAGAGAGAGAGAAAAGAGAGAGTGAGAGAGAGAGAATAGGGGAAGAGATGCGAAATTGATGTAGATTGTGAAGATATCTTTTCCATATGGGAGGAACTCAGCGAGGGGAAGAAAAGGGGAGGAATTTCAGTCAATATATGAATGTACGATATAGTATCAAAGTGTAAAATTACTAGATGATGGATTAAAAATTTGCAGGAGCCGTAAGAATTGAGGAAACCCGGAATCAAAAGGGGAGAAACTTGACCTGGGACATTGGAAACCATTTCCACAAAATAAGTCCGTATTGTCCGATTGGGTTCAGTATTTCCTTATGTTTCAACAACCTAACAAAAAGTTTCTCCATAAATGAAATTATTTGTGTCCACCGTAAAAGTTCTTTTGTTTGATATCTTAAATAAAGTGATTCATTCTATCTCCAAGTTCCTATGTACTATTGTCCCTAGGGGGTTATGGCTTAAGTTCGTCAGAACTTTAGTTGTCCGATATGTGGAAGCTTCAAACTTAAAATACCACACTCAAAATATTGAGAAAAATCCTTATTTAATAATAGAGCGTTACGTAAATAGATGTACTCCAGATAAATCAATTCAAGATTCACCCAGCCAATCTACCCCGCTACCTGCCTACGAATTGCCATCGTCTTCAAAAACGTAGACAACTTTCGAAGGTTTTCAGACTAGAAGTAAACTGATTCTTCTTTATTTTTATCAAATATTTTCTGCCTATTCCGGAGTACTTAAATTTAAATTTAGTCTACAGATTTTTTTTTACATTTTCAAATAACGATAAGAAATGATGAATTGTCCACTTAAAGTACCTTGTTTTTTATTGTTTTCTACATTCAAAATATTATGATTCATTAATCATAATCGAATAGACTTAAGATCGTATAATAAAGATAGGTATAAGAGATGGATACGGACGAGGGGTCCAAACATCAAACACGCCGTGCAACCATCTAAGGAAATTTATGAGGAGACTTTGTGAGGATATGAATAGTTTGATACCTGATATTGTCCCGCCTCAAAACCTTTTGAAATGTCCTTCATTATGAAAATAAAGGGTTTCGGTTGGTTGAACAAATAAATTGATTCGAGTTGAATCAATTGATGATCAATACTTTATTACACCGATCCAAGTCACCGAATTTTTTTCCTGAAGACTATATTTGTCTTTATGAGCTTAGGCTACTTCTGGTGTTTTCTCAGTCTAAAAGGGAACTGATTATTATTCATTTTTTCAAAAGATTTTTGTCTATTTTTTCAATCTGATAAGATGAAAACTACAAAAACGGGTCTGGTTAATCACTCTGTAGAGACCATCATGTGACCAACATGATGAATTTGATGTGTCCAATAAAAAAGGAAAGACAGGTGATCAATCAATTGTTATTTAGTTATTTCACTTACCTTGCTCAACTTTCAAGAACCAGATGATCCCCCAAATCCTAAAAAGAACAGAATAAAACCAATGCATTCTCTCGATAGTCACTTATGCAGCTGAAACATGGAACCTAACGAAGAGACAAACCTACAAACTGAGAAGCATGCAGTGTGCGCATGAGAGAATCGTGCTCAACCTTACATGAAGAGATCACTAGACAGCACAGTATATAAGGAAGAAAACAGGTGTTCGTGACATCATAGAAACTATTAGAAAATGGTAATAGGCAGGCCATGTTGCAAGAATGAAAGACAACCGATGGACATCACGTCTCACAACATGGATCCCCAGAGATCACATAAGAAACCAAAGCCGACAGAACACAAGATGGAGGGATGAATTTGACACATTCGAGGGAAGGTCTATGTCCATCGACGGACATTAAAAGACTGATGATGATGATGATGATCACAAAAATTAAAAACAAGTGTAAATACTGCAAAACCCAAACTAAGGGATAAATTAAGCATAGACTTGATTGCAAATTGAGCCCCCAAGTAATGTTTAGATTCGAACCCACCAGCTCCATCATTTTGGCCGGTACGCATGATATATGTATACATGCATAGCCATCGATTCCTTCAAAAATCCCTTCTTATGATGAGAAAGAATTTTATTTCGTTGAGCGAATATAGTTACTTGAAACGCTTCCATTAGAGATGAATACTTAAATGTTCCCATCCAATCGACTCGATATCTCTCCAAAAGGGTTACAATTGTCTTTGAGGACCTGAACTACTTTCGATATCTACTCAGTCTAAAAGCAAACTGATTTGTTCTCATTTTTCAAGTATGTTCCTCTTATTTCAGAAATCTCAAAATATGTAGATTACAAAAATATTTGTCCATTTTCTAAGAGGCTTCGGAAATTATGTTTAATACATGACATCTTCCAACTTCAAAAATTTTTAAGTGTTTTTCTTTACAGAGAAAAAGCGTTTTGTTGTTAAATCTATTCATCTATCAAACTTACCCCCCCTCTCTCTCTACGGATTAGTATTGTCTTCAAGAACCTAGACCACTTCCAATGTTTTATTCAGTCTGAAAGTAAACTTTTTTTCTTCAGTATATTTTTCTCCATTTTGAGAGTCTTAGAATATGCTGACAGTGTGAATATTGTTTTATCTCAAATGACGGTAAAGAAAATGATGAACTGATCAGTTTTGAAACCAACTTCCCATACATTATCAATGACTTCACTGAGAAACTTTAGAGATATCCAAAGTAGGAAGTCGGCGTCACTACGACTTTTCTGTCACGTTATATGGACTTTGTACATTTACGTTCTTTTGTAGAATTCTCCATAACACCGAACATTGTCCCTGCAACTTTGCAAAAACTTTGCTTTGTAACGTTCCATAAATATTCCTTTGTAGAATCCCAAGAACTTCTTTGCAACGTTAAAAACATTGCCTTGTACCGTTACATTAATGTTCCTTTGTAGAATCCCAAGAACGTCGTTGCGATGTTTCAAAAATGTTGCATTGTAACTTCGAAGAAACCCCTCAACGTTGCTGCAGCTTTCCAAACAACATTTATCAAAAATTTAAGGAAGATATCGGAACATGTATTATCTAGACCGCCTTCTCCAATTGAAGAAATGTTCAAAGAAAACTTGTACTTTTAATGCATGTACTTGAAAAGGGTATTTTGATATTCACTCAAAAATGAGCCGGAGTTTTAATTACAATGCTCTACTACAGCGTCACGTTAACATCTTTCATATGCAGCCAGTTTGGATACACAAAAATACTCAATCGCAACATTACAAAAAACGACCCACAATGTCGGACGTCCTCCAAAATGGACGCAAACCTATCTGGAACACAACAACAAAAATTCCAGGGATTGTTTTAACAAATACGATCAGAACATAATAGTATTTTTAAAAAAATTAATAATAGCTCTTTCCAGAGAATGATTCTTGGATTCATCCCACAAATGTTCATTGCACAGTGGCGAAACTTCCCAGAAAGTAATTGACAACTCATCTAAATATTGTTTGGTTCTTGATTGATTTTTTTCGTTTTAATGAGGTTTGGGTTTATTTATTTGATTGGTAATTCTTTGAAAACCTTTGAAGATAATGTGAACATATAAATACGATACATGGTATGGGTTGACTGCGCAAATTCTCTGTCTCCGCCCATAAAATGTTATTAGAATTCAACGATACCTCCATGAGATATAGTGTAGACAGGCAGGCAGGCAGACAGACAGATAGACAAACACATAAACACGGTTGGATACATATACATGTACTAGAAGTAAATAAATATATTTTTATCCATTTTTCTCATCAATTAAATTCATCCAAAACAAGTCTGATGAATCACCCAATAGAAACCATCACATGACCAATGTGTGATCATCATCATCATCATCATCATCAGTCTTTTAGCGTCCGTCGTTGGACATAGACCTTCGCCAGGATTTGCCATACTTCTCTATCGTGGGCGTCGCGGAGCCGGTACTTCCTGAACTTGTCTAGCTCGTCTCTCCATCTAACATTTTGCCGGCCTCGGTTGCGCATGTGGTCTCGGGGGATCCATGTTGTGAGTCACGATGTCCATCGGTTGTCTGCCATTCTTGCAACATGGCCAGCCCACCGCCATTTGAGATTTTTAATGGATTCTATGATGTCCCAAACTCTTGCCTTTTCTTGGATGTACTGTGCTGTTTTGTGGTCTCTCCATGTGAGGCCCAGCATTATTCTTTCATGTGCACGTTGCATGGTTCTCAGCTTACGGGTCTGTCGCTTGGTTAGGTTCCATGTTTCAGCTCCATAAGTGACTATTGGGAGGATGCATTGGTTATACACTCTTCTCTTAAGGATTAATGGGATCTTATTATTTCTAAAGGTTGAACTTGCTCTGCCAAAGGCTTGCCATCCTAGTGTGGGTAGGGATCAATTAAATAAATGTAAAAAAAATGATGATCAACCACTAAATGTTCCGCTTTTCCACTTTTAAACAAGCCCTAACAATGTAAGGAACAAGCTGAATGACTGTTTTGCATAAAATTACATTGTAAATTGAACTTGCAACAAAAAGTATCAAGAGGATAGGATTTTCTGGCATAATAGTGATTAAACGTTGGTATTTTCACCCCCATAGCTCCAATGAAGCAGCTTTTCTGCGCTGCATGAATATCGTCAACTAGCCAACGAACCTGACACCCAGGTCAACTTAAAACTGAAGAAACAAATGTTGGTATTTTTCTGTGATGGTTTTTGATAGATAGGTAGACAAGTCTCGTTAGGAACTCAATAAATCTGTTATATGACCAACGTCTAATGGCAGAACGTCGTCTTTGGGGTGATCAGTCGAACATTGGAAGGGGTTTAGTTCTTCCACCCATTGTTGAGCATCGATCACTTAGAAGGTCCTAATCTTTGAGAAATGAGCGTGAATGCTATCAGACATGAACAAAATTAACAATTTGGCATAAACCAACACTGCAAACTGACCTCCCCCACTGAGAGTATATTTGGGAATTTTCTAAAATATATGCTGGACAAAATAAGGAGCAGATATCTGAATTTTCAGATCCCCAGCTTCAGCTGTAGCTTATATGCAAGATGCGTACAAAGCCAGCAAAATAGTCAAAGAGTCAGACGGAAAATTCAAAAACTGCAAAAACAAATGATTGGTGGTTCTAAATAGATAGATAGATGGATAGATAGATAGATTGGTAGGCCTAGTCATATTTCCGTCCATTATTTTTTTTAAAACAATTCAATTCATCCGAAA
>OY735234.1:43326736-43429236 GCA_963457665.1 Thysanoteuthis rhombus
ATATATATATATATATATATATATATATATATATATATATATATATATATATATATATATATATATATATATATATATATAATGCAGTTTTCAATTTGTGAGAATACAAGAAAAAAAAGAATACAAAACCGACTTTATAAGATGTTGATGGAGGATTCTCCTGTGCTATTTTATACTTGAATTTATAAATTAGAAAACTTTTATCAGCGATACCATAAGATTCAAAAACATGGGAAATATGCAAAATAAATTAAAGAAAGAATAAAGTAAGAGAGAGGATGGTTGAATTAGGGAAAAGGTAGCATAGTCTTCGAGAAGAAAGAAAAGAGATAATTTTGAATCATCATCCTCACTTTTTGTTTTCAATAATCACAAGAACGAAACACATTGTCTGTTGCTGAGGAGTGTGTTAGGTACAAAATGTTGACATTCACCGAGTATAAATCCTTATAATTATTTCATACATATATTTATATATTTATAAATTTATATATTTATATATATACACGGTTCTTCAAAAGTAATTCCAAAATGGAATTTGAACCGAGATAAGAGAGAAATTTACATCAGCAGTTAACTACGATGAACGGAATAAGGGTCAAGTTTAGCATTATAGTTACTCTGTAACTTGTGTCTAAGATATTTCAAAGTATTTTTGACAAATTGTGATGATCAAATAGATTGAAAGCATAGAAAATTAAAAGAAAATTGTTTTTTTCCATCAGGGTTCGAACTTGCTCCACAGATTCCATTTTCTGCAATTCCAACCACAGGACTTTTATCCCCTTCAATGATCTTCTCAGAAAAAAATCATCTCCAAATAGAAACTTATGAATTAGATCAGCTGGTAGTTTTGACCCCGAATTGACGTGCAAAGCTCTTAGAAGTCAGAGCTATTGATCCTATGTTAATCCTGGGGCCATACCACCCCATAGACAAATTTTGGTTCTTGAGGATGCAACTGTTTAGGATTCTATAAGACATATATACGCTACATAATAAACTATTTAGTTTTATAATACATGTATATAGTCCAGATAGCTTTACAGATTAAACCATTTGTTGGGGCAATCAGTCGTTTACCATGTAACCGTTTTAGGGATTTTAAAAACAAAAAACTTATAATAACATGGTGTCGAAGCAGTGTTGATCAATCACCTCACTTGTGAGTTTAGTTTTTTTGATACGGTATCATCATAATGTAATCCATGGAGATATTATTTCACAGTACAAATCATTTATTCTTTGAAACAGGGATTACTCATGTAGGTTACCCGAAAAATGTATATAGCGATGAGGGATCAGTAAGTGAAACAACAGGCAAGACTCGGTGTTTGTGTCTCTTCTATTGGGTGTTTCCTCAAGTGAATGGTGAATGCGTTGTGTCAGGTTTAATCTCAGACTGCATGCAAACAAACTAATGATATCATCTTTTAGCAAACTAAATACAAAGAAAAAAACTTTTTCGAATTGATTTTTCCACCGAAATATAAAATCAAAAAATTTGACAATTTTCTTACTAACCATAAATTCATTACCTGAATTTCCCTCCACATATGTATATATGTAATGCTATAAAACTGACGTATACATGTCTGTGTATAGACGGATGGATGAGTTTACGTTGATATATGTATATAAATATATATGTATACATTAAACATCTACAACATATATATATATATATATATATATATATATATACTTAAAATACATAAATATTGTCAAACATATCTGTGTATATGTAAGTAAAGTTTCGTAATAACGCATTTCAAACTTTCTCTTTCAAAACTTTGCAGACACGTGATTCCACCCACTGTGGCATTACCATAAGCTTTAGTGATCAATTATATCACTTTTCAGCTGCACTAGTCCGGTTAAATAAAAAAAAGTAAAAAACTTCAAATATATATATATATATATATATATATACTGTGTACTCGCTATAAGCTTCAGTTATTCATTACCTTGCTTCTCGTCACTTTTTTTCCCCAGATTAGAAATGGAGAGTCGAAAATAATCTGAATTTGATTTTCAGGCATGAGCAAAAATTGTGTGCAGTGAACTCCATTGAGTCGAATCATATGCAAAAAAAAGTGATATTCTTGTTAGTAGACATGTTATGTCTCCAATGAAAATTGTTTTTCATTTGTATTTGGCCTGATACTTTGATCTTACAGTTACTGAAAATCTCAAATGATCAAACGCCTTATATACAATTCATCAGTATTCTACATGTTTACAAACGTATAGGACATCTCCCTTGAAAGTACCCAGACATTCAGAATTATATATATATATATATATATATATATTAGCGCCTAAGTCCTTCTCAAAGTACTCTCCCTAATCCCAACACCCCTACTCCTCTTAAAACACTGTATAAGATCCTACTTAGCAATTGCCATAATCTGCCTTGATTTTGTCTCCCGATGCTCATCTTTGCTCTGGAAGGTGGACTTAACTCTCTGGATGGAGATCTTGAGTTTAAGAAAAGCCAGTTGTTTCGAGTAGACAAATCTGGACTATTGGACCCTTGTAGTGAGATTGAACAGAACAGTCATGATGCGTTTGTTTGATCCTTCATCCGATGTAGAGTATATCGGATATGTAGAGATTATGAAACTCAGTGATGCTGATGGTCAGACCCTAATTGTGGCATTATTCGAAAGAGACGACTGAAGACAAGTGAACGGACTGGTTTGATTCCTCCTTTAGCATAAAAGAAGTGTACGGATTATGAACTTGGTGATGCTGCTGGTCAGACCCTAGTTGTGGTGTTGTTGGAAAGGGACAAACGAAGTGAAGGGGCTGGTTTCATTTCTCCATCCTTTTGCATCGCTTTCCATTGAAGGACCCGTTGTAAAAGTCAGTTAGAGTTTTATGTTTGCTTTCATTCAACATTAATCAGTAGCAACCCTGAAAAGTTCACTTCAAGATATTGAGTTGTTGTTTTTTTTTAATCTGACAATCGAATTTCTTGGTAGTTCTGTAGGGTTAAAACTTATTTACTCTTTCACCCCTTCTATCAATACATTCATTCTTTGTTTTTTTCTTGTATTTTTTTCTACTGGAGTTGTGAGTTTATTCAATCGATGGAGTCGTGACCCCTTGTGTTAAAAATGACGGTAACAAAAATGTTGATTTTGAGCTGACTGTGCCTCTGGTAACGAACTTCAATGTCTGTCTAATTCAAAAGTGATTCGAAAATGTGTCACATTTTTCTTTGTTAATCAAGCATTCTGTTCCTATAATCGACAACGATTTTTTCTTCTTTTGAATAAGTATCGCTTCCTTATTCTTTCCTCAATCTGAGCATTTATTTATCTAACTGATGGTCCCCTTTCTCCTTTCTCCTGAGTCACTCTGTTACACAATAGAGGAATGTGACTGAACTGAATAATGAAATGTTTCCCTGCATATTCTTTCATTTATTGAACTTTCTTTTTCAAAAAACTAACCATACGTGACAAATGTTTGCACCTACTGCGTTATTGCCATGAGCTTCAGGGATCAATCGTATTCCACTGTTATTAAACAATGTAGGAGATAACCATATATATATATATATATATATATATATATATATATATATATATATATATATATATATATATGTGCGTGTGTGTGTATATGTGTGCGTGAGCGTGCATGTGCGTGCAGGCGTGTTTATACGGTTGTGTACACACAAACACACACACACACACACACATATATATATATATACATATATATACATATATATATATATATATATTATATATATATATATATATATATATATATATACACCCAGAGCACCGTTGATATATACATATGTGTGTGTGTGTGTATATATATGCTTGTGCAGGTGTGTGCATGCATGCATATATGTATGGTTGCATATATATATAATATATATATATATATATATATATATATATATATATATATATATATGTACATGTATCTATATATATAGAGAGAGAGAGATCGCCTTATATATTTTTACGTGTAAGTGTGTGCAGATGCATATACACACACGCACTCACACTCATATATATATATATATATATATATATATATATATATATATATATATATATATATATCCTCAGCATAAGCTTCATTGATTCATTACTTTGCATCTTCATCGCTTTTTCCCTGAATAAACAGGACGAGTAGAGTCAAATGTAAATTTGGAATTTAGCCATGTGCAAATTGTGTTCAGTCGGCTCCAAGAAATCGAATGATATGTTGGAAGGCAATATTTTTTTATGTCTTAATCAGAAAGGAGGTAATATATCAAAAGATTCCAAGACCGAGAAGAGGCTGCAACTGGGTGTGGGTCTAGAACTTCAAGACTACCAAAAAAAAATCGAGTTCGGTCTCATATTGTGGTCTCGACAGGAATGTGTCTAACAGATCTTGAAAATGAAATTTAAAACATCAAATTGGACAATGTTGATTTTAGCAAAATGGCAAAACCAGGGAAGGTGCTGATCGAGCTAAAAAACTAATTATGTTCTTTACAGCCAAAAATGTAAAGGAAAAACGATGTCAACTCTGACTTCTTTTATTCATAAAGAACTCAGAAAGCATTTTAGGATTCAAAGTTTCTCTTACCGCATAGCCAGTGTCACTGTACAACTCTCAAAGTACAAACTGATCATAATCTAAGTGTAAGCTTCCATTTCACTGTCAAAAAAGGAAAAAATAAACAAATTCTACGATGACTAGAATTACATACTCGAAGACACCAAAACTTACTTTAAAATCATTATGGGACACTTTAACGCTTAATTGCAACTAGGACACGAAAGTTTGGATAAAAAGCACGAAATAAAAAAGATGACGATCTTGTCAATCTTGCAAAAAAAATGACTTCAAAATAATGAGTACCTCTGCAAAAAATCAAAAATGGACTTGGAAAAACCTTCTCATGAAACCAAGATCGAAATCAACTACATTTTAGCAGACAACAGCGACCCAGTGGGATACGTTCATTTCCCTGAATCAAGCCGATGTAGTGAGAAATCACAAAATGATTAGATATGAAAATCATATTATTACCAAGAAAGGACACTGAAAAATATCAGCGAACTGCTTGACATCACGACTAACAACGTAGATCCCCAGAGATCATATGTGAAACTCTGGCTGGCAAAATGTAAGATGGCGTTACAAACTAGACAAGATCAAAACGTTTTGGCTCTGCAACGACCATGATAAAGAGATCTGGCCAAACCTGGGGCAGTCTATGTCAAACGGTGGACGCAAAAAAAAAAACGATTTTTTTGATTGATCACACTTTTTTCCAATTTTTATTGATCCTCCCAACATGCATGCTGCAAGAAGACGTTGACACTTTCTATTGAGTGACTAACCAGAGTTGTTGGTTTATCCATATAGATATATCTTTAAGAAATTTGCTTTCTTTATGCTCTGGTATGATATTTTTATGTCATAAGGGGGATTAATTATTAAAAATCTCTACTCAACAGGGACTTTATTGACTGTATTTATTAAGCAGACACAACCATATCCGTTCTTGTTTGCTTCTCGTCTCATATTTATATATTGAATAGAAAAGAAGTTATGCAAACTTTAAAATAATGTTTCAGAGATAGTCTGAATAAAGGACCACGGTTTGCATTTGGTCTGATACTGCTATATTTTACCAATCTCATAGAAATTACTGTTAAACACTCAAAGAATGGATACCCTTGCCAACGCAATAGTCGGGGCGGGGTACTGAGCATAGATCCATCCAAAAACTGAATTAATTCTTCTGTTGCCTATTGTTCACCTCCCCATAAAATTCATTGAGCACTTTTGGAGATATCGTGTGGACGGACATGAGCATATAGATAAGTGCATGGGAGAGAAATGGAAAAAGTGTCACGCAAACAAAAAAAGATTCCTAAGCCTGTCTCAAACTTTCTTCACATCATTTCTTACCCTCTGACAAAAATTTGGAGCTTGTTGACAGACAGAAAGACGAAAAGTCACACATAGCCAAACATATATACATTTTGATTTCGTTTTGACTGGTTATACAAAACTTTATCCATCAAAGAGCTCAATGACAGTCCGTATAAACAGACATAAGAATGGATTTCTTCCCATTTGTTTTTAATCTGAGATTTCTATGTTATAGACAACAGAAAGTCTCAACAATAAAAGGATTTTGTAGACAGTCTGTATTAAGAAACACAACAATGAATTTGCTTTCATTGGTTTTTAATCTGAGATTTCTGTATTTTAGACAACAGAAAATCCCAACAATAAAAGTATGTACGAAGAGACACACTAATGAGTTCGCTTATATTTGCATTTGGCTTGTTCTTTGAGACGTAATATAAAATCTTTATCGACAGATTGTTTGAATAGACAAAAAAATAAATTTTCTCTCATTTCCATTTGGTCTGAGATTTATATCTTACGCAGAAAATCAGTTATTTTGAATCTTATGAATTCATCAACAGTCTGCCTGAGGCGACAAAAAACAAATTCACTTTCATTTGCATTTTATCTTGCATTGGTGAGGATTCCTGGCGATGCCTGATGATAAAATTACTTCCTGATCACTTCGTGGCCGTACCTACGCGCTAGCTTCAGCATTATTTCTTCCTTCATATCGTCTATTCCTCTTTCTATGGCATTGCTTGGATCATCTGCTAATATATATATATATATATATATATATATATATATATATATATATATATATATATATATATATATGTGTGTGTGTGTGTGTGTGTGTGTATATATATATATATATATATGCGTGTGTGTGTGTGTGTGTGTATTTGTGTCTGTCTGTCTGTGTCTGTGTTACTTTTTATCATCATCATCATCAGTCTTCTAACGTCTGTCGTTGGAAATAGACCTTCCCCAGAATATACTACAATTCCCTATCATGGGCATGGCAGAGTTAGTACTTCCTGAATCTGTCTAGTTCATCTGTCCATGTTGTGTTCTGTCGGCCTTGGTCTCTTATGTGATTTCTGGGGATCCATGTTGTGAGATATGACGTCCATTGGTTGTCTTTCATTCTTGCAACATGGCCAGTCCACTGCCGTTTGAGTTTTTTAATAGTTTCTATGACGTCACGAACACCTGTTTTCTTCCTTATATACTGTGCCGCCTTGTGATCTTTCCCTGTAAGGTTGAGCATGTTTCTCTCATGCGCACGTTGCATACTTCTCAGTTTGCAGGCCCGTCTCCAAATACAAGAATCTTTCAGGCATACTCTCTCTTACCTCTGGTCTATGTAGTTGATACAATTGCTCAAAGAATTATACATAAAACTGAGACAGTCATCATGGGGCAGAATAAATTGAACAGTTATTAAGGAAAGAACTGGGGCAAAAAGTTATCTCTTTTTATGTATGATTCCGGGAAACATGTACACTTCCGTGCAAAAATCTTACGAAAAAGACAAGTCATAAAAATGTCAATTGAATGAGGATTTTTATAGACACTAAATATTCGTTTTTGTAAGTATTTGTTTGTGGGTTTGTGTATGGGGGGGAAGGATATTGGTAGGTGTATGACTGCATGTATTTGGGGGGGGGGGGAGAATCCGAGCCAATCAATGATTATTGATTTTTATATTCTATTTTAAGAAGAAATGTCACTCTTCCTGGCGTCTCTGATTGTAAATGCATGTTCGAAAATGTTCGATTCATTCTATATAAATTCCACCCTTACCCTGAATTTAAATTTTGGAAAACGCAGATATTCCCAGGGGGCAAACTTGACTTCCAGATCCCATTAATTTTGAAAGAAAAAAGGTCTGCAACTTGGAACCAACCCAAAATATTGGCATTCAAATTGAGAACCAAGCGACAAGCAATCGTACTCCACATCATATGTAGAGATCACTAAACAACATAATATATTAAAGATAAAATACAGGAGTCAAGGATATCAAAGAATAATTTAGATATCGGTGCTGCAACGCCCGTGACAGACAGTTCTGGCGATTCCTGGGGGAGGTACATGACCAATGACAGACATTAAAAGGTGAATGGAGATGAGGGCTCCGCGCTCTACCTTTTCCTGCACTATGCTCCACCCTGGAAACCATCACCATAATCATCCTCAACAGCAGGATATGCAGCAGTGGCGTTTTAGAATTGATCCCCGAAATCTGCAAAAATCCCACTATCATTGGCGTCACGGGGCAAGTACTTTCTCAACTAGTCTAGTTCGTTACTCCATCTTGTTACCCACCAGGCACTGTTTCGTATATATTCTGGGGATTGACTTGCGAGGCGTTATGTACAAAGCTTATCCAACATTCTTGCTACGTGACCAGCACATTTCCATTTGAGTTGTCTGATGGCTCCATGAAAAAATAATTAGAATGCAACCATTTTAACGTTTGGAATGGAAAACATGAAGATAATGCTGGGTTTTGTTGACGTGAGAAAAAACGATACTACACTGTGATCTTGATCTGAAGCTTACAAAAAAAAGGTCTTTGAATCTAGAATAACGCAAAGTTACTTATGATCCACATGGTCGCCAAATTTAGCAAACTTCGTTATGGTTCACGTATTCGCAGCATGTATCTAATTTCGTTTGGTAAATATGAAGCAAATATTTATTGTCTGCTAGTTCGTTAAAGCTGATGTACATCGTATCAAAGTTTGTTATACCGAGGGGTAACTGTGAATCTATTCATACTGAAAAAAAATTTTCGATTTCTATTTATTGTATATAATACAAAAGTTGCATTTGTCATCATCAGTCGGAATTGAAGTTGAAGTAGAGTCTGACCCCGCTGCAGTCAGGCTTGTCTTCCTATCTTTTAATGTGGCTAGACATTTATCTCAAAATAACATAATTCCTTGAAGTAAAGTCCATTTGTCAACTTTTGTTCATATGAATCGATTTCATGGATTCGTCTGACTCAACCAAATTCACTTCACATTTTAGATTATCTGACTTCAGGACTTCTCCATTCTTTCTTCGTCTGATTTATTACTGCAAACAACTGAATAAAGAATGGCTAACATAAGATCTTTGAAATGTTTTGCCAACGGGAGCTGATGGACGCCGATCATTTTTCTAGGGCCAACCTTCCCCTTACATAAAGAGACATCATTCTGTCTCTAAAGTTTCGTGTGGTATCTATTGTTCATTGATATTAATGTTCAACTTACAAAAAAGAAAAAAAAAAACACGCACAAAATACACGCCATGATAGTTATTTTGATAAATGTCTTTTGTTTCTCCAATATTAATTTTGACAAGCATTTCTTCCATCTTTCATTTTCTTCAGTTGATTTTCATTGTAACTACTCAGGCCGTCTTTCTACGGACATAAGTGGTAATACTGTTTCGATTTCTCTTCTATGAGAAGAAACATTGTCGACTATTATTAATTTCTGACTGATATTTCTTTTATCATGTATCCAATAGCTTTTCTTACCAATTAAGGTGACTATCACTCTACCGCAGTGAGTGAATAGTGTGGATTAGAAATAAAGAATAAAGCCTCAGTGAGAAAAATACTTTAAAGCATCAGTAGAGCAATCGCCGTACATAGATAGGCTTCTCGATGTAAAACACATACGTGTTCGAGGCTGGCCAAAGGCTCATTTTGTGAGCCCTCCACCATAGACTGACGGTCTAAGTAGCTGCGAATAAAAGCATTTAAAAATTAAGACAGGAGAGATATTAACAAAAAAAAATATTGGTTCACCGAAGTTTCATCCAACGAATAATTGATATTACTAATGATAATACGACTTGTGTACCTAAAACAATATCGGATACGGCGCCAAGCGATCAGAGAAAAAAAATTATGCTTCCAGAGGTGAGATATTATTTTTTCTCAACCAACTTTGTTTCAGTAACTCAATCAGTAGATTAATTGCCCTACCTAAGCATTCTTCCCAAGGTAAGAAGGGTATCAGTGCTAGTCTCGCCCCACAGCCTATCCTCTATTTTCGATACGAGCTATTCACACCATCGTAAATCGACGGTCTGTATGGTTGCAAAGAAAGGAAATTAAGTGAATACAAGTCAAAAAAATCAGTAATAGTTCGCAATGGTTAATCTAATGAAAAAATAAATCAAGATAATATAACTGCTAATGGCTGTGGACTGATCGTCTGGATAGTTACGATGAAAAGCAATTAAGATTAAGATGAATGAAACTTTAGTCAAAATGAATATTGGCTGACAATGCATCATCTGAAGAGGAATAATAAATCAATATAAAATGTCGTCTGTTTTGTTGGTTATGTTTGCCTTGTCTGGATTTGAGCCGAAAGATTCCACAACATATTGAATAACGTTTCTTCAAATTCTCAGCCTAGCAAATAAGTCTCACCAAACAGACAACTCTACCCTAAGTAGAGCTCAACTCAGAAGCAACCAGAGAACGCATACCTCTGCAAACACTACTGTGATAAAAAAAAATTGAATAAAAATCGGTTCAGAAATAGTTATGATTCAAGGGAAGTAACTTTGAAAATTTTCAGATCCACTGCCAAAGTTTATCACAAAGTTGATCAAAGTAGCCTATAGCCCTATCTTTCACTAAGTATCATGAGATTTCATTAAGGCCCTTCAAAGATATTTTGTCGTGTGGATATATAGTTACAATGCAGGGGAGTAACTGTGCATGGACCAAATTTAATCATTTCGTCTGTACCCATCACGTTCCATGGCACAAACAGAAAAAGGTTTGAATTCATTGAAAAGTTCCGGAAATGTCGTTTGGATTGATGATAGAACGTTTGGACGTGTTGTGTGGTGTGGACATAGGGTTACGATGTAGGGAAGGTAAATTTCATTGGATCCACTCCTAAATTTACTCATTCGTTTCTTTGACCATTGCCCAACCCCCCATCAAATTACAAGGAGATGCACTGAGAACTTTTGGAGATATCGCATGAACGGATATACGATCAGATGGTCGGACAGACGGCTCCTCCTAACTTCGTTTGCAGAAGTGAATTAACGTACTTCTCATTCCCATTCAATCTCAAAATAATACAGAAATATACGTACACACACACGCGCACTTTCTCTCTCTCTTCCTCACACGCACACACACATACACACACACACACACACATATATATATATATATATATATATATATATATATATATATATATATATATATATATATATATATATATATATAGTACAAATCAGGGATGCAATGAAATATATAGTTAATATAATACGATATCTGATGTATGATGGCTTTATTTCATGGAGTGCTCAATACATTCAACTTCAAATGGTAAGTTGGTTTAGAGTAGAGCTAGAGATGTAATAGAATGAGGATTCGGTACATAAGCACGTTTATGTTTCAGTCCTATCTGGACCTCTTCAGGCGAATGATTAGGTATGTTTTAGATTCCTCTTTCGGGAAATTTTTTGTGGGTGTTTCGAGATGGGAGGAGTTTTCTCTTTTATTTTTTAGTATGTTAGATTTGTTGTTTGCGTTTTTTTTTTTGCTGATGGTTATAAATTACGTGCCACGGCAAAACTAAGTATTTCAAATTGATCAAATAAGAAAATTGGAACGGTTTTGCCAAAAAACAGGAAAAAAATTTGAATCAGATTTATCAAACAGAAAAAAAAATGGAATAAGTGTAAAATGTAAATGTTGCAACTGCTCAAAATTTTCTATTTATAAGCATAACTCAACTACCAATACGTAAGTACACTATCACAAACCAACATTGATATTTCATCCATTCCAAAAAATCACATAATCAACTAAATTATCTCACACAAGAGGAAGTAGACTATCACAAAACCTGTTGTAAATAATCCTTGCATGGGCAAATAAATCTAAGATATCTGGGTAAAGAAAACAAAAAACATTGCTATAAAGAACATACAGAACAAGCAACCACTTACTGATAACTCCATCACTCATGCCGTACCTCTGGCAGGTAATTTATAACAACCAGCAGAAACAAACAAACTACTAATCTAACGAATCAAAAAGCAAAAGAAAAACTCCTCCTGCCAAGTAACACAAACAAAAAATTATCCCAAATTCCCCGAACTGGAATCTAAAACATACCAAATCATTCACCCGAATAACCTCAGGGCAGAAACATTTTTATGTAGCAGATCCCAATTCTACAATATATATATATATATATATATATATATATATATATATATATATATATATATATATATATATATATTAGAATCTATTTCCAGCTCTACTCTAAAACAACTTGACTTTCATAGCTCACAGTTGAATGTATTGAGCACTCTATGAAATAATTCCATCAGATATCAGAAGTTGTATTATATCATTATATTATGCTATATTGCTAATGTATCAAATGTTTTATATATATATATATATATATATATATATATATATATATACACACACACACACACACACATATATATATATATATATATATATATATATATAAAGAGATAGAAGAGACAAAGTGTAAGTGTTTGAGCTTCGATTTGGATTATCATAAATTTACTATTTATAACTCACCACCTATTCGTGGTGCCTTACTGTTCTCTCAGAATTATACGATTCCTCACTGGAAAAGTCATTACCATAAGCCCAACAGAACAGCTTCACCTTTCTTCGAGGGAATAATGCACATGCGTCGTTAATTAACGAATTTTTCATCCCCATTCGATCTTGCAATACGTCTATGCTGTTTCTCGGGAAATATCTCCCCAAGGAAAAATATCCTCAGTTTTGGGGATTTTTTCAAAAATTTTCCTAACAAAATAAATATATGAATTTAGTTAAAAACTTTTTGCCACTACTTAGTTTCTGGTATATACTTATATTATCTATGTACATAGACTGATGTATTCATCTAAAATACGTCAGGGCCGGCTCAAATCTCTGTAGGTCTGTAAACAGAATTTGATCTTTTTATAGGGCCCTATGAAGAATCAGAGTATAAGGCCCCTGCTGCTTTCATAAAGCTCTAAGAAAAATATGATTCAGGGGCCCCACTGCTTTTGTAGAACCCTAAAGAGAATTTAATTTTGGGATCCCATAGTTTTTATAGAATTTGATTTTTGGCTCCAATGGCATTTTTGAACCTCAAGCTGAATTAGATTTTTTTCCAGGCGGATTTCATACCGGGGGATTTTCTCTTTGGTGGATTTTTTCCAGGCAGATATATTTCCATGTCAGGTTTTGTTCCACCCATCCATCCACACCCATATCTCTCCAAACAACCCACCAATTTTTGCTGGGTCAATCTTCTTGTCGATTAAGCAGATTCAATTTAACATGCATGGGTTAAGTCATCCGTAACGAAGATGTTTTGGTAATGTTCAATCTCATGGTGGTTAATTCAAACAGCTTTTCGGCTGGGTACGATAGAATTCTAACCCAGATTATAAACGGCCGTGAGGCAGTTATCAGAATTGTGAATTTTAAAGTTTCACACAGTTGCTCACTCGATAATAAAAAGGGTATTTAGAAGCGAACGAGTTTGTGGTTTGGAACTTTACAATCTGAAATCGGTGTAGCCATTTTATAGCCATTCTATAACAAATCGAAAAGCAGTTAGAATTAATAACCATTAAGTCGAATATTACTGTGAATCCACCATAACGTGCAATGGATCGTTCATCCGTAACGAAGATGTTTCTTGAAGCTGGTGGCAGAAGAATGCTGATTTAATGTCCGCACATATCAAACGATGTGGCACTGTTCACATAATCAAATTAAAGGACATCTCTTGCAGAAGAATCTGAGGCATTTCAAGGTTTCCCGTGTTCTGTAATGAGTTGTTGATAATAGCATGCAGGGACGCCTCAACGGATCATGGTGTCTTGGAGAAGCTGAACCTCGTTGTCTCCCAAATTAGTATTTTTAGAAATAATCAACTAAAAAATTGGTCTCTTTATATTTGGAAGAATTCTGGCTAACTGGATGACTATATATACATATATATATGCATACATATATACACACATATATATATGCACCAGTGAATCTAAAGGCTGGAATCTCACCCCTCACGTATAAAAACTGAAGTGATTTTTCGTTTCTTTTTTTTAAATTCCCCCAAAAATATGTTCAGAGGAAGATTGGATTTACAATACAAACTATTGCTAGATTGATCGCTTAGTCTCTGTTCAGCTGCGTTCAAGATAGATTTTTGAAAGTTCGGACATTTTAATGAATACAACCCAAATTCTTACAATTTTTTAATTGATCCCCCCAAACAGGGCAGGTTACCGATTGAGGTTGGTCATGCGACAGTCTCTTTTGTGTGACTAACCATTCCTATGTACATAAGTCAGAGAGGAAAGTAAATACAAAGGAATAAATAGTTTAATACTATAAACAGGTAAAAAAAAATCCTCGACAGTGTAATCGTTTCAAATCATCTTTAGTGAATATAATAGATTCATTATTTTTTTAAAAGTGTCCATTTACATCGCTGACAAATTATCGGCATCAGAGAATTTCGTCAAACTCCTAGAGAGTTGACTTCTTTATCGTAATTAGTCAGACAAAGAAGTCAAGATGTCTGAATTCAAGGCATGAATAAGAGAAAAGAGAGGGAAAAAGAAAAAGTGATCCCTGATTTCATATCATGTCAACTTACGTTTCCGAGTTCTCAGAACTTTTTTTTTGTTAGCATTGAATCTATTCTATGGAAAATAGAGGTGGTATGAAAATCATCATTGGTAGAAAATGTTCAGATTATCCGTCTTCTCAGCCTATTGTTACTGTCTGCGCACGAAATTGATAGATAGCTGGATAAATAGATGACAAGCGAGGCAGAATCACTTAAAAACTGAAGAATTCTATGTTGACAGTTTTGTTGATGGTTTTTCATACAAATGGCTGCAATTCTTCCCCTTAGAAAATTCCTCTTCCCTGGGATATCCCTATCCTCAGAAAATTGCTCCCCTTGGTACCTTAGAGAAATCTCTTTGGGGGAGCCAATCTATCTTTTTTGAATAATCACTGCATCAAACAAAGAAGATTACGAGCCTCCCAACAATGACATATATTACATGGATGTTGTCCAACCTGTTATTGCAGTTCGTATCCTGACTGACGGACTTCAAAGAGATATTTATTAATACTTCCTACCGGTCATTGTCCAAATAATGGAGTTGATCGTGTTAAGTTCATCTCTTTATCTACAATGGTAGATTCGATATATGGGTTAAACTGTGTATGAGGAGCTTAAAGCTGACGTAAAAAACAAATGAGCTGAAAAGTAGAGTTACGTGTTCAAATCTTGAAGAAAGGACCTGGGCTGAACAAAAATGAGCGATTAACTATGTCTGTTAGATTTTCTAACTACTCGCCATGAATAACTTTTTTCTCAGTGTCTTCATATTTGTATATCTATCTATCTATCTATCTATCTATTGAATCAACGTAGCCCGACAAATAGCCCAGCCGACCACCAGACAAGTGAGCTACAGATTATTTTCCCTTTGGTCTTCTGGTGCTCCGGGTCACATTTCTTGGCTAAAACCATTATGACATGC
This sequence comes from Thysanoteuthis rhombus, assembly GCA_963457665.1. Classification (NCBI taxonomy): domain Eukaryota; kingdom Metazoa; phylum Mollusca; class Cephalopoda; order Oegopsida; family Thysanoteuthidae; genus Thysanoteuthis; species Thysanoteuthis major. The sequence continues at coordinate 43,342,229 of OY735234.1, forward strand.
TTAAGTGCACCGATAGCGTCCGACTGAATTGCTTTTTGGAGTGTGTATGGTCATTTTTGACCTAATCCTGTGCTGGTATGATTTAGATAATTTGAATAAAAGATTCATCTATTCAGATCATCATCATCATCATCATCATCATCATCATCATCAGTCTGCTAGCAACAGTCATTGGACGTTGATCTCCCCTGAGATTCGCCAGACTTCTCTATCATAGGCATCACGGAGCCACTAGATTTATTTAGTTTGTCACGCCATCACACTTTCTGTTGGCCACTGCCACGCATCTGATCTCTGGGGATCCACTTTTTGAGTCGTGATATCCATCAATTATCTGCCATTCTTGCAACATGTCCAACCCATGGCCATTTGAGTTTTCCAACAGTTTTTATGATGTCAAAGATTCCTGTCTTATCTCTAATATACTGCGCTGTCTTATAATCTCTCCATATGAGGTCGAGCATGATTCTGTAATATGTACGTCGCATTGTTCTCAGAGATAATCATAAATAGAATATCTATTTTATTGAACAATTTTAGATAATCTTCTTGATGATTAGTTCTTGTACCGATATCATCCATCTATCTATCTATCCAAACCTGTTCAAACAAATCACTCTGCCTATAAACTATCTAAAAATTAAAGACCTTGCATTAGTGAAGTTGTCAACCATTTAATAAGTCATTGTCTCGTACACTGATTGCTGAACATTCCTCGTCCTTGTCAAGATTACTGAAACCCTAATGTTGGCAAAGTAATGTGAAGGATGAATAGGGTGCTGCCACAAATTGACTGGATTTCCAGATAACAAGAATTGCTGCTTCATATTTGCAAGAAGTGTCCCAGAGTTCACAAAAGCTCTGAACAGAGCTTCGTTCAAAATCCTCGGGTGAATATTGAATGAGGCACTTGAAATAACCTACCATAACTGCTGTGATTCATTGCCATCAGCAGTAGCTTTGGACGTAGACCTTTCCCCAAATTTGTCAAACCTCTCGATCATAGGCGTTGGAGAGCAAATATTTCCTGAACTGGTCTACTTCGTCATACCATCCTAATTATGCCGGCCATAATTTTGCACATGATCTCTTGGCATCCACGTTGTCAATTTTTGAATGGAGTTCATGAAATCCTTAGCTCTGACTGTTCCCTCCCTAATATACTGTGCTGTTTTGCGATCTCTTAATGTAATCTTGAGCAAGATTCTCTCCTGAGCAAATTGCATTGTTCTTGGTTTGAGTGCCAGGTTTTGATTGGATTCCATGTTTCAGCTCCATAGGTGACTATCATTTTCTTACAACAATATAGGTATTTTCATTAGCTGTGTTAATCTATTTCACATTGACCAATTTTTTTAAATTTTCAGTTTATTTCAGAAGTCGTACATAAGAGAAATAGATACAACGATGCAATTATACAAGTGAACATGCTATTTCACATAGATGGGTTTTATACGGGTAAAATGCTTATATGAAATAGACTGGAATGGAAAAAATGGGCTTGAATGCTGCTTCCACCCGAATCGATACATAAAGTACTAGTGGAAAATTGAAAGTGTAATTGTAAAGATGCTCACCGTCCAGGCAAACAAAAATAATCCATCGAAAAGATTCTTTCTTTTGTTCGTAAAAAAAGAACAGACCCACTTGGTCATTCTATCGAAACCATCATGTCACCGATGTCTTTGGCTGCATGCAATGTTGTGGGTAATCAATTAAATGTTTCAGCTCCATAGGTAACTATCGGCAACATGCATAAGTTGTACATTTTTTTGATGTTTTCCTGTTATTTTTCAGCATAGTTTGTTCTACTGAAAGCTCGCCATCCCCGGGTGGTTCTTTACTTGATTCCTTCTTCTTTTGAGAATTTTATAGAGATTCGTTATCCTGGGAAGATAACACAACGATAGAAATTTTCTAACGTGATTCGACGTAAGGACATGCTCGTCAAACATATTAAGATTTAGAATTCATGTGAAACATGCAAATGGAGTTCGTAAAAGACGAGGAAACTTTTGACCAATTAATCCATGATGAAAGCAACATCCAGGAGAGTCGTAACACGCTAATGACTTAATGGAGTAGAAATCGTGCAATTTAGACTTAAAATTGAGTACCTCACTCCTTCTCTATATATATCTCCCCTTTGCTCTTTTTTTCTCTCTATCTCTCCTTTTTTTTTACCTGTTTTCTCGTTATTTCACTTTTTTCTCTGTTCTTTTTTTCTTCTTTATTTCCCCTTGAGCTTCAAGAATATATAATCATCACTCGATATTTGCAGGTTTCCTATTCGTGGTTGACCATCGTTGTTAAATCTTGAATAACTTGATGGGAATTATAATTGATGGGGATAACTTGGTAGGATTTGGCAGCATACTGCAAAAGTACGCATCATAGAAAATATGGTGTGCAGAATGAACAAAATGTAAAAATATTAGGAAAAATTCATCATCATCATCATCATCATCATCATCATCAGTCTTTTAGCGTCCGTCGTTGGACATAGACCTTCCCCAGGATTTGCCACACTTTCCTATCATGGGCGTCACGGAGCCAGTACTTCCTGAACTTGTCTAGCTCGTCTCTTCATCTAACATTTTGCCAGCCTCGGCTGCGCATGTGGTCCCGGGGAATCCATGTTGTGAGTCGTGATGTCCATCGATCGTCTGCCATTCTTGCAACATGGCCAGCCCACCGCCATTTGAGATTTTTTTATGGATTCTATGATGTCTCTAACTCTTGTCTTTTCCCGGATGTACTGTGCCGTTTTGTGGTCTCGCCATGTGAGGCCCAGCATTATTCTTTCATGTGTACGTTGCATGGTTCTCAGCTTACGGTAAGGAATCTTAAATGAATTGCATTAATATATATATTATGAATATATATTTATGTAAACCATTTAAACCCGGTATCCGAACTTGAGTAGTTCGTTTCTATATCTTGTATTCTACTGGCTTCGGCTATGCATGTGATCTCTAGGGATCCATATTGTCAGTTAATCTTGCAACATGACCAGCCCATTGCATTTTGGGTTTTCTAATGAATCCTATGATATCTCAGGTTCTTGTTTTTCTTCCAGATATATTGTGCTGTCTTGTGATCTCTCCATGTGAGGTTGATGATGATTGATGATTTTTCCTGTGCACGTTGCATGGTTCTCAGTTTGTGAGTCAGTCTCTTGGTTAGGTTCAATGTTTCAGCTCAGTAGGTGACTATCGGTAGGATACATTGGTTGTATAGTCTTTCTTTTATTAGTACTTTTGGGACTTAGTTGTTCTTTAAGGTCAAGCTTGTTTTACCGAGAGCTTGCCATCCTAGAGTGGAGTGTTTACATAGATATAAGATCTTAGATCAAAGTGAAACTCCCTCTCTCTCTCTCTCTCTCTCTCTCTCTCTCTCTCTCTCTCTCTCTCTCTCTCTTTCTTTCTACTTTTTACATTTCGCGATCATTTTTTTTACTTTCTTTCATTTTTCCTTTCAGTCTCTCTCTCTCTTCTTCTGCTCTTTTTTCTCTCTCCTCTCTTTCTTTCCCTTTCCTTCCCTCTGTCCACTCTTCTCTTTCTTTTTTTATCCCCTCTCTCTAATCACCCTCATCCCGTTCCTCTATTTCTCTCTGTTCCTCACCCCTGTCCCCTTTCTCCACCTGTCTGAGACTTCGATCAGTAAACAAACAGAATATCTACCGTCACGTTCCACAAATATCAAATTCTAGGGAAATCGAAAAACATGCAATCTTCGCGATTATCCATCGCCATAATCCATCTATCATTCTCCCCTACAGACTGCTTTCCGTCTGACCATTTTCATCCAAATTTCACTTCCAATCTCAGTCTTCTGCTTCGATATCAATATCTGAAGACTAATCCTGGTTTTCATTGTTGAAAGTGGAATGGAAATTCCAGAATTGCCTAATGTCCAATCCAAGAGTATCTGCATCAAGTCACGACAATTTCTTAAGTGGTATTGCATGCCCTCGTTCAATTAGTCGTTGAAGACCTGGGAGATCCATCTTCTCAACGAAAGATTTGGAATTAATAATAATGGGTTATAATACCTCCTCTAATAAGATGAAATAAAATGAAACGGGTCTGGTTAGTAGCTCAATGAAAACCATCACAAGACCAACGTTTTTGGCAGCATAATGTATTGGGGGTGATCAATCAAAACATTTGAAGAAGGGGACATCAATGATTCAATCAATTCTTCTGTTGAACTGTAATCACTAAAATGTCTGAAATTAAGGGAAAAAAAAAACAACCGGGAACAAAAAAGAGTCCAATTTAACAAAGCAACATCTTACGAACTGAATCACCACTGAAAACCTACGAAAGACGGGAATTTTCAAATATTCAAAAGATTTTCCAACTTGAATAAGAAGTAACTAACATTTCAACCCTTTATCTCCATTAGTGTGGCCTGTACGCACGATACGTATCCAGTTGAACCAATTTATAAACCGAGAAAAACCAGTGTTGACACTTTAGATGATAGTATTGGTTCACGTGTTTTTTTTGTAATTGCTTTTTGGATACTTCTAATAGAGAAACAAAAAACAAATATTGAATCGAGAGGATTGGCGTAGAGAGGCGGTTGATTGTTGGATTTCGATTCGGAGCCATTGAAATTCTTGTAACTTAGTTAACGAAACTGTTGTCGCATTTAACCGAGATTGGATGTGGCCTGAGGGACATAAGTTTGAGTCACATTGAAAGCTAATTCTTATATCCAATCCGCGTGTTTCATCAATGCCGTAGAATGAAGCCCTAGGTTTAGTTGGGATGAAAGAAATAATGGTTCTCAATACTGCATCTAATAAAATTATTCGTAAAAAAAGTTCTGGTTAGTCACTCAATTCAATTTTTGCAGCATGCCGTGTTGGGGATGTTCAATTGAAAAAATTTGAAAAAGGGGTGATCGATGAATAACTCTTTTCATTCGTTGGGCAGTGATCACCCAGAATGAGTCTGATTTTTTTTCCAAAAGTGTAAATGATACTGGACTAATGAACCAATTTTGCATAATCTTACATCGCCAATCGAACGTCCCCTAAAATTCTATTTAGTGGGGGGATTGAAATGCTAAGGGAACGTTTCGGTGTTTTGACATAATACGGGTAAAACATTCAAATTTTTAGCTCTTTAGCTCCATTCATAAGATCTGTACTCGTGCTGCATACACACGTAGTCAGCCAGCCAAACCAACTTAAAAACTGAAGTACCATCTGTTGACAGTTTCAATGACAGTTTTACCCGACACTGTCTGTGTTGGAGATTTGGAATGATAAGCCTCGACTCTTTCTTTATTCTTAAGATTATTTCAAGTTAATTTTTTTAGAAATGCATGTATTTAAACAGCTTTCCAACTTTTGGAACCATGGTTTTTGTTATTTTTGTTGCTTTCACAACATTCCAGCCAATCAACTCTATAGCCTTCTACAGGTATGCTCTCTGTATGTAAAGAGAGGGACTCCTGTTTCCGGTCATAGCAAATAACGGTGATAAACAGATGTTTTTATCGACAATGTTTGTAATGTGAATTGCAGATGTTTTCAAGTCCTTACTTTGATAAATTAAGGATTCCATTTCGTGTCTATGTTGAAAAGCGTAACTCAAATCGAGTTGAAATCTACTCCAGTCCGACTTGCACATCAATCTGGCAAATTGGTGTACGCTGCTTCTTTGAACTTTCTCATTCTTGAACGGCCTTCTCTGTTGATCATTCAGACATTTGGTAAATACTTGAACTTAAAATCAATAAAAGGAAGTACGATTTTAAACTTCGATCAGCATTGTTCATATTGAACTGGAAAGAAATGAATACATGTCTTCTCCCCTACCCCCATACCTGGCTTTGGGCAAAATAGTAAGACAGTGTGAGCTCTCTAACAATCAGTCCAGGACAAAGAAAACCCTCATTTAAAGTCAGGGTGTAGGCACCGCTGAAGGCGATTTTCCTCTGGGCTATGTCAGCATGTGCCTCGGGGAGGACGTTTCATTGTCACCAGGGGCAAAACAGAAACCCCTTATTCAAATAAAAAAGTAACTGTAAATTTTATAAATATGCAAACAGTTCGCTCTTAATTCTGAATGGAAAATTTTAGAAGCACAGAGTCCCGCTTTTCTTGAAGGATTGGAGAAATGCCATCTGTTTATATTCCTCATCTGGCTTTTTGCAGAACTGGGCCAGGCTTTCTAAATTCTGTGTCATGGAGGGGTTATTCAAAGTTGAGTATATGACTGCTTCGTTAAATTCGATTTGCATACGCATTTTATTTTTTTTTTGTTTTTTTTTTCTATGATTAGCATATTCGATTTAGATCGAAAAGATGTTCATGACACATTTTGAAAGAAGTCTATAATTTGAAAAAAATCATGGACTCCATTGAATCAGTCTGCATCTTCAAGTATCATTCAAATGGAATCTATAACATTCGAAATTGGATGTAGCTTTTACAAAACATAGATTTTAAATCCAATTTCCTACGAAGCAATTGATCAATGTCAAGAACAGGTGATATATATATATTCACATATATATATAAATACAAATCAATGATTCAATATCCAATGTATGCTGGGTTTATTTCATAGAGTGCTCAATATATATATTCGAGATTAAGATAGAGTAAATATGGTGAAATGATTAAATACTTCTCAAACACGTTTATGTTTCTGGCCTTTTGGTCTGAATGATTTGCTTCATAGGCAGTTGGCAAAGGTTGGCAATCTTTCAGCATGGTGATTTCAACTCCAAATTGAATATATATATATATATATATATATATATATATATATATATATATATATATATATATATATATATATATATACGGTAGCCGATTGAACGTGGCATCGATCTTCAGAAGTAGCTTAATTTTGTGTCATCTCAAAAAATATTGAACTGAACAATTAACGCTTTTTCCACATAATGTAAAAAGCTTTTTTTTCCAGATTTCCCTCAATTCAGGATTTATACAAACCCCCCAAAATCAAGTTGACAAAACCTTGCATTAATCCTTCAACTTGTTTTATGAGCCTAATGTATATCAATAGCAAAATAACAGGTATTTACTAGTGTAGATAATTCTTGTTTTTTGAAGAGTTATTTTAGCCCTAAGTCTGGGGTGCTTCTTTTAACTTGATTCATACTGTGAAAGACGCACATTATTCGTATTAAAATGTACAAATTAAAAGAATATCTGATATTTAAGTGAAAAATCGTCAAATCTTATGTGTTGTTCTGAGGGGAAATTTGCGAAGTGTCTTAATCCTAACTCAAAACCACTTCAATGGGCATCATGTTACTTCGAATGATTATTGCCTTGAATCAATATATATATATATATATATATATATAATTAATAATTAAGTCATCAACGGACAACTCTTCAGTGTGGCTATAGACTGTCCATTATCCCATCCAGTACCACGAGGTAGGGTCGTAATGTTAGCTTCAGACCCAGCAGCAGATATTTTACCCCTGCCGTGAGTAGAACTGTACAGTAAGTAAAACTGAATCCAAGCGATATATTTACTTACGCCTGATTCCCCATCCACCAGAGTGCTCCTTTCCAGAATCGGAAAGGCATATATATACATATATCTTGTACTATTCACTCACATACACATAGATCAATTATTTCTTTGCAAACAACGGTTAATGTTATTTTTTCCTCCTCTTATTCTTTTTTTTTATCTCCCTAGGGTAAGAGAAGGAAATACAAAATTGATTTTGTACAAATAAGTGATATTTTTTATCATTATAGAGTTAGTAATAGTATAAAATACTCCCCTAAATTCGATTTACATACATTGTTTCAAGTACGATTAGAATATTGCGTTCGCATGAAGAAATTTTCATGTCAAACTCAGATATCCATAAATTGAAAGAATTATCGGTTCCATTAAATCGCTGATATCATTAAGCGTCATTCGAATATGATCTATAACATCCAGAATTGGCTGAAGCTTTTAAAAGGTATATGTGCATGGAAGCACACATATGTACACAGAAATAGATATAAATAAAAATTTTGACAAAAAATAACACATCGGTGAAATATTACATGTACAATAATGTATTGAATATATGTGTCTAGGTATATATCTTTCGAGATATACGTGCATTTCAACACTAAATCCCTGAAACAATTACGTGGTGGGCAACTGATGATCCCAACAGGAAACAGTTCATACATAGTACTATAAGAAGAAAGTATAAGGGAGACAAAGAAAAGAACATTTTGTAAGATTATATAATTCGAATTGACAGATTATTTAAATATGGGTGACTAAAGTGACACAAAAAAATCTATTAAATTTTTTTTAGTGTCCAATGTTTAAAACTGTAAAGTTTTCTAATATATATATATATATATATATATATATATATATATATATATATATATATATATATATATATATATATATATATATATATATACATATATATATATATATACATATATATATACATATATATATATATATACATATATATATATATACATATATATATATATATATATATATATTGTAGAATGTTGATTCGCTACACAAACTAGTTCATGTTTCCACCCTCTTTTGGCCTCATCAGCCTGATGAGGCCCAAATAGGGAAGAAACATGAACTAGTTTGTGTAGCAGATCCACATTCTACGATTTATTTATTTCCAGCTCTACTATGAAACAACTCTGTGAGTAAAATGTTGTAAGTATCGAGCACTCTATGAAATAAATCTATTACATTTCAAAAGTGGCTTTATATCATCTATATATAATTATATCATGTGATACTGCTAGCCTGATTCTTACCACATGAACTGAATACATATATATATATATATATATATATATATGTATATATCAATAATAATTTCTTAAACAAATATAATTTTGATAAAGCTAGTGGTATGTTAGAATTTTAAAATTTAAATTTCAATAAATGTGTTCAATGTATAATCTACATAATACGGAGCGATATCTAACGTAATTAGAATGATCATAGATAACATTCACAACTCTGGAATAATGAATCTATCATGAAACATGTGTTGAGTGTTTTCCCTCCGTAATATCATACATATGCATGTAAGAGATTAGTACGAATTAATGAAAATCAACGCTGGTTTCTATATGATTTTATCCTCAAAAATTTGGATATTTAGTAAAAAGAGTTTCGTATTCATACTTGTCTTTCTCAGCTCACAATAGAGATTTGTCAGAGTGGTTTCAATGAGTTCATTAAGAGAGATGAGTTTCTAGGGTAATGCGTGTCAGAAGATGGGTTGTTTAATGAATCTGTTCCATTTGGTCGGTGTGTAAGAAGTCCGTAGAAGTAGGACGTAGTGAGTGAAGTGGTCCCCCTTCTGTCTTCTCGAATCTCTGGGGATGGTTGTAAATAGATATATCTATACTTAAACATTTAAGTACCCACATATCTACACGTGCACACACATGCACACACACACACACACACATACTCACACACACATATCAAATAACAACTAGTGCACACACACATACCTCAAATATATGTTTGTATTTACATATACAATGTATACTTTGGAAAATTTCCTTGAATTCATTTTTATCGAGAATGACAGATTATAGTTATGCATTTGGTTGCAATAAAATAAATTTATAGTTTTTCATTGCTTTTGTTGTCATTGAGGTTTATAGTTTCTCTATTGAGATTGGTAAAAGTTAATTTCATTTGATTGTGACTATGTGATTTGGAAAAAACGATTCTACATTGTTGAGCTCTCGATGAAATAAATCACGGGAAGCGGATATTAAAAAGACTCCGTTAATTAAGTTTTTGACAACAACTATTTTATATCAGTGTGGGCCCCACTTCAACATCATTAGCCTTTTAGTTTCCATCCTTGGATACAAACATTCCCCCCAAGATTCGCCACGTCTCTCTATCATTGGCATTGCAGAACCAATAATTCTAAACTTGTCTAGATCTTCAAGTCGTCTCACAGTTTCGCAAATCATCTCTTGAGATCCACGTTATAAATCGTAATGTCCAACGGTGGTCTAACATTCTTGCTACATGACCAGCCTATTGCCATTTGAGTTTTCTAATGTGTTTTTGATATCTCAGACTCATGTTTATTCCCTGATATACTGTGCTGTCTCATGATATCTCCATGTGATACTGAACATGAAATTCTCATAAAATGGAGACCCTTACAAAACTCAAAGGCAAAACTATAAACATCAAAGACAGCAAAACTATAACAATACAATAAATGATTTCATTGTAACTAAATACATAACATTTATAGACAAGATGAATCAATAATAAGAAATGTCATGAAATCACACTTCTACAATTGAAAAAAATGAGCAAATGAAAATTAAAGATATCAAACAGATTATTGCCAACAACCATTGACAGACTAATGTCAAATATAAGTTCACTTGCCCTTTAGGGGATTATGTACCTCATCATCATCAACATCTATCAAGCTCATATATAGGACATACTAGAACAACTCTATGATGACGCTTAACCTGTCATCTATCAGATCAAAGTGTAATAAAACACATCAGTAAATACACGAACCACTAAACAACAAGACTTCGATTTGCAAAATACACGTGGATAATTCTTGAATACTGTATTAAGTTATCTATATTTATAGATTGCAATTAATATAAGTACTTATCATAAACTTAAAACAATGTACTCTTTAGTTGAGGTACTGGTGTATTTAATGTGGTCAATAATCATTCAGTTGATTGATTACTAATTGATTTTCTAATTGAATGATTACTTGAATACATTTGATGATTAGGAAACCTAACCGAACGAAAAGAAATAAATCATAAATACCCAAATATCACGAAATAACGTCCCCACAACAGAAATAGCGAGCAACTGAAACAAAGGATAACCTGGAAACAACGGATTTAACGGTATGAACTAAATAGTGAAAATATCATCAAACAAGTGACAACTTGATAATGACCACTGAGCAGTATAACCTTTAATTGATGTATATATATATGTATATGATAATGAATTATATTACACAGAAAGTCTTTTTTCAAATGATCTCCCGTTGTCACATGGTTAATGTGTCACTTGAACTAGACGACGTGAATAGAATAAACAATCACAGAAAATGGGACTATTTCAGGAATCGTTATCTACTTCGAGTGGCACTTCAACTGTGAATGACGAGGGATCGTTTCGAATAAGAGTCTCTAGATAATATAAGACAATTTTCTGACATAGCTATTCATGTACGTTTGTATGCTTATGTTTGAGTGTTTGTGTGTATGGATGTGCAACATTTTCATGTAAAATATATGTATTCTAAAAAATCGGTGAATATTTTAGAGACGTATATACAAAGAACAACGAAGATATTATCGAAAATCCTGCATCTATGTTTCTACAATTAAAGTTTGTAATTTTGTTGAAATCATTTATCACTCATAGAACAGATCTATGATAAAATGGAAGGTAAATGGAAGTAATGTGTCTGTCATTTATACTATTGATTACTTCTGCTATCTGTATACGTCCTTGCGGTCTACAACTACTATAATTCAATTTTCAGGCTCCTAATCTTCAGATGAGGAATGGTTAATGGATAGCAGTTATAGCGAAGGTTGTGTCCATTTTCTGACATCATTACATCGGTTCATCGAATTGCGAGGATGGTTGGAAGGTAGCAGGGGAAGCGTTAAAAATATGAGAAAAATGAATAATTAATCAGGAGACGTACGGGGGTACACACAAACAAGCAGACTATTAATATAACGATGATGAATACCAAAGAGGGTGCTAGATTTCTGTGGAGACTTTGTGTCTGTTGAACTTCAGTGAAAGGCACATTGACAAGTGGGGTGAACGGACATATTACAATTATTATTATAATTATTATCATTATTATCATTATTATTTTTATTGTTATTATTGTCATCATCATTATTATTATTATTGTTTGTTGTTGTTGTTGTTTTTACTGTTATTATTGTCACTTATTGAAAACTGATTGAGATTGATTGGATGAAGGAAAACGATAAGTGTTTCAATGAGGAGTGAAAATCAACAGACTCCCAGGTCTCGCCGTTTAATTAACTTGATTATTGCGTGAACGAATGACCAATGCAAGGTTTATAATTACAAAAGCATTAATCTTCCTTATTTTACAAATGCACACTCGTATATATATATATATAACGTGACACTTGAAAATAGTAAATACATAATTATGCATATATATATATATATATATATACACACACACAAATATATATATATATATACACACACACAAAACTATATATATATATATATATATATATATATATATATATATATGTAGTCTAGAAAGCCGCACGGTTAATTCATATAAGTAAATGTTAAAACCGGGAAATGTTTCTTCCCATGGGTAAGCATTTTGTATTCCGAAGGAACTGAGAATGTAAAAGTTTAAAGACAGAAAAACCTTCAGAAGCAGAAAAACAAAATGCTGTTGAGATGTAAACACAGAAGAAAAATTCAAATTTGGACCTGACTAGACACAAATTAATGCTACAATGTCACTAGATTTAAGAGAAAGGATAAAAAATATGTATAGGTAAATGAAAAAAAACACAACACAAACGCTGCAGAAGGGACAAGTCACAGCACTGCTGTGATAGCTGAGAGAGGTATGAAACGAGGGCTGAAGACCTGAGGAGACTTACTGTCACTCAGTTTCCAACTGTGATCACCAGGCAACTGGTGTGAATAATAATAATAATAATAATAATAATAATAATAATAATAATGATAATAATAATAATAATAATAATAATAATAATAATAATAATAATAATAATAATAATAATGCGAGAGATAGTGCAACAAACAACAAAGTAGAAAACAATGGAACAGTACAGCAAACAAGAAAAGAAAGATGGGAAGGGAAAAATTGTACGGCGAGTTTAAAAGACGGAAACAAGATGTAGCAGACGAGAAATCATGGACGTGGTTACGAAAGGGGAACCTTAAGAGAGAAACAGAATCGCTCATCATGGCAGCCCAAAACAAAAGCATAAGGACAAACTACATAAAAACAAAAATCGACAGAACACAGACAAACAGCAAATGCCGCATGTGCGGTGAAAGAGATGAGACGGTAAACCACATAACAAGTGAATGTAGTCAACTCGCACAGAAGGAGTATAAGCATAGACATGATAGAGTAGCAACGATGATACGCTGGGAACTAAGCAAACAAATGGGATTCAACCATGGGGAAAAGTGGTATCAGCACAAGCCAGAGGCAGTTTTGGAGAATGACAACCACAAACTACTGTGGGACTTTGACATCCAAACTGACCACCTCATCCAGGCAAGAAGACCGGACTCAGTAATAGTCGACAAAAAAAGGAAGGCCTGCCAAATAATAGACGTTGCTGTGCCTGCAGACAATAGAGTAAAAAAGAAGGAGGGTGAAAAAAGGGAAAAATACCAGGACCTAGCGAGAGAGTTAAGGAAGATGTGGAACATGAAAACCAGGGTAGTACCGGTCATAGTGGGCGCACTAGGAACTGTCCCCAAAACGCTAAGGGTGAGACTGGAGGAGATCAGGATTAGGGGAAGGATAGAGACCGTACAGACCACAGCACTACTGGGAACTGCACGAATACTGAGGAAGGTGCTAGAGATATAAGTACTGCAACGAATTGTAGCTCTGTCATGATATGCGAAAGAGAGAGGAGACGTTAGCTGAAGTCCTGAGGAGACATTGTCACTCAGCCTTCAGCGATAACCACTGGGCAACCGGTGTGAAACTGTAAATCGCAGAATTACTGCGACCCCTGAGTACTAGGAGAGGAGGGCAGGAGACTTGAGGAGACTTGCTGTCACTCAAACTCCAGCGGTTACCACCAGGCAACTGATTTGAGATTCCAAATAATAATAATACTAATACTAATAATAATAATAATAATAATAATAATCACCTCAAGAAATATATTCATAGGAAAAAACAGAAAACCAGGTATGGTATTTTGATGTATGTTTGTGACGTTTCTTCAGGGAGAATGGATGGATCTGACCCTGGTTCTGATTCATCGAAACAGTGTCCACAGCTGGAACGGAATCTCTTCGTTTTGAGGAGTGCATTGTTTTAATGTGGAGTTAGCAAAGATCATATAAGGTGGCATGGTTTGTATTTTGTTGCGTGGGTCAAAGGGAAAGAGTAATGCTACTGTAGTGTGAGATATTCTCGTCTGATTCTGATAATAAATACCTTTAAATATTTTCGGCATATAAATGTTCAATTCAAATAAGTTTTTTCAATTGTAATTAAGTATCCCAATCATTCGTTGTATTATATATATATATATAGTAGTATTATATATATATATACTCTCCTATAATGATGGTCGTAAGCTAAACTTCTAATCTAAATTGTGAAGACTATATTATTACGATTGTATCGTTTTAGTTAAGGTTTAGGTATCAAAACTATATTAGTATCGAATTATGTGTAGTTTCTCGGGTTTGGGTGTACATTTGTAATGAGTTTGTGATTTGACTGTAGGTTATGTTTCGCTTTAACTACTGGTAGTATTTGAGTAGCTTGAAATCATCTTTGTTTGTTCGAGGCTACAGGGTTAATATTTGCATAGTCCGTTATGACTCTCGTATTGAATACACTGTATTCATTAGTAGTAATATTTGTACGTAGTATTTAGTGCTGATTGGATTGAATTTATGGTGTGACTTTAATTGCAGTAGGTGATGAGTTAATGTACTTATAGGTGTTAATTATTATAGGTTGTCGTGGGTATTATTGTTTATTATTACATTATACTTTCATTTAAATTCAGGGACAGTGTAGTGTTAATGTATGTTCAGTCAAGTTCTGGTTTAATTTTCTTTTGTATCTACATTTCGACATCGTTTCATTTCCCTGGCTCAGAAGGCTATTCCTGTCTTCAGACTTTAAGGTTCTTAATTTCATCAAGATATTAAATGCTCTCCCATGGAAACAAACATTTCCCGGATTTAAATGTTACTTATATGAATTGACTGTAAAGCTTTCAAAACTATGTATAAATATGTTTACTGTTTTCAAGTGTTGCGTTATCTATGGTTGTAGTGCTCTGCATTTTGATACATGATGTGAATAGATATGTAAATATTTACAATTTCATTATTACTGACTGGATTGACAACATGCAAAGGCTTAGCAAAACTGATGAGTAACAACTAGATGGCAAATCCCTACCTACACAAACATATATATGTATATATATATATATATATATATATATATAGAGAGAGAGAGAGAGAGAGAAGGGGGATGATACATATATATATATATATATATATATATATATATATATATATATATATATATATATATAAATATATATATACATATATGTGTAGTGAGGGAATATATATATATATATATATATATATATATATATATATATATATATATATATGAGATGCTTACAGAAGACAGAATTGTCGAACAGGTATTGTTTGCGTCCGCCAATACCCCTTGAAATAGATATGAATCCACTCCTCTCTCCAGTTATGGGTACGTAGCAGTCAAGTTCCAGCTTTTCATAGCTGCAGGCTCGTCAATTCTGGGCGTAGAGCCAGCAACACCTCCCTGTAAAACATACTAGCTACTCTGACGGCAGTGGGGCCCTAAGCTCCACAAGGAGTTTTAGGGAAAGAAAAATCGCGTGCACACGCGACCAACGCAAGGTTTATAATTACCGAGGGAATAATTGCCCTGGCTTTTACTGATTGACACCAGGAACAATATTTTGCTGTCATTTTAATCCGATTGTTCGTGCCTGTATTATGAGGATAGATAAATATCACTGGCTCCCTACTTTTCTAGGCTATTGACCAACTTTTTTTCTTCGTAAATAATCAATTCGCATGACATGAAAGATAAGCACAGTAAGTACTGACATATAAGACAAATGTTGGTTGATAATTGTTCCGATGATGTTTGAGGCTCTGTAGAGATTTGCATAGCAACCTGTGCATGGACATTTGTTTTTCAGAGGGGGGGCGATTGTTACCTTTCCCGTTTTAAAAATGGCCGTTATTCTAGATCTCAGAGTAAGTCATTTTTAGGTTTTGTGTTTTGGTTTAGACGTTAATGACTCTATCCCTTTCATAACCCTTGCAATACTAAACTTAAATCATTAACCGTAAAAAAAATATTTGTTCTGCTGCTTGATCGACTGACGTTACGAAACGTGAAAAGTAACAATTGCGGGGAAAACTTCGTTTCATGACAATGGTCCCACTCTTCCAGCGTCCGAACCGATGTTCTAGTCGTAAGATGAGATGTAACAATTGGCAGTCTTTTGTCTGCAGGAGTTGCCAGAAAGGAGACATAGCAGGCTTTTCAAATTACCCAATTTTAGCTACATATGGCTCCTTTTTTCCCCGATAAAGATATACGATGGTCAAAATATCTGGAAATCTTGTAAAATGTAATTATTGAGTTAAATACAAGAAATGCATTGTATATAAACTATTATAAGAGCGCTTGAAATGAGTATATATAACATTTTTGGATGTGAAGTTTGCCGAAGAAACTCCATCCGTTGATTATTTATCGGTCAAAGTAACCTTGGATCGCCTTTCAGAGCTAAAGGGCTCTTTGTAATATAAATACTCGAATATTTATCGCGTTTTTGTTTTACAATCGCATTTTTATCTGATGCATGTTTTGACTTTAGTTGTACAACGAGATTCATTGCGTTGATAAGACCAGTGTATAATAAAAGTATCTAGACACCATTTGTAGGGTGGAAATAGCGTCTTATACAATAGGTAAGAATATAATTTCCATGTAGGAATGTCTTTTTAGATTCGTAACAGACTTTTCATTTTAGCTGCAGGACGTTTAGAATTAACATCATTTTATATTAGCGATATATTTCCTGTAAATAGCAATGAATTGGCAAAATATATTTTTAAAAATCAAAATAAAGGAAAAATGTTGAAAAAAAAAAGGGGCCCAATGCCTCGGACATTCTATATATTTTCCGGGAATAAGTGTTGAAAATTCACTCTGTGTCCCACAGCCTGGAAGTCGCTTTTTTCATAAGTTTATCTTAGAGGAAAGTAATCTATGCAAGTTAGTCCATCCCAGGAGGGGGGAGGGGCGAAAAAAGACCTTCTGAAATATGCTTAAAATATGGTATTTAGTAAGAAAAAAGGTTGAGAAACACTCAAATGTTGTCTTTTAAGTTTTTTTTTTCCTGGAGGAGGGAGTTGACTTGCATACCTTCACTCTATCGTTTTTACAGGCAATGGACGGCACCAGAATGTGACATACCAGGGCATATGCCAAGGTGAAGCATATTGGGATCTTGGGAAGCCTTGTCGTCAGAAAACCCCCCGGTGTAGCCCAGAGGAAAATAGAGAACAATGGCGTTAGGACACCGAACCACCTTAAAGGGACTCGGGTCCCTGAGAAGTGGTCCTCCTAGATTAGACAGCTCAATCTACTATTTCATCATAAGGAAAGGTGAATAAGAAATGGATTCATGCCGTTCCCGAGGCAAAGTAGACATAAGCAACCTCGACTGGAGTTTGAACTCTGGTCACCGATTGCATTGTCCGTATCGTTAGCGCTTGGCCAATGGTGCCTCCTTATGTTTGAGGAGTGCCGTTAGGAGAGGGAGTACCTGCAGTAACAATAAGATATTTGAACTGTAGCCATCAAATGAAGGCAAAAGGTATTATCCTTTCTTATATTTGAATGTGGTCGTGCATTTTAACACTTTTGACCATACTGTTTTGTCTACTAAATTGGAAATAGGCATCATCGCTCCATAAAACCTCTTTTAAAAATCTCTTTCTTTTTCTTTTTGAAAAAAAATCTTTTTAACTGTTTGGGGGCCCAATTCTGACAGGGTAATTTATAACATCTAGAACCCCTTCCCCCCAAAAATCTTGATATTTCTTGATGTTTTTGTTTTTTTATTTTAGATCTATTTTAGATGTTTCCGGATGGAAAACATCAGTGATGTCATTGATAGGATTTATTCTAACCATATTTATTTTTCGTTGAAATTCTCTTACAAAATTCCAAATTTTTACGCTATGGTTGTTAAATTATTGACGGTGACGGCGAGATTCATTAATTCATTACCCAAGTAAAATATTTCCCGAGGAAAATTTTGGCACAGATACAGAAGATTTGGAAGTGGGGCGTTGATGGTCTTGTATATGACCTCAGGATGAAATACATAAATTATATATTAGATGATACCTGGCAAGACGGTCACTGACACGTGACACCAACTTTGCCCCCCAAGTGCCAGGAAGGATTAAGTATCAGATCCTTATAGCTTAATTCAGGGCGGTTCCCTAACGCCTTCCCCTGGTCAAAGGTCGAATCAGCCAAGTTTCTTCGAATTAATAATGAACTCCGAAACTGATTAGATTTATTGATTTCAGCAGATGTTGTGATTGGAATGTTCCACTTGGGATATTAATTCATTATTCATTTATAGGCTTGTATTGTCGAACTCAAGTCCAAGTCTGGAGCTGACTTCGTTTTCTCACCTTAACAGCAACAACAACAATTATCACCTAATTTTCGAAGTTTGGAGTTGACGTTGTTTTTCTCCTGGAACAACAACCTCTACAAAATCTAGAGGAGAGAACTGTTCACTGTTTATCCGTCCTCTCACGTTCAACCAAATAAATACATTAAATCGATATTCCCCAATCATGATTCGAAATCATAATCATGTGATTGGCAGGTGGCACTTTTACTGACTTACAAAAACTGACAATTCTCAATACATATGAAAATGAATGTTCCAAATGCACGAAGGCTTGTTTCATTCCAAAGAATAAATACTTTTATACTAAAAATACTTTCCAATATTTCTTTAAAATCATATCTAAATCATAGAAGTTTCAGCAATCACCTTTAGTCGGAATTGAATTTGGAGTTGAGTTTAATCCTGCAGCAGTCAGGTGTGCTTAATAACAGACCCTCACTGGTTTGCTAAAATTGTTTCAACTTAACTCTGTCGATTGACAGGAACATCCCAAAATCTTTATCCAATACTAAATATAAGATAATCATTGCTTTTGCAAATATAAAACAACATTGATTGCACGCTCAGAAATGTATAATAATTTTCTAACTACAAAAACCAACACGTTTGCCATATTGAAATAATCTGACAATTATTAAAAGCATCATCATTCTTTATTCATTAGTTTCAGAGTTATTAAGATGCCAGAAGCGAGACGAATGAGTTGGGCTTAGCGAGGTTTAATGCGATTGGGATCTGAATTAATCTCAAAACACCAGTTATCGAATCTTGAAAACCGCATGCTTTTATATTTCATGGTTTCCGCAATTAAGCAGTTCTATGACCAATACATTCGATAAGAGCGATTAATTGATTGATGAGTATACCATACATTCTAATTTCAGTTGCTTGTTCTTGTTAGTGACTATAGAGTGACAGTTCGAGTAGATGCAATAGAAAGCAACTAATGAAAGAGTCTGTCAAAATCAATAATGGAAGATAATAACCATTTGAGAACGTATGACCTGAATTATATTTGGAAAGATAAGCGCTTACATGAAGCTCTTCTTGACAATGGTTGCAATTATGGATATTTACTGTCAAATACAACAAATGTAGTTTTTTTTGAGGGGCCAGGAACTTACTTGTTTGGTGACATTTAGCCATTATATGGCTATGTTAAAATATCAAGTTAGTTTTGTCATTTTTTCATATCAATCGGACATTTGATTGTTCTTTTAAATTTGCAAGTAATTCTTCCTGTACGCCATATATAGGACCTTTGTTTTCACAGAACTTGTGTCAGTTTGGGAAAGGTCAATTATATAAGGTTGTGGGGGTGGTTCTATTTACAACGCAAATGTACTGATAAAATTACACCAACATTCTCTGACATTTGTAGGGATGAGACCAGTAAAACTTAGTTACAGTAGTATTTTTGAATATTTTTTTCTACACTATTGAAATGTTTTGTAAACGATTTTCACTTTTGGCTTTTTTTGCATATGTTTTTGGTCAGAAACGTTCCCAACGATCTGGCAATCCTATCCTTGAGATCTTCAAGATACCACACAGGACAAAATGCCAGTTGAGGGTGATCAGCTGATGACCTCTTCTTGTCACGGGTCGAATCAGCCAACTTTCCCCGAATAATTAACCCATTTGGACACTGCTTAGATACAGCAATTTCAACAGATGCCCTGGGCCAGTGAGGCCAATCTTTTGAAATGTTCATATCTGGGATAGAAGCAAAATCTATTTAAGAATATCTAAATTTTCTATGAAATTATCTAGAAATCATCTAAAAATACGGTATACATTATTAAGTCTCCATTCACTGCACACCGTATCAAAATATCAATAGTGCTAGAAATTTAATCGATACTAATTCTATTGCATTGGTTATGCTGTTCACATTTCTGGAGACTAATCAGCTTATCAATCGTCTGAAATCTAGCGTCAGTTACAAATTCTGCATTTAAAATACTCAATTACC
This sequence comes from Thysanoteuthis rhombus, assembly GCA_963457665.1. NCBI lineage: Eukaryota > Metazoa > Mollusca > Cephalopoda > Oegopsida > Thysanoteuthidae > Thysanoteuthis > Thysanoteuthis major. Next base: position 43,362,784 of record OY735234.1, read on the forward strand.
CCCCTTATGTTTTACCTCCCTACCATTAGTTGAGTGTTGCATCAGAAATATAACAGAAAAATTCTATGCGAAATGCGTTTCAATGTATCTAATTCATATCGCCATCATCATCAGTCTTTTAGCGTTGGGCATTAACCTGTATCAGGATTCGCCACACCTCTCTATGACGGGCGTCGTGAAGCAAATAATTTTTCATCTTGTAGTTTGTTTTGCCATCTTATAGTCTGCTGGCATTGGTTTCGTATGTGATCTCTGGAGATCCATGTTGTGAGTCGTGATGTCAAACAGTTGTCTGTAATTCAAGCAATATGATCAGCCAATTGCCATTTGAATTTCCTAGTAAATTCTTTAAAATATCAGAGTGATGTTTTTTCCCTAATATATTGTGCTGTCTTGTGATCTCTCCATGTGAGTTTGAGCAAGATCCTTTCATGTGCAAGTTGCATGGTTCTTAGTTTGCGGGTAAATCTTTCGGATAGGTTCTATATTTCAGCTCCATAGGTGACTGTTAGAAAGATTCATTGGTGGCATAGCCTTTTTTCAGGACGAATGGAATTTCCTTGTTCTTGGAATTGAGATTTATACCCGTTAAAATGTTTGAAACAAGTTTTGAAAAAAAGGAATGAAATATAATTCCATGTTGTGACCAACAAGACTTGATTTGTGAATCAAAAAATGACACGCCTGGCTGCTACACGGCTAGACTGCACAGGATCTGATAATAAATAGATGAAAAAAAAAATTTGCATGCATTTGTCTATTAGGGTGGAACAATTTCTCGCCAATTTGTAATTAATATTTCCATAGATAGTTAAGAAGTGTCAGTTGGGTCCGGTCGCTAAGACAGCTGCCTACCAATCGCTTGGTATTGATTTCAAATCACTGTAAGGGAATATTCATTTTATACATTGGTTTGGTTTAACGTGACTAAATGAAAAAATTTACTTCCTTGTATTTGTTGAGGATTGTTCTTCTTGTTGTTACAAGGCGAAACCAAGTCGACTCCCTCTTCTACTTCAGTTTAACGATTAATATATATATATATATATATATATATATATATATATATATATATATATATATATATATATATATATATATATATATATATATATATATATATATATGGAACACAATCTGAATTTAGATATACGATTTCTAAATTGGTAATGCTGTTGGGATGGAAATGTTCTTCTTGAGTTATTATTGTCAGGCCTCCAAATCATTTGCATGATGCACCCGTAGATCTAGGAACCTGAATGGCTTCATTAGTGATAGAGCGCTGGGTGGACATCGATTTGTATTCCAGGTGGCTCGATTGTTAAGCAGTTCTTGAGGACCTATCCAAGTCCACCCTCGATTTGACGTGTTGGATCTCGAAGAAGAGAGGCGGCAGATTTAAACGAATTGCATAACGAAGCCAACAATTCACGTCACAGGAAATGCATGAAAAATATTAATTCATTAGTAGCAGCAGGGTAGACATCGATTTGTATTCTGGGTAGCTTTTAACATCCGTTGTTCGGCATACACCTCCGCCAGATCTCTCAATCATTAGAATCGCCGGACCAGTACTTTCTGAACTCTGTCAAGCCATTTTACTTATGCTAGCCACAGTTTTGCATATGATTTCATGTTGGTATAACGGTTGTCTGTTATTCTTTTTAAATGACCATCCCATCGCAATTTGAGTTTTCTGGTGATTTCTTGATATCACTGACTTTTCTCTTTTCTCTAAAATTCTGTGCTGTCTTGTGATCTCTACTTTTGATGTTGAGTATGATTCTCTCTTGTGCGCATTGCATTGTTCTCTGGTTAAGTTCAATGTTCCACCTCCATAGATTACTGTCAGAACAATGCATTGGTTGTATACCGCTCTTTTTAGGACTAATGAGATTTTCTTGTTCTCATAAATTGAGATTGCTCTATTGAACGTTTGCCAACTTTGAGTGATTTTTTGATTGATTTCAAGCGACCAAACTAAACAAACCCATCGAGAAAGGACGGAGAGAAGACAAAAGACAAATAATAATTACTTAACAAAAGAATTATGTATTTTAATATTTCTGTTTCTAAATTCAGGGGCCTTTTATAACATATGCTAAAAGCCCCGTACCAACATGATCCAACCATCGACCCACCGCTCTGGTGTCACTGTTTTACTGGAAAATACGTTTTACTTAGAGAACAACACACAAGCTTGATTGAAAAGAAGTGAAATAAAGTTGCATTTGCTGGGAACCTTAACAATCTCCAAATAATGTTGGACGAAATAAACGAAGCAAGCAAGAGAGTCAGTTTCCAAATGAACTTCAACTGAACAAATCTTTTGTTCGACAAACGTGTTAGAGGCAAAGTCACAATGATCAAGATTGAAAATGCAGACCTGAAGAAAGTAGACCACTGCACTTACCTAGAAAAATGAGTCACCGTGAAATCATCGGAAGAAGGAGAAATAAAGCGAAAAATCACACAAAGTTGGCTATCTTTCGGTACAGCAAGCTCACTTTTTGAGAACAGAAAATCCTAAAAAGAAAGGTATACAATCAATGCATCCTACCAATAGTCTCATACGGAGTTTGAGATGAAACGTAAGCAAGAGATTGACTCTGAGACGTGTGAAATGTACGTGAGAAAATCAGGTGTGAGGCTCTGGCTGAAAAAGTGAGATGGCATGACAAGCTAAATAAATTCAGAAAGTCCTGGCTCCGCAATGCCCATGATGGAGAGGTCTGGCATATCTTAGGGGAGTCCCATGTTCAACGACAGACGCTGACAGACGGAGGAAGATGATAATGATGATGATGATGATTATACATTGTGCTACAATATTCTGAGCTTCATAAGTAAGTCAACTGTCTCTGCACCCTGTCAACGCTTTGAAAGGAACTGATCAATATTGTGACTACTAAACATACAACTTCTGATGAACAAAGACCAGCGAGGTACAGAGGCCCATCAATAAAAGTTACAGTTCAGACACAGAAGGAACTAATGGATCACAAAACCCTTAACAAAACCCATAACCAAAGGAAGGGGCCATTTTCTCCAGATTACAGAGAGAACTAGAGATAGAATTCATTTCATATCTGAATAATGGTAATTATTCTTCCTGCTCTTCTACTTTTCAATTCCCATGTACGTACCTTACGCTTCATTCTTTCTCCTTCCAATGCCCGATCCACGAAATAATTGTCAGGATACCTTTAGAATCAGTATTATTTACCCCCGTCAACGAAATTGAGAAGAGGCATGTATATTTGCTCGCGTCTTTTCGTCTGTCCACACTGTATCTCTGAAAGTGAGGAATTTTGATGAAATATTTAGAACGATCGGCTATTGGATGAAAAAGACGCAGCAGAAGAGTAAAAATGTTTCCCTTATTGATAGATTTTTTTTTCATTTACATATATTCATACGCCCGTGACTGTTCATACGATATCTCAAAAGGTTATCCAATGACATTTTACGGAAGGATAGGCAATAGGTAATTGGAGAAGTTATTGAATCTTTGGGCAGATCCATGTACAATTTCCCCTCCCTTTCACAAGGGTTGCCTCTCCCTGAGATCTTTCTAGTTTTATATTTAGATACTGATAATTCATAACACAGCTTTTTGAACTGATCCATGGTTCATTCGGCAGTCATCGAAATTATTTGGGAGTTGAACAGAACGAGAAAGGTGAATGATATAATTTCCTCAGATTTCTATATTTTTCTATACTTAGAAAGGATAAGACGATTGAAGTGATCAGTAATCTTTACTATTTTTTTGTTTTGTTTTTTCAAACCATAGTAGTGCTGGAAATTTACTTTTTTCATATTGAAGGAACCGGAATACAGCATTCCAGGAAAAATAATTGTTGGTAGAAGCTAATTTTATTAATCTATTTGGCTGAAAGATAAGAAAAGTTCAAATATGGTGGCCTCCAAATAGGTCATATAACGACAAAAAGCAATATATCTCCTAGTTAGCAACTGACAGACGCTCCAGTAGTTTTTGATCCATTGTGCCCCGGGCAGAGTACAAAGCGAACCATCCCCAGGAGATCAGTTTATCAAAATAAGATTGAACGATTCAAAAAAGTCCCAGAGTGAATCCAACAACATATTTTGTTAAAGTATTGCTGACTTGTAGACAATACAACAAAATATTGATCATTAAAATCTCTAAGACAATCATTAGTAAATGTTACGCACACTAAAGAGAACATTCAACAGAATTACAATCGAACAGTCTCAAAAGCAATTCAAGAGAAGATACAAAAGTGAAGTTAAAATGTTTGCTCAATTTTCTTGTTTATTATTTGGAGTGAATTGATAGGATCAATTATGATTAAGAGAATTGGAGTAGCCCAGTCCCAGGCGTGATCCCCTGTGCTCCAATGCACTGTGCTGCACATGGACCATTCAGAAAGATAACCTTGCCTCTTTCTGAAGAGCAAGCACAGCAATTGCAATTTGAATGCTAACACAATCTTAATTTTACCCTATATAACACACGAAGAAAGTCAGCAAATTTGTGGTGGTATAATAAGAGAAACATTTACCCTGAATGTTACTCTTGACTTAAAATTACCTCAATAAGTTTGCACACCTAACAGCAATGCTCAAGTCCTTCTAAAACCGGATGGCTGATGTGTTGACTTGAAATGGGGGAGTGGTAACCATCCTGTCGTATATTCGCATTTATAAATAAAAAAAAAGATAAATAAAAGTCGCATAATTGAGCATGTCTTTGCTTTCACTACGTATGGTTTTCTCATTTCAGAGATGCGGGATCTTGCGCGAGTTTATTGTGATATAAGCTTTGAAGGGAGACGTCGTGATATGAAATGAATTATGTATGAAATCATACACAAGAGATGATAAAACGAAAATGATAAGGGAGGTTTGTCATCGGCGGATGAGAGATAAAGTCGAGCGTGAATGGCACTTAGATCGTTCGAGAATTACTGATCTTGAATATTATTAATATTCCATTCTCTTTTGTCCCCACGTATGCCACATGATGAGGTTTCAAACATATTTATGACTATAGAGGATCACAAAATGATCTCTCCAAAGTATGTTTACGAGTAACCAACAGTCAATGGCTTTCAACAGATGACATTCTAGCCCTAACATAATCACGAATGCTTTTATCATCGAAACGATTGTTTGGTAAGCTTATTTAATTATGTTGAACAATCTTCTCTTCTTATATCCAATGGTGCTTATGTTTTCATTCAGTAATAGAGAAAGCAATCGTTGTTTTGATGGACCCTTTATCAAAGCAATGGTTGCTTTTTCTGTTTGTGAATAATAAAAAAAATACTCAACATCTATTCGAAATAATATCTGTATGTTAATTGTAGATACAAGGGGTCGGCAAATATTTTTGGTTATGGCCCTGATTAGAAATGTTTTTGTGCCTTGTGGACCAGAGCGAATGGAAATGAAACAAAGATCAAACCAGGCAATGAAAACAACTAACGTATTGTTGAAATATTTTTAACTGCAAAACATTGATCCGTTTGATGTCACTACAAAAATGAAACCTTTTCTTCATCTTTCAATCCTGAATGTTATTGTTCACTAACCAAAGATAAATTAGGAAAACAAAGATTTTTGTTGGCATCGAGTATTGTACAATGAAGTCGGCGAGCTTTATAGAATGAGGCCATGGGCAAGATTTGGCCCACGGGTCGTAGTGCTAACCCTTGGTATATACATAGAACATAAGGTCTTCTGTTTTGAGTAATTTTCTTTGAGGTTCTGAGATGGAAAATTGTCATTGTTCATAAATTATCCCAACTAATATTGGATCTATGTTTTATCCGTATAAAAATGATAGCTTTTTCCAACAAGATAGACCAAAGGTGCGTTTGCTTATCTGGGTGATTCAATATCTTCTGGATAAAAAAGATTAGATGTTGTTGAATCAGTCAGAGATCAGGTATGAAATGACATTCTCTTAGGACAGGTTCAAATAATTCCCTCTTGAATTCAGGAAAACAGATTATTTTGTGCCAAGAACGAGTTGATAAATGATAACGGCTTTGAAAAGATCGTTTTCTGAAATTTCGATTTTTCAGATTAGGCTTTCTTGGCTGGAATTCCTCAGAATACAAGCTTTCGTTGAAAGTTTGATAGGGGTACTACGAAAATTTACACCTGTCTGAAAAAAGTCTCAAACTTTTTTCTTTGTTTTTTTCTTTGAATAACTTGTTTCAGTCTCTGTCTTGATAACACTTGACACACCAGAATCATTAAAAACCCAAACCAACCACCGATTGTCGTATAGTAACGAACCAAACCCTTTATTCAACCGACGGGGATATATTGAGTGGACACATAGCGTAGTGGTTACAGAATCAGACAAAATTACTGCAAAGTAATCTGATGGTTCTACGTTCAATCCAATTATAATACTACTAATGCTAAGAGGGGAGTGCCGTCAATATACCCCCGTCGGTTAACTAAAGGGTTCGTTTGTTACTTCCCTACACCTACCAGATGATACCTGATGAAGGCCGTAGAGTGCAATGGCCGAAACGCTGTATGAAAGACAACCAAGATGAGGATGGTTCGAATATTAATAGAAATAATAACTTTATACTGAAATATGACGACTATTTGGACAAACTGTCAATTTTTTGTCAGTAATCTTAGAAGGAAAATAATTTTCACTCGCTCAAAATCCAATTATCTGTTGAGTTGATATTGTTCGTATCTTGATATTCTTGGAGATAATAACTTGACAAAAGTACACAAGCGAACTATTACCCCCAAAAAACGAGCATTACTTACTCGCCTGGAATTTCACGCAGCTCTAAGTGGTATATTAAAAGCAATTACTCTTACTCGGATTGGTTTTGCAATGTTGAAAATATGGAGTTTTCTATTTTAGACAAAACACTACGTAATTTTATTCTTACGGATTCACGTAATTGGTTCATGGTTTAACAATACAATTGGAATAAACATATCAGGTTGTAACGTTTTGGAAGAATGCTTTGGATAACCAACGACTTTTTTTTTTATAAAACAAGCTGGAAGGTCAAATTTACTCATGCTTCTATTCCGACTATGAATTGTTCCTACAACTTTTAGACTGTATATAATAAAACAAGTTATAAGAACATAATCTTTATATGAATGTATTTATTTATTGGAATGAGACCGTGTGTATCTGTAAGAATAATTTTGGCAGATTCACCTGCCCATTGCCAAGTATATTATCAACATTATAACTCCTGTGCCAGGTTTTTCTCGTAAAAAAAACTAATAGAATAAAAAGTCTCCATTTTATGCCTACAACAGTTTAATATTCCTACAAATCAAGTCAGTCTTTGGCAAAATACCCAATTAATGCAACGTATACAAAAATGTATTAACTTTTTCAATGACATCCTTAGTAGCACGGTAATAATATCCAAATATATATATGTGATTTCCTTTTTTGTTGAATGTTCTACTTAATTTTCTTTTTTAATCATGATATTTGGGCCTTGTTTTTCAATTCAGTTTTCAAACTAAGTTAGGAACGTTACAAAATTTCTTCTTAGGATATGTTTGTCATTCTCATGGTGCAATTGTTTAGGCGTTATTTCAGAGTGAAAGCCACGATTGTTTTGACAAAACAATTCTTAACAGATATTGTAATGAATGTCTTTGAGTATTTCAATTACATAAACGTGTATGAAATATCTAGAACACCTGGATTTAGACATGAGGCTATTTTATATCCAGTCTATTCGTATCTACTCTCGCTGTTTTGAATTTTGTTAACACACTTTGCCATTTTGCGAAAGAATGACTTGCAATCATGAAACGGGTTAGCTCGTCCGTGGCCTTAGACTGACAATTCAGTGAGACAAGTTATCTTACCCATGACACTAGAATGACAACTTACGAAGACGAGTCTTCTCGTCCGTGACGCTGGAGGGACGACTTTTGATAAGAGTTATTTTATCCGTGACTACGAAGAGGTTTAGCAAGGGAAATTAGACTAAATCTAGAAGAACACTCACTTCTTTATTATCTATGGACATATATAAACTAATTTTATAGCAATGGCTACCCTACCCAGTATTTACAGTATCTTAAAACACATCATTTATAGAGATAAGAAATATATCCCTTTTCTTACGGTACGTGTTACAAGCAATAGAACTTAGTGTTAATCATAAGGAATACTCTCTTTTAGACATGGTTCAGCTAATGTTATACATTCATTTGTACCAGTTTACCCATCTTTGTTGTATTTATCACAACGTTTTGCCCGCTTTAACTTCCAGTCATTATATCTTTTTGTATCATCAGTAGTATGGTATTTTCTGTTTTTTCTCTCCGGAACTTTAAACTCTTTCACTTGTTAAAAATGTTCTTAAATGTATCACCTACCAAACATTTGAAATAATGGACGCTTCCACTGAATCGAATTCATTTTCACGTATAAATCCTCTTATATAAATTCAAATATATCCATGGATTTTCTCCTCGGATTATCTAGTTTTGACGATTAAAAAAAAAAGAAACTAATATGGATAAATCGATGTATAGGATTAACAGCTCATTGGCTCAAAAAAAAAAGGCAGAGGGACCCCTGGAGTTTACTGACACACAACGATACAGACGATGACGATGGTCCCAGTGAATCAACGTATTGTAGTGACAGTGTCTTTCAACAAGAATCCTGACAAATACGTTCGAATCAGTGATAGAATTATGACCATACCTCGTCGCATAATTCAAAAAATTAAGAAAGCCGAACAGATATATCATTTACTTGTTTCAGTTTTGCAAAGTTCATCCAGAGTGGATACAGCCCTTTAAAATATCTCGTGAACCAGTTGCATGGCCCAGATTTAATTAAGCAGCCAACCAGAAGAGACCTTACAATATATGCACGTATGTGAACCTCTCTTGGTGTTACTCAGTCGGAACATATCAGAATTAATAAGTTAGTCATTTTGTTGTGTATGATTTCTTCAACACCACTGCAGTCCAAATCTTGCTCCCTAAGACATATGACTTTTTCCAGAGAAAATTTAGATCCCATCCCACTCGTTCTATGGATCTAATACCGCTTAAGTGGCATTTTACTATTGAGTCATTAGAGTATGGAATTCTTTTTTACTACGTCAGAAGACAAACGTGTCAATTGTATGAAAGTGGATTCTTTTTTACTCTGATATTAGTGTCAAGAGAAGGTGTTTTCACAGGAAACGTCTTTTAAAGGTGAGAGCTTTGAATTAAACGGGCTTCCAAAGGGATGGGCTTCCAAAGGAAGGTGCCTTTAAAGGCACTAACAGTCGTTCCAGTGCATCTATGGTCTTACTTCGTTAACATAAAATATCTGGATACTTTCCAGATGAAACTCCTAAATAGAACCATTTTTTTCCTTCCAATACTTTCAAGTGGCACATAATTGGCTTTCAAAAAATTTCTCAAGTTTTATTAAAGGATATCTAATTCTGGACACTTCTTACATTCTTGACAAAAGGGATGAGAGACAAGAATATATTTGATATCGACCCCAATTACACTGCTACTTCTGATAGAAGCTGTGTACGTAAATACGGATGTATGTATATACGTACGTTTGTATGTGTGCTTGTGTTTCCCAAAATATAAAAGACAATGAGCATTTTTTGAAATTTTTTAGTAAATCTTTCTTGATTCCGAACGAATGAATGAAGTTCTGGTTCCAATGAGTGTAAGTATCGTTCAAACGATGGAGGGTTGATATATTCATAGTTTTTTTATTTTTGATCAATTTTCGCCTTCAATTTAAGTACAGCGATACCTCGTATGGTGCAGTTTCGATTTGTGTAGGTTTAGACGGTGTGCAGTTAAAGTATTTTTGAATAAATTGATATAATTCAGTATAAACTGGAAAAGAAAGCAGGTTGAATTATATTTTGGAACAGTGCCAAAAAGTTTGGAACGGAATTACCTGCACCAATTAAGCTACGACTGAGTTAAACATTGTTATTGTTTTCATTCGTTTTTCCAACTATGTTTTATGCTCCTCGAACTATACTTTTTAAATTGTTATGTATATCCTCGGTTTAAACTCACTGATGAGCAATCTGCACATAGATAAAAACATACGTACAGCTCTTGTCATGAGATTTTGAATGAGCAAAGATCTGTTTTTTATTGCCTGGGATTGTAGAGGTTATTAAGGTTTCTGAGCCGGGCGCAGAATCTAAATTAACTTGCAAGTTTGGCAATTTATTTCGAATAGCAATGCAATTCACCTTTTCAATCTCCTTGATAGATTCTGGAGATTTCGGTGGAACAGCAAAAAAAGTTTTTTTTTTCTTTCATTTAACAATTTAATTCTATCAAAAAAACTTGGTATTTAGAGTAGATGCATGCCTTGTTATTTTGATTGCGATAAAAGGTTCTTATTGCAGAATGTAGCTGTTTTGAACTCTCAAAACTGAGTGATCAAAGGCAAAATGTCTGCTTGTTAAAATTCATATGATAAGTACGCATAAACACACACAAAAGTGTAATCATATATATATATATATATATGAATTCAAATAAAGACACATATGTTAATATATACATATATGAATATATATTCACATGTATATATATATATATATATGTATAAATATATAAAGATACAAAGAGAGATACATTTATATATATATATATACGTGTGCATGTGTGTGTGTTTGTGTATTCATCTATATTGATATATATATATATATATATATATATATATATTAACATGAATTACATAGACGTCTACATATATATATATATATATATATATATATATATATATAAATATATAAAGATACAAAGAGAGATATGTTTACATATATATATACGTGTGTGTGTGTGTTTGTGTATTCATCTATATTGATATGTATATATATATATATATATATATATATATATATATATATATATATCAACATGAATTACATAGACGTCTACTACCATGTGCCTATCTCTAATTGGTTCTTTCAAAAAGATAAAAACGTCGATTTAAACTAAATGCGGCATCTCAGAGGATTTAACACTGCACTTAGAGGACATTACAGTGAATCATCAAAGTTAAAATTATTTGAAATACGAAGGATAAACTTACAGAAACCTTTGATAAAATGACCTCTACAACAAATGAGGAGACAAAAAGAAACTAATATAATCTGCAAGCGATGTTTGAAAAGAATCTAACCACTTGATAATACCGAAGAAAAAAGCCTACCTAGGGCAATGACTACGTAGTCAGTTTTTAAGTAAGTCCTAAGAGCAAACGCTCACATATCCCAGCGCCCATTCGACTTTCAGAAGAAATTTGCATAGTCTTCTTCCTCGACCACTAGCATCTGTATCATTACGTTCTCCTTGATCTCGTCCTTAGCCTGAAATATTTTCAGCAAAAACTTCCATGGGGGAGAGCGCCTGTTAACGCGTGTGCAGTTAGTTCTCCTTTAATTGCCGAGTTGCATCAAGATCGAATTACCGGTTCTTGAAGAATTAAGAATAGCTAGATACTTCTCTGACAGGTATTGTATATCGCGAATTCGGCCTACCCAATTCTACCGCTCCTTATCTTATGAAACGTGTGTTCATGCTAATATATATATATATATATATATATATATATATATATATATATATATATATATATATGTACCCGTTTATAATTGGTTCTTTCAAACAATGAATGCAAATAAACTAATGCAGTATCCCAGTTGCTTCAACACTGCACTTAGAGAATGTCAAAATGAATCAATCAACGTCAAACCAATCTAAACATTTAATAGTCAAGTAATGCAAATTACTGTATGTTTATCATTGTTTATCAGCAGTATTCACGTTCCTGATAAAACCTCAAAGTTAAAATAGATCGATCCAATGAAATAGATTAACACTGTTAATAAAAAAAAATGATACAGGTTATTGTCAAAAAGCAGTTGTGAATACGTAAAAGTAACTCTTGACACCTTATGTCTGACCGACCAAAAACGGTCTGAGCTGAGTTGCAACTAGAGAAAAACATAAATTTATGATAATTGAATTATCAAAAATTATTACTTAATAAGAAAGCTTTATCCTCATTGACAATTAATGCTTGAATGATGTATACATATATTGCTTGTATCATTATATAAAAGCCGTTGTCACTTTTTTTGTTTGTTTATACTGCTTCTGATTTCGTACTTAGGACAGCAAAGAAGCAGCAATAGATTTCGAACTTCAAACTCTTAGCTGCATTTTTAAAATGTGATAAGAATTGGAAATCAGTTTTCATGATTTTATATCAAATTTCAATGAAAGCCACGAAAGATGAAGAAATCAAGCAAAGAATCACTCTAGGTTGGCAAGTATGCTGTAAAGTAAGTTCAACATCCAAGAACAGGAAAATCCCATTAGTTCTAAAAATAAGGGATATACAATCAATGGACCCTCCCAATAATCAACTATGGAGCTGAAAAATGGAACCTCACCAAAAGACAGACAGTGAAACTCCGAACCTCTGCAACATGCAACTGAGAGAATCATGGTCAACATCACATTGAGAGATCACAAGATAGCAAAGTATATTAGAGAAAAAAAGTAGGAATCAGAGATATCATAGAAACCATTAAAAATCTAAAATGGTGATTGGCTGGTCATGAGCAAGAGTATCAAACAACTGCAGGACATCAGGATTCACAATGTGGATCCCTAGAGATCATATGCAAAACTGTAGCCGGCAAAAAGTAAGATGGCGTGACAAACTAAACAAGTATTGGCTCTGTGACGCTCATGATAGCAAGGTACAGCGAATCTTGGGGAAAGTCCTTGTCCAAGGACAGACGTTCAGAGGCTGATGATGATGATGAGGAGGCTGGTGATGATGAAGCAAGGCCTTTTAGTGGATTCCCAAACCGAAAGGTTAATAAGAAAAGGAGTTATGTATGCCACAGAATTAGGATTTAAAAAATCGTTAAAATATCTCATTGATGTAAAAATTACAGAAGCACTAAATCATGAAATGTTTGCATTGAAGACCAAGAAAACCAACAACAAAATTCAAATGTCTTACAAATGATAAAATAAGTTTTTGAAAGGATGGAGTTACTTATTCGTATTGGAATTATAAGAATTAAGGCAGTGAACATTAAAGGGTTACTAAACAAGCAATAAGAGAATTAGAAATTACAATCATTAGCTACTTGTTCAAATAGTTCGAATTGTAACATTGGCCTGGGAGCATTGTTAAAGGACAGAGCTAACTAGATACCTTATCCATTCCAGAACGCACCAGAATCCTGAGAAATATCTGTTGAAATTATTTTTTCTGTTATTATTACTTAATAGTGACACAATGCAAACTAAGTTTCTATTTCATTTTTCACTGCGTAGTAGAATTGAAAACAAAAAGAGGCATCTTTAATCTTTCCTGAATGAAACTAATGTTTTCCACATATTAAAAAGAAATTCGTTTCTGACCGATTTTGTGACTTTACTGTTTTAAAATTATTGAAAAATCTAAAGAATTGTTGAATTAAGACCAGGAAATAAATTTAATTCGAGAAATGTGTTTTTTGTTTGTTATAAAAAAAAAATGTCTTCCGAGGGGAATTTTGACATCACAAAGCTATTCTCGCCTTCCTTCACATATTACGATACTCGTTCATTCTTTAACGATCATGTTTTCCCTTTGATTGAACACTTTTTATTCGTACGAAGTCTGGAATTTACTTTGTCTACCCATCGGAACAACATTAATGAGAACAATCCTCAACAAAACCATGTGTAAAACCCACATCTCTCTCGTGATTTGAACTCATGACCAACTGATTGAGCTAAATAGACAAGTTTTGAATATTCTAAAAAAAATTACAATGCATATATGTACGGGCTTATTTCTTCCTAAAAATACATGCATTTTCATGTGAAATATATGTATTCATATTTGTAATATTCATAATATATTTAATAAAAAAGTTGCAGTAATCATTAGCCGGAATGGAAGTAGGAGTTTAGTTTGACCCTGCAACTGTCAGTCTTTCCTATTTAGATTTATTGTGTAAACGAGGGGGAATATCGTCCTCACTTTCCACGTTACAAACTACTGATGTACCTTATTATTTAACCGGAGATTCTCAAAATAAAATGGATTATTTCGACACCATTGCAACCAATTCAGACAATGGAAAGGAAACAGTTGTCAAAGGTCAGAGCTACATTTATACCATTCCTAAAAACGTCAGAAATTTTTCCCTGGAATAGGAAGTATATCACAAAATAGTTTCTGATGTCCTTCCGTTGATATCCCAAAATAGCAGAACATGGGAAAGGCTCGTTGGAATTTGGTTGGCTTCAATAAATAGTGACTTTCAATGAAAATCTGTTTAGCCTCAAGCATAGCTGACATAGAGCTTTCAGCAGACGTAACAAAGGCATATGCCTGAATGTACCAAATCTCCTGTAAAGGTACCAAACAAAGAAAACATCGCAAAATGCCAACAAATCAAAACAAATTGATCGAACCTAGCTGGAATAGGTCTGATTAGTCACTCAATAGAAACTGTCATGTGACCAACGACTTTTGGCAGTATGTTGTGTTTTGGATGATCTACGAAAAACATTTGAAGAATGGATAAACAATGAATGAGTTACTTCTCTCACCTTTTGTTAGACGGTGATCAGTGAAAAAAGTCTGAATCTCCACAAAATAAGTATAAATGTTGATTGACACAGAAGTAAATGATCGATTCAGTATGAACTTACATTGCAAATTGACCGTCCTACCTGAAAGAATGAGGGGGGAGGGTGAAAAAAAGAAAGTTTTTTTTCTGTAGACACAATTAGGAATTAAAGTTAGAAAAATTTTGTCCTCAATTTCCGTTAGTGTAGGCTGAACGCGTGAAACCTACATATATGAATACAAACAAACAAACTTATCTCAGTTTATGGCCTCTAAAGTTGAAAGAAATGTTTCCACGAGGAATGTTTGTAATTTCAATCCATGTGACCATGTGGCATCCAGGGATTTTTTCAGTTAAAAAAGTCAATTTTGTTACGGTTTGTTTTTATAACAATTTATCCATAAAAGTAACAAGTAGTGTGTTTTAAAGAAATCATTTTGAACAGATAAAGACTTATTAAATGAATTACTATCATTCCCCAAGACAGGAAAATTCATATATGCAAAGCTAATTGAAGTTGGTATGTTATTAACTCTTCTCAGAGTTACCGATCATAGATCTTTTTACCTGTCTTTATTTATCTTTGCACCCTTTCCTCCTTCCCTTCATCTCTGTCTCTTTTCCTTCCTTTTATTTTCTGCCTTCCTTTTTCCTTCTTTCGCCCTTCCTTTCTTCCATGAATGAATAAATACTTGACCAGACGAGTTATGTCAAAGTGTTTCTTTTAGCCTTTGTTTTGAAAACTATGACCCGAAACAAATGCTCAGTTTTGCATTAAAGTCACATTGTAAACAGAACCTCCAATCATAAACCCAGAGTAAAACGTTTGTTTGAATTTTTTTGATGAAAAAAGTTCCTTGATATCTATTGTCTTGCCTCAATTTGGTGCTGATCCGTCGGAAATTACACCCTGAGGTTGTGCGTACACATAGAGTTTTTGGTATCTCAATCAGGAAAAAATCGAGTGAAATAACTTGAGAATTTTTACCCAAGCTCTTCGCACTTGATCATCTTATCAACTTCCAAATATTATCCAATTTTATAGGTATCTGGCGGGGAGTGAAACCATATATAGTATCAATATTCACTCTATATCAATATAGACTCTGAGAAAATTAACTAAATATACCAAATCTTCCCTATGTAGTACCAAACGCACCAAAAAAAAAGTTAGAAATACTAATTGGTCTACCATTCGTAGTGGTAACAAGAGAATGAAGAGAATGGGGAGATAAAAGACCAAGTTGCTGTGTTTGAATCAATCGATTCTTATACTTGTAAAATATTGCGATGTGAAAATATTCAGCAAGTATCATTTCGTTACTGGCCATTCCTGGCCTTTTTTCAAAATTTGGCCTAAATATAAAATACAAAAATCTGAGCCACGTACATTCTATAATGACATCAAAACTGCTGTTGGAAGATGATGAGTAGATGTTCATTAAATGAATTCCCACTTTTCAATGACGTAACGCCTCTTCTTTCCTCCCTCTCTCTGTTGATTAATGTAAACAGGACCGTCCGACTGACCGACCGAAAAAGCATATAAAGACGTCAGAAAGCTATCCTAAGATAATATTTTGGGAACAATTAACATATCAAGACGATCAGCATAGAGCAAAAAAGATTCGTTGAAAATCAATTATGTAAATAAATGAGATCATATTTACACCTGTAGGACGTCGTGATATCAACTGGAATAATTAAATGATGTCGTTATTTGCTTAATTATTCTCATTAGGTCTCTGGAAAAAAATGAAAGGTTCAATTAAATACGAGCAACAAGAATCTTTAGAAAACGTCAACCAAAACTGTCAACATAAGTTTCTTCAGTTTTTAAGTGATTTTGCATCGCCACTGATACAACTGAATTGCATTGGATACACCGGTTTTCTCGGAGGATTGCCGAACTCAAACGCCAAACCGAATGATTACCCAGATATATAACCTCCTTGGAATACCATGTGAGGTATATAGTAACTAAATCGGTGCGGACTGTGCACCTGGTCCTTCCTCACGCACACATTGCTCAATTGAGCACTAATGACTGTCTACCCTCCTGGAACCAGCGATCACTCCCAGCTGGCCAGCAATATATGCATTTAGGTGCCACGCGTACAGGATGCACCGATGAACCTAGTAGGCTGAATATTAAAATATTTACAGATTATGTCTACAAAATAGTCTTGATCTGTTTCCAACCCCCTAATCGGATTTTATTGTTTGGTTTAATTTACAATGTAATTCTATGCTAGATTGATCCCTTGGTTTGTGTGCAGCAGCATTCACACTTCATTTTTGAAAATCTGTATTTCCGAGTGATCACTATCTAACAAAAGGCTTCAGAAGTAAATTATCTGTTAATCATCTTTTTTTTTAAATTCATTTCATACACTATCCCAAACAAGGCATGCTACCAAAATATCTTGGTCAGTTGATGGTTTCTGATGACTTACAAACCTGACCTATCTTAATCATCAATTTCCTATGGAAGAATGTGAATCAAATGTCATCTCCTCGCTCACTTCCCGCCAAGAGATGAATTATCAGTCTTTTAAAATCTTTACATGTCCACCATTTAAACTTCTGACGTGTCTGCAAAGTTTTTTTGTTTTTTTTAAAAGAATGTATACTTAGGCGATTGTTCTCGGTCATCAATGCCTTAACGTCTGTTGTTGGACATAGACCTTACCCAGGATTCGCCACACTTCTCCATCGTGGGTGTTGTGGAGCCAGTATTTTCTAAATTTTGTCCAGTTCATCTCTCCATCTTGCATTGTATCGGACTCGGTTTCGCATGTGATCTCTGGGGATCCATGTATGAGTCCTGATGTCCATCGGTAGACTGTCATTCTTGCAACGTGGCTTGCCCATTGCTATTTGAGTTTTCTAATAGATTCTATGATGTTCTTAAAAGCCAGTTTTATCATAGAGGATAGATGAAGATTGTTTTATCAGTTAATATCAAACTCAAGTATGAAATCTGGAGTTGCTTTTTTTCGTTCGACCTGCCATGAAAAAAAAGGATGTAACACAAGTTCATATAAATATGAGTATAACATACATACAAGTGTGTGGGTTGGAACTTTTCAAAGATTTTATTGTCACATAAACATAAGAGCACTTTGCCTAAGGGCTCAGGATATATCCTTAGCCTCTTGAACTGAACTTCTAGAGCGGTACCTTGCCTCATGGAATATGGCCCCGTTGGTTTTATCGCCATATCTCTGTCCATCTCGTCTTTTGTTGTCTAAACTCAGGTAAAATTGACTTTGTTTTCTCAATGTAACAAGAACAACAACAATAATCCTCACCACAATGAGGAGTTTGAACTGATTTGTAAAATCCACATCCCCCCTACAGTGATCTGAACTCGCTACCAACTGATAGCAAGCCGGCTGTTTTACTGATAGAGCGAAATAGACACGTCTCGCATATTAAATATAATATATCGTAAAGAGACGTACGGGCTCATTCAATTGTAATAAATAGATAAATATTCATAAAAAATATATTCATAATTTTCATTTGATTCACATCCAATAGAAAGTTGCAGTAATCGTCTTCAGTCGGGGAACAGGAGTGGAGTTTGACCCTGCAGCAGCTAGGCTTGTTATAAGTTTCGTAATTGCTACTATAGAATAAACAATAACATATTTAGTTATCCTGATCTTCATAAAAACCAAACCTAAAAACTTCTATAGTCTTTATAAGGACTAGGGAATGGCTTGAAGCACTCGAACGCAAATATATGAACGATACTTCTCATCACTTGATCCACATATTTGAAGGATTCTCAAAAATTCAATAAAACAGGGCTGGCAAGTCATTCAATAAAAACTCGCATGATCATTTTTCTTTTGGCATCAGACTGTGTTGGGGGATCAATTAGAAGATTTACTGAAAAGAATGGCTCGTTAGAGATTACCCTCTCTTGTTATGTTTACCTTTCGTTACTAAAAAAATTAACAACTTTCAATAAACGGCTGTGATCACTACCTGACATAGAACAGCGTGCCAATTTGGCATGAACTTACATTGTGAATTCCCTCATTTTTTTTTGTCAAGTTTTAAAAACTGATAAAAAGAAGTTTTTCGTGGACAAAATATTGGGTAATTGCTTGAATCCAATCATCCAGTTTGTATGCGTAACACATTGATAGCCGACCAGCAAGACAGACAGACAGACAAACAGACAGACAAACAGACATACGGACAGACAAACAGACTGACAGACTAAGTGAATAAACCTAGGTTGATAATTTTAGTTGATGATTTCTGAAATAATGATAAGGAGAGATTATCAAAAGAAAATTCCGCCAGGTGAGGGACAAGTCATTGATCCTGATCTTTCCAGGGAAGATTCTTATGGGGTTAGATCAGCAGATGAGAGTGCAAGTCTTGTGGGGAGAACGCCTATAAAGACGATGGTGGTCTCCTAGAGATGACTATTATAAACATTATTGTATGGGGGGAAATCATTAAAATCTGCAAAAAAGTGTAAAAATTGCAAAGTTGTTGCTTTCTCTTACGTTCTCTCATATAAAAACAGAACGCATGCGATATGACCACAATTGGGTAACTTTTTCAATTCAAAAATGGCTGCCAAAAAGCAATGTTTATATAGGAACAGTTTTTGAGCATCTCCAAACCCAAAAATGGTGCTAATGATATGTTAAGTTGAGACGTAGGGGCGGTGGTATAGGAGACATGGATGTAAGAGAGAGGAGAATAGTGTACATAAACTATTACAAAACAAATGCTAAGTGTAAATTCCAATCCTTTTTCATTAAACCAAAGAGGTGAACTTTTTCATTACCAAGTTTTACCTTTATATATAAATCTTAATTAAGTAAGGCACAAGAGTACAATAGCGGAACAATGAGAGGAAATCCAATTCAGTCCAATCAGTTCAGTAAATGAAGGTAAAATCATTCGATACATTAAAAACATGTTGACATGTTTCTACAAGTAGATTTTTTACTCTTCCAAGTGAAAAAAAAACAGCACACATGCGATCTAGCCATTTTTATGGCTGTCAACTTGATTCCATTTCTTCCTGATTAAATGTGCTCGTAGGCTTGGAGTTTCAATTTTATTTTCCCACTTCTTAATCCAATGAAAGTAATTACAGATTCATTTGTATTTCCATGAGCTGACGTTTTAAGGAATAGTATATTGCTCCAAAAGGTGTATAAGAAAAATCCATCAGCGATTTTACTCCCTTTGAATGAAAGAAACCGCTGTTACGGAGAGAGTAACAGAAAAAAATCGCATTGTTTACTATTATAGCAAATTTTATTCACTGAAAATAATATTAAAAACAGTCAACTAAAACTCTTACCAGAGCTATTAAAATAGCTTTCTCTTATTTTCGAGTTGTATGTTTCACGCGCTCATAACGCACTAATAGAGCTAGAGGGCTGAAAATTTCATTATTCTCTCGTCATTATGTCTAGAAAAAAAACGATTCATTTGGTTCATACCCTTAAATAGGCTTTAGTGGTGAGTTCAATTTCAAGTGTAATTTTCTTTGCTTTGAAATCCAAACTGTTCAATGATTCATCAAATAACGAAAAAAAAAATAACTGATTTATTGATCATCCCGTCATTCCATTTTTTGGACTGATCATTCCCTATACGGTATGATACCAAAAGACGATGGTCATTTATTTATTAAGTGAAGAGCCAGGCATGTTTTATTTTAAAGTTCAAAATACTGAAGACGAGTCTAAGAACGGAGATTTGTATCAGACAAGCTTCTGCAAATGCTATTTCGATAAAACATGTTGAAAACCAAAAAGAATCTCTTTGAATCTGGAAGATAAATTATGTCTGTGTATTTTGAGCAAGGGCAATAAAACTAAGGTCAGTGACATTAGATAGAAAACAGGAAAAACTTAGAATGATTTAGTGGTCTTGAAAGACTTTTTTTTAAAGAAAGAAAGAAGGGTCGAAGGGATGAAAGAAAGAGAAAGGGTGGAAGAAGGAAATAAAGGAATGAAGTAATAAAGAAAGAAAAGAAGGAAGAAACACGTATAAACAAGCAACTTGGAGCGAAATTGTTTTTGCTTGTGTCAATATCTTCACATGTAAACATTTATTTTCTTCCAAGATGCTAACCTTCAGGAGGATATCTCTCAAATATCCGACACGCAACAAACATAAACATTTCACGCGCACATACGCCGAGGTCGAGACCATGGTTGCCATTTCAGCTATTTTATGGCCACATTCGACAAATCTAGCTTTTTTGAAGAGCATTTGGCTATGGACGTTTTGATCCGACCATGTTTAAAGTTTGGGCTTGTTTTAATGAATTCGAATTGAAACAATCTGCAATCATACAAAACCATGTTTAAAACTGCACGTTTACTTAATTATCATTTTCTGAACATGCTTTTGGATCGATAAAATAAGGATCAAGGTTTGCATGGAGGGTTCGATGGTATAAGATATTAGGTGACCCTTTCTTTGTACCTTTGAAATATAGGATCAATTAAGGTCAGTTGACTTTGATGCAGTTGGATTTTTTATTAAATCCTTATTTTTGGCAGGTATTGATATATAGCAATGTCTTCCAAACAACGTTGATATTTGGCTATTTATGGCAGTTTTTATGCGTTTGCAGCCAGAAACTATCCAGCAACCATATATTGTGATGCTTTATTAAAGAAAATCTGGCTACTTTTCGTGTGTTTTTGGTAAAAAAAACATCCCCAATTACCTGGCAATCTTGTATCGCAAAGTTTGTTTTTTTTAAATTGTATTTAACCATTTTGGCCAGAAATCTGGCAAACGTAATCCGTAATCTGACTCCCTAAATTGTTGAACATCTGTTTATAGAATACTTCAACCTTTTTTGGAACTACAAAAATAAAGTCTGACGGTAGATCCCCATCATCTTCATCAACACTTTTGCTGAACCCTTCACTTTTGGAGTCTGGAGTCTCGATCTCTCCTCAAAATCTTCATTTAAGATCGACAATCAATTTTCAAATACATTGTTGTCTTTACTTGAGCTAATGTGTCTTTCTAATTAAGTAAAGCTGCTACTTTCCATACATACCAAACCTTCTTGTGCATTTGGCACTATTCTCGGAAAATTTGGTACGATTTGTGAATTTTTCAAAAATTCGTATTTTATATGATAATCGAGTGAATATATATATATATATATATATATATATATACATATATATATTTATATATATATATATATATATATATATATATACATACATACATACATATATATATATATATATATATATATATATATATATATATATATATATATATATATATATATATATATATGCATATTTGTTCTTGCACCCTGCAAAGCACTTACAAAGTTGAGCAATATTTAGAAGTATGAAAGGTAATGTCCGTACCCCTCATAAATTGGTTACCGTTGCCTGCGCTTGTAGCAGAACTGATTAGTAAAAAATCATTTAAGTTTTTATATATATATATATATATATATCGACAATTATCATAACAAAAATGCCAGCGCAAAATTCTGGCATTGTTGGTCCAAAATGACCATAGTGACCGGAAAATACTTTTTTTAGAGAAAAAAATCAAATTGATTTAGTTGTTATTTAAATTAGAAAAAAATGCTTTCAGACGATGTTCAGTGGTGTAACAATGCAACTTTCAAACCCTACCCTTCAGCCCCACAAAATATGACCAAAAGCGCCTGGAGACATACATAAACACACAGTCGGGCCTAGAGAGAAGAATCTGTAGCCCACTTGGCTGGTTAGTAGAGCAGGTTATTTGCCGGGCTATGGTGATCCAATATAGTTTGTCATAGAGAAGATAGGGAGGAAAGTAGATGTAGTTATGAAGTCAAGAACAATTAATTTGTATTAATTTGTTATATTATGTGCTGTTTTTTCTTTCTTTGGTACTATTACGAAAGAATTAGTAAGTTTTAGCCTAACCTTCTGGTTCATTTCTTAAATACTCTGTGGCAGCCCTGCCATTGAGTAACTTACAAAGTTCAACCGTCCAAAAATTTTTAGAAGGATAAACTGTCTCACACGCACCAACGAAATTAAATGGTTTAACGATCATTAAAAAAACACGAAGCCATAATAAAAATTGAAAAAACGTGTTATTTGAAAGACAGGGCCTCTACGCATGCGTGCTAGAATACGGATACAATTTGTATTTCTTTTTTTGAAGAGCGTGACTTTTCCGAAAAAGCGCTTTATTTTAAATCCAGCCTTTTATTTGTTCATTTGTTCATGAATTCAGACTTTTGTTATTATGAAGAAGTTAGGGGAAAAAAAAAACTATTTCTATTCTATTCGATTTTTAATGATATTTCCCTTCATCTAACTTCTTTCAGTTCTTCTTTACCAGAATCAGACGATCAATCTACAGCAGTGAGACAACAGCACTGAGCAGAAACATAAAACGCATCGATGAGATTCGAACTCACGTTCTGATGTTTAATAATTATGGCCTACGATTATCATTCAAACTATTTAAATAGATAATAAAAACAATTCCCTCTCTGCTACCATTTGTACAGAAAAAAAATCAAAGACAAACATAGCACTGTAGAAACCGGGATATAGAGTAAGTTTAAAGCTTACATTTGAACTTCTACGAGCCGTCGAAGTTCTCATAGCTTACGTAGTAAAGCAGCTGGTATGACCTCAGTTCGAGTCTCATCGACAGCTTATTCTTTATCTCCAATCAACTGTATAAATTGGCGACTTGAATTAAGTCTTGATTTTTTTAAAACAATAAAAGTTAAGATGAAGGGAGATAGTTGATTAAATCTAATAAAAATGATCCACAATGCATCATTTGATGAAAATATATAATCAATTTTCTTTTCCTTCTCAGGCACCACTTGGAAGAGAGGCGTCAACCCACTGCAACTGATCCAGGTTTGTTACTTTCAATAGACTTCACGAACGATGTTCACTATTATTACTTTTAATCCCGTACGATCATGAGGTTTAGAAGACTTTTGAACAAAGATATTGTATTGGATGGCATATAAATCCCAGGTTCAGTTTCCAAGAATAGCTCAAAGAATACCCCTGTCTTATTTGCGAAGCTGGAGTAGCTGGATGGCTATTGCTTTCCCAGACACAGTTAACTACCAAATCAATCAAGTCTTAGCCTATGCCTTACCTTCCTAAAAAATGCCATTTCAAATAATTGAGATACTATTTAGTGTGGACATATAGCTACAAAGTAGAGGAAGAAAAAAATGTTGCCCCTCCCCATCAAATCAGCTCCATTCATTCATAGACCATTGTTTCCCTTCCCCAATATGTCAACAAAATCCGCTTGGATCTTTTTTTTTTTAGATATTGTGCCGTATTGACTTATAGCTATGGTATAGTTCAGGGAAGGTTGCTGGATCCACCAAAGATTCAATTACTTATCACATAGCCCATCGCCCAACCTCCCAGAAAATTTCATTGAATTTCATCGAGAAGTTTTTGTGATAATGTATGTACAAACAGACTGACACGAATAATTACATATCACTATTATCATCATCGTCAGCAGCAGCAGTAGCAGCAGCAGCAGCAGCAACACCCTTTTAGCACCTCACGTTGGACATAGACATTCCCCCAAATCCACTAGATGTCTGTATCATGGGCGTTGCTGAGCTAATACTTTCTGAAACGGTCTGGCCCTTCACAACGTCTTACTTTCTATCAGCTTCAATTTCGCCTATGATCTCTGAGGATCTACGTTGTGAGTGGTGATGTCCAGTGGTTGTCTGGCAGTCTAGTAACATAACCAGCCCATTGCCATCCGAGTTTTTCTAGTGGTTTCTATGAAATATGAGATTCTTATCTTTTTTCTTTATACTGTGCTGTTTTATAATCCCTCCAAATGAGGTTGAGGAAAATTCGCTCGATTGTACGTTGCATGGTTCTCAGTATGCGAGTCAATCTTTTAGTTAGATCCCATGTCTCTGTCCCATAGTTATCCATCGGGAACATGCTTCGGTTAGATACCATTTATTTTTGGACTAGTGGTATATGTACTCGAAATTCGTTGACAATGGTAAATACCAATGCTCACCCGTAAGTGCACTAAGAATGTTTTTTCTCAACTCTTTCAGTACCAAAGAACTTTATACGACATTTCTGCTGCCTCATTGTTAAGCAGTAAAAAAAACAACTTTATATTCCCTGCAGGAATTGGGGAGGCTATTATATACCATAAATATACCATTATATGCTAGAAAATACGCTAATTGCAGATTTCAGATCCGGGGGAGTTGGCATTACTTTTCCTGCTCTGTGAATGTCCAAACTAATGATTCTGGACGGATGTCTGTCAGACCTAATGCTCGTGATTCCCTGACATCAACTTGGCTTATTCCTCGCTTGTGAAGATTAGGGGAAGATAGTCTGTCTATCTCCTGCAGGTTTGAAGGTGGTTGTGGGGCCTGAACTCTACGGTGCAGACTTTCCCTCAATTAGGACAAGTGAAGCCTTGGGTTGATAACCCAGAAGAAAAAAATTACCCCGTCATTCTATTTTCACCGAGAAATTTCTGTCAAACCAGATCACATTTAAGATAAAAATAAAATAACATACACAATAGAAACCATCATTTGGCAAAAGTCTTTTGGCAAGACGTCATATTGGGGTGATCAATTAAAAAAGATGGGGAAAATAAGTGGTCAGTGAATAAGCTACTGTTCTGGCTTACGTTGGCCAGTGATCACTTAGAAGTCTGAATTTTGAGGAAAAATAGCGTTAACAAAAACTAAATGATAAACTTAGCATGGACGCACACTGTGAATTTGACCCTTCCAAAAAAAACGATAAATAGGGACAGTTTTGGAAAAAAAAGTATCTTTTTTTTCCAGACATAAAGGGGAGTAGATGTTGAAATATTCAGCTCTGTAGCTCCATTGCTGAAGCCTGTACATGTGATGCATACTTACATATCGAGCCAGCCAGACATATTTAAGAACTGAAGCAACCAATGTTGGATGTTTTTGTGACAGTTTTAGTTGACGGTCCTTAATAAACTAAATATTTTTGCTCTAACACAGGAGTAAACCCTCCAATTCAACAGATCTTCTTTCTTCCTTCGTCTTCTCTCTCTCTCTCTCTCTCTCTCTCTCTCTCTCTCTCTCTCTCTCTCTCTCTCTCTGTGTTTTGCTTTACTACGGATTCAGTGTTGGGTGTGGTGATGACGTTGGCTGACCAGTTCTATCTAGGCAGATGAAGTCGTCACCTGTCTAAAGTTGATCGTGAGCTTTGACATAGCGGGGCTCTTGAAACCGGTCGTTGAGGCGGCGCTCAAAGCACCTTACATCAGTTTGACAGATCTCTGAATCCTTTGAACGATTTAGTGTTAACCTCTCCCTGGCATCAGTGGGAACGTCGCACGCTTTGAGGTTGGAGTTTTACTCTAATGAGAAGAAAGACAAAGACTAAACATACATTCACATGCTCTCTCTCTCTCTCACTCTCTCTCTCTCTCACTCTCTCTCTCTCACATACATACATACATATCAATACATAAATAGAATATATATATATATAAAATAGTTGAAGATATATATATGTATATATATACATATATATATATATATATATATATATATATACAACCACTCACATACACATATGACACACACACATACAAATATATATATATATATATATATATATATATATATATATATAGAGAGAGAGAGAGAGAGGGGAGATAGAGAGGTAGAATATATGCATTTATAAAATGATTGATTATATGTATACATACACTCACATACACTCACTACACACCACAACCATACACACACACACACATATATATATATATATATATATATATATATATATATATACATACATACATACATACTTTAAACAATATATATATACATATGTATATATATAGAGAGAGAGAGAGAGAAATAGGAGAGAGAGATAGGAGCGAGAGATAGAATATATACATGCACTCACATACACTCACTACACATGCACACACACATACATACATATGCTTTAACATATATATATATATATATATGTATATATATATATATATATATATATATATATATATATATATATATATATATATATATATATACAGAGAGACAGAGAGAAAGAGAGAGCGATAGGAGAGAGAGGTGGAATATTTATATGATCGTTAGAAAAAACAGCTCACCTAGGGCAATACTGCTTTAGTTCTCTTCAAAGTACTACCCTTGTATATACTCTTTCCAGTTTCCTAAAAAGGAGGGCTTGACTGATAAATCCGGATGATCCGAGGTTTTCATTAAAAAAAAAAGATCAGCTGGGGATGTGATGAACACACATTACAAGAGATCACTCAATGAAGTCTCACTGCCAACTGAATAACCCCATTGGAAAGTGTTTGTTCACTTATGTGTAGTAAAATCTCACCTGTTTGATTGCTGCGTAACATCAAAGCCGTGCAACCGGTTCTGGAGATTATAAGAAATGTCGGGTTACTCTTCCAAACAGACCTCGTTGTTGGTGATAAACGTTTTATTTGCCCCTAATAGGTACTTTGTGCGATATGTATCTGATATATTTTTAAAAATCACTTTCAACATCCTTACGTAGCTTCATAATTGACAGATTCGGATCTAAAGATTGGAAAATACAAAAAAAATATTGCATCAAGTTTGAATTTTAAAAAGTTATTAAAAAAATCGGAAACTTTTGGTCCAAATTTCAATTAATTTTTACATTGTATAAGCGTGTTAAAACAAACTTTTTCAAATGTATCCGATTCTTTTTGCATTCACTATAATTTTCTTCGCAAAAGCATCTTATGCTCAAATACACATTGTTTAATGTCATAAGTTATTTCCTTGTTCGATAATTTACAATGTGAACCAGACTTCTATTAATTCTGCTGGCTACACATGAAAATAAACTAGTTTTATATCAGTCCATTGAGCGTGGACTGAAGCAGCGAAAATAGCCATAAAATATGTATTTCATCCAATCGATTCACGGTCCGTGTTTGACAGCAAACATTAGATAAAAATGAAGTGTATTAGAATGAAACATTTCAATAATTGAATTTAGTGATCTGTATGAATTTTCCCGCAGAAATAATATTTCGACCGCGAGGTTTTGATCGACGTACCCACCGAATGTTGCCTGAAGGTCTGAGAAGTACTGTCACTATTTCATAAAATTTTCATACAGGTATCTTCACGTCTACAGTTTCGAGAAGGGTCATCAACTTTCAAAGAGTTTGTCCGACGATTAAACTCATTCCAACGATCTACATTACTTTTGTAAGGGAGGGTACTGGGAAGACAAAGAAAGCTTGTATGAACAACAACATATGGGTCACTTTGAGCAGTCTTCACACACTCCGAAATTTGCTTACCAAAGTGAATCCACTGGAAGGGAAGAGTCTGACCAGTAACTACATTTACATTGTTTACTTTGATGTGGAAAGATTTAGGTAGGAAATACGAGTAAACCACTTATAGTCTAACCTGATGAGCATAATAAAACTACGATAAAAGGCGACATAGAACGGTCCAGGATGGCTAACCTTACCAGGAAAGAGAAAGGCAAACAATGTCCTCTCTGGGAGGAAGCCCAAGTTATAAACGCGGAATGCTGCTGTATGAAAAATCAGAGAGGTAGAACACATAGAGATGTAAGCAAACAAATACAGGGGTCAAATCGATGTGGCTTTTGCTACTCAATAGGATAAAAGTATGGAGATCAAAGCCTGAGAAGAAAAGGAAAAGATGTCACCCGTATCTAAGGTTATAAGCGTTGATACCGTAGGAGAATCATTTCGTTTTCAACCATTGCATTCGAATGGTACCCCCGAAGAAAGCAGTTTTTTATCTGAGCGTGTATCTATGTGTCTGTGTATTCCAGCACTTTTGGTCATACTGTTTTATCCACAGACTTGAAAATTGGCATCAGTACTCCACTAGACCCCTTCTAAAAATGCTTTCTGACCTCGGGGGAACTTATTTTATATGTTCATGAATAACATCTAATTTATTCAGAATGAACATGTTTCTAGATGGGTATTTCTTTTTCATTTTAATCTAGTTGTTTTCCAATGTAAAACGCTATAGATTTCATAAACATAATTTATTCTAGCAATATTCATTTTGATGGACTATTTTTCATTCACATCACGTCAAATATTAACGCTAAGGTTGTTCAATTGATGACTGTGAGGTTAAATCTTCATCTTTGTTGTTTCGATCAAAGCATTTCGATCAGTGTGTTCTAAGATGAAACTCTGCGAATCTCCAAAGTAATCTCAAGGCCGAGTCGGATGCTGGACTTGACTTTTTTTTTCTCACAACATCAAAAACAATCCTCACCTATTTTAAGGCATATAAACTCTTTCGCGTTGAACAAAACCGATATTTGATATTGATATCTCACTTCAGTAATTTGAAATCTAGATCAAATTATTGACAAGTGACTCTCTTACCGACTGAACTAAACCAAAAAGTCTTACTCATATACGTAAATTTATGTTAAAGATATGAAAGGGCTTATTTCATCCCAGTAAATGAGTACATCTATATATTTTTTATTTCATGATTGGAGATGGAGTGCCCTAACAAAAAATCGATAAATAGATTTCAGGTTACTGCTGAAATGGTTGGTACTCACTTCATACTGAGGCCCTTGGGAAAAGCATGAATCAATGCATCCCTCAGCTATCGGTAAGCAACAGAAAAAAATTCGGTATGTGTATCCCCCCCCCCCCGCTATTGGTAGAATGTTGACTGAGCCCTCTAGCCTTGGTTAACAACCAGTGTAGGAGACATACAACGCTTATATCAATTCAGGAGTGAATGTTTAAATGTAGACTGGTTCTATGTCTTCCCACCTGTTAGGTCTTAGATCTAACCTACCTGCTGGTAACATATGACATAGTAAAATGTATTGCATGAAATCTAGGGTGGATATGGGAGCCGCCAAGGAACGCACACTTTCTGAAAAATACAAATAGGGGAGACTTGGCTTCCTGACGATCTACTGGGTCAGAGATTTAACTGGAACTAAAATTGGAAAATACCATCAATATTCCTTGGTATCTGTTCATTCATGCTTGATATAATAAAGTGCGGTTGGTTAAATCAATCAGCGTTCTGATCACTGCAAGATGATTGTGTGAAAAGGGCCTTGTCAAATAGTGTGTGTTTGGGTCGTAAAATGAATTTATTTCATTTTATGGTTTGTCAGCGAATTCAGGTTTCGGGAAAAATCGATGGGAATAAATGAAGTTGGAGAATAGAATAGAATAAATGTTTATTTCACCACGTGACCAAAAAACATCTTTTTTACGACATTTTGCAAGGAAGGTACAAATTAGGCTCAAATCAATACAAGCCGTATTCGCTCATATTTTTTCATATAGAGTATGATTTTCATCTCTTCAAAAAGTATTTTATTGATAGAAGAATGAAATAAAAAAAGTCTTTAAAAGAAAAATCAAAATAGAGAATAAATGAATGAATGATATTAATAACTTTGATAATCCTCCAATTTTTTTTTATTTTTTGTGCTTACAATCAAACTTGAATATTTTTAAAACGGGCTTTTTTTACGATGTAATAATTTATCTATTACAATATTATCAATAAATCATCCTTCCACAACTTTCATCTTTTTTACAGTTTTCCTCGTTTCATTAATGTTGATTCGTCCATCAGGAAGACAAATCCTCATTAAAACAAAGATAACCTGAAGAAGGTGATATTATACAATTAATACGTTGTGAAAAAATAACAACAGAGGCGAGGAAGATTATCTGAATATAAAACGTACTAATTTAAAAAATGTCTAACAAAGTTCAAGCAATAACATTGAGTTTCAATTTTATTGATGAGTCTGAACTTGAAACACTGTTTTATAAACGTGAAAGCGCTCAAAGATCGAATACCCAAGTCAAAGTCATCGCCCAATTTACACAGACTTTTTGTTACCTATTATATTCACTTGCACAAAGTTGCTTTGAAATTCCTTTGGAACATTTAGGAATATCATGTGTCCATACATGCCATTCCTACGATAATATGTAGTGTGGACACATAATTACGACCCAGGGAAGGGTAATTGTACATAGAATCACTTCTATCGTAGTTTGTTATCCACCGACAATAATTTCATAGAATCCACCGACCATAACTTAATAGAAATCCATTGAATGTTATCCACAGACCATAATTTCACAGAAACCAATCGAGAACTTCTGGAGATACATAGTCATGAACGTATACATGAATGTATGGAAAGAAAACGGAAGAATATCTCTCATTTAAAAAAATCCTTCGATCTGACCTAATATATATACACTTCTGCCTTACCTCATTGCCCGACATAATGCAAAATTCGTTCCGTACTTTCGGGGATCGAGTGTAGACGTACGAATGAATTAAGAGAAAGACGGAAAAACGTGACTATCTACATTTACTAATCCAACTTAATTGATTGTATGCATAAGGTCATATCCGTCTGAAGGTTTCCCGATGAATTTCAATTAATCCTAGTGGAAAAGTAAGCTATAGGCTATGGAAGGAGTGGTTCGATGCTGGGCAGATCCATTCACTATTACACCCCCTATGTTCAAATTAAATGTCCACCCAAAATAATTCTGCAAAATGTTTATGACTGAACCAATCTGATATAACTATCAGGTTATAACAGGCCTTGGATAGAACCTAAAACCAAACAGTTTTACAATTGAACATACGTATTTTTTTATATAGTTTTCATATAAATACCTTTCATATTTCTAATCGTTCGATATTGACCTCTAGGGTCGTTTGGGATATTTACGTGATTGATGTCTGGAGGTGAAAAAAAATGAGGTCGACAAAGGCTGTGAGGAATTTATTGGACTTTAAGGCTCAAAGGTTGATATTCGTATGTGAAGAAAAATATATAATAAAAAGTGCAACTTTCTGACTATGGAAGCCCAATGTCTAGCCACTTCTTATTTACCATAATTTACTGTTATATATTTATTTACCAATAAATAAGTTAATCAATCATGATAAACATAAATTCTTCGTTACTAGCATTTAATATATATCTAGGGTTATGTCACTTGAGATTTGAATACCGAGGGTTAAAAAGGTGTGCTCGGATGTGCACCTCAAGTTTCAAGTTGGACTGAAATTATTTTCAAATTCTGAGCCATTTAACGGTAATGTACTATGAGAACAACTCTATAATTGACATTAGAAATTTTAGAAATTATCTCCC
Source organism: Thysanoteuthis rhombus (assembly GCA_963457665.1). NCBI lineage: Eukaryota > Metazoa > Mollusca > Cephalopoda > Oegopsida > Thysanoteuthidae > Thysanoteuthis > Thysanoteuthis major. The sequence continues at coordinate 43,394,696 of OY735234.1, forward strand.
TTTGAAAATTGTCATTATGATATCATTTAAGGGGATGAGCGAAAACTGAGACCAAATGATGTTATCGATAAAGTGTTAATTGAATTTTTTTATTCTCTAAATCAGAGCATTTCAATGGTACTGCACTCACAAAAATCTCGCTACAATGTTCTGTCTTTGCAGTATTATGGTAATAAACATCTAAACAGACAAATACACAGAAATCTGGTCATAAATGATATAAATGCGATCGGCTGATTTTATTCATTTGAGTCTTGATTATATAATGATGGCGCGTCTGACTTTGACCTCAATTCTATGCTTGAGTCTGAAAATGAATTGATTTTACTCTAAAAAATGGAAACGAATTCGGTTTAAGTAATGAATGAAATCTAAGATGATACAGACATATGAACAAACATAGATTGAGTTTCAATTTTTATTAATGATTTCAAACATGATATACACTTTTATAAATGATTGCTTAAAGCTCGGGTGTGCAAAGTGGTCTACATCGACCTCTGGGCGTCGATGGGACAATCAAAAGGATCGATGGTTATTCGGAGGTCAAAGGTGGTCGGTAAACGCCGGGAGGAATCTATTGAACTTTTGAGGTCGCAAACGGACGAGTGTATGAGAAACCAAAATGTATAAAATACAACTTGCAGATACATATTTCTTAAATATATATATATATATATATATATATATATATACACACACATACACATATACACACACAAACACATATACATACACACAAACAATAAGTTTGTATTGTCTTTTTATTTCATATTATGTAATAAGATAGAAGAAAGGAAAGGGAGCAAGTATTTGATATAAAAAATTGGAAAAATATTTTGATTCAGTTCTGGATATATACTAAGGTAAATATGTTCAATATTGTATACAGCAAAGATATGTCTATTCTACATTGATGGAAAAATTATGTCACGTATCTTCTGTTCCTGTGAAAAAAAAAACAAATTGTGAAAATGGCCATCTGATGTGTAGAAAATAAGTGAATATAATTCCTTAAAATGGCTCTGATAAGATAGGAAAAACAACGGAATTGGTTCACGATGTCTTTGATAACGACAATCGAAACAGTTTTTTTTTTCTAAATGCCGTGATTTCATCTCGTTCTACAGAAAAATTCGGCTGAAAATAAACCCTTATTTTCTCTCTCTTCTCTCTCTCTCTCTCTCTCTCTCTATATATATATATATATATATATATATATATATATATCTTCTCTCTCTTTTTTCTTTCTCTCTTTCTCTCAAATTCTATTTCTTTCAGTTACTTTTTCGCTCTCAATACTTCCTTACCCCTTTGTCTCTCTCTCTCTCTTGAAACTCATTGAATATTTTGAATCTATAAACACACGCTCGTGAACACTTGTGACGTAGTGACATAATCGGCATAAAACTATATCCATATGAATTTTTATTGTGAATCTAACACCCCTTAAACTCGAGGACCGTGATTCTCAACTTTACACTGCAGCAACCATTGCACAAAAGGTTTGGCAATCTCTGGAAAAAGAGCAACCCCTGGCGGTTATTAGGCTCAACGTCAATTCGAAGCTTATTTGCAGCATCATAATATTTATATGTAACGATGTATTTATTTGCATATGAATACACAAAGGAAGAAATAGATAAATGAAACGTCTCCACGATTAGCATTCATTATACAAGGAGTTATCTCCCTAGGGAAATCTTATCATTTTGATGGATAATAATTGAATGAGTGCCATACTATCATTAATGATGTGCAAATTGAATCGAATAATGTTTTATCCTCCAAGTTAGAACGTTTTATCGGTATTGCACTGACAGAAACCTTGTTACAATGTGTAGATCTTGCAGTGTTGCGGTAACAAACATCCAGACAAAAAAATACACAGAAATTGGATCATGATGATATAGATGTTATTGGTTTGATTTTATCAATTCGAGTTTTGATTTCTTCGAGATGATGGCGTCAAGAACCTTGACAACCAGTCTGTGTTTAGGTCGTAATAAGAATTGATTCAATTTCGGGAATTGACAGCGAATTCGGTTTAAACAATGAAGGAAATCAAAGCTAATTTCCTAATGTCAACAGAGTTTGATGGGTATATGTATTTGGTCGGTCCCATCTTTCCGTCTGGCTGCCCACCCGTCAATCTCTCAGTTTGTCTGAAAGTTTTGAATGAATCCCAATGACATTCCGTAATAGGATGGACATACTACGAAAGAAGTGCTTGAAATATCCACAATTAAGATCACTGACAATGACATTGGCAGAGGCATGAACTCTACCTAAAATACTAACTTGAAACTGATTTTTCGGCTATGAAACCCATCACTAGCCATTTCTTATTTACAGGTTTTGTTCATAAATAAATCGGAAGATGATGAGGTGCAACTACTTTGTAAGTAATATTAAACATGCATTGTTATGTACCCTGGGAAATCGGATTAGTGTCTGGATTATCAACACGGATTATCAACGCAAACACAAACCCAAACTATAACTCTAACTTTGCAAATTGGACGGAAATTTGATTGTTAGAGTAATGGTATTTCACTAATAGAACTCTCGCTACAATGTGCTATTTTTGCTGTGTTACGCTATGCTATAAACATACAAAGTGGAGACTTAGAATCAATGTTTGTCTCACTTTATTAATTTGAGTTCTGATTACTTTACGATGATGGAATCAGCGACCTTTGACAAGTAGCTTGCATTTGGATCGTAAAATAGATTGATCTCATTTTGTGAATTGACAGCAAATTCAATTTCAACCATTGATAGACAATAAACGAAATTAAAGCTAATTCAATTATCATCAACAGCAGTAGCAGAGCAGTAGTGGCCATCATAAGTCTTCTGCGGGACAAAAGCCTTTCCCATCTTCTCACATACCAACCATGATTTTGCTTACCCGTGCTATGACTTACATGCAATCTTCTCTCAGTTGTTTCTCCATTTCATGTCTAATTTTCTTTTGTTGTGTTGGCTATTTTAGGGCATCTATAGGTCAACCTTTTTAAACCCTCCGTGATCTTTACTTCTCTTTGCACATCCAGCCCATCTCCATTTTGTCTTATAATTATATACGATATCTTTTACACTGGTTTATTCTTTTACCCGTTTTTATACCTCTCATTAGCAATACGAACATTTCCCTTTTGATTGATCTTTGTGACATTTCCGAGTGATTCAGTTATTTTCAATGTTTGAAATCCGTTCGTCATAGCAAATATAATAATGTCATTTTACACTAAATGCTTTCCAATCAATTGTTATATGTTGTTCTACTCTTCTTTTGGGGTATTTATTATATTCGTATTAACATATTATATTTTCTATTCAATCATATGAATATATTCATATTGGACATCAGTAACGTCCAAAGAAAGGTGAAAAGTTCTATTCTTTTATAAATGTGCATGTACTTGTGTTTGTTGATAGGTAAGTACATCTGTGGTTTCAGGAGCTCTTGGTCACATCTGTTGTGTACAGATTCGAATAATTATGTCAGTGCTCACACAGACCGCTTCTAAAACAAGTTTTTTCTAATTTTTGGAAAAAGAACTTTTTTTCTTTTTGAGAGGTTTATCCTGACAGGTTTATTAATAACATATTCTGCGGAATCTAAATATTTTTTGATGTTTCTCACTTTATGTTGGATGTTTTCCGTTGGAAATAATATCTACGTTCTTTAAAATCTAGATGTTTCTGGATTATTTTTTTTACCCCAGTTTAGATCTTTCCCAGAGGAAATCGTAAATGATATCATGAATATGATTTATTTTGACCATATTTATTCTTTGATCGTATCTTTTCACCTGATTTCAAATTTTGACGCTACGGTAGTAGAATTATTGACTGTGAATCGAGTTCCAATTGTATTGATGAGTTTTAACTCGATGCACGCTTTATGAATAATTTCTCGAAGGCAAAGGTCGTCGAAGTGTTTAATTCAAGACAATCCAAGGGGTCGATAAATGTCTCAGGTCAGAAACGGGGTCGCTAAATGATGCCAGGCATCTATTGAATATTTGGGGTCGCAAAACTTTCAATCGTGTATGGAAAATAAAAATACATAAAATACAACTTTGTATGCAAATCTGATATATATATATATATATATATATATACATATATATAATTAGTTTCTTATTTCCTTTTTTTATATCTTATAATAAAATGAAAGACAGGAAATTGCAGAAGCAATTAATCAATAATAAAAAAAGAAATATGAAAAGAATATTTTTTTCATCAAGTTTCCAATATATGTGAAAAACTGACTCATAATCATTTTTGTATCGGTCGTTGGATTTGGTACTTTTTAAAAAGATATGGTACATTTTAGCATGTAGTATTGATACTTTTAGAGAATTTCTTTTGGTACACCTTTCTGGGGCCAATGACAGATCAAAGCTTTTACGGAGGGGTCGATGATATGAGAAGATCTGGCAGCTCTTCCCTTAAAAGTAAGCCTAGGTGGTTATTAATGCTCAAGTTAAGTTTTAGTTGCACTAGCAAAAATGTTGCAAGGTTTTTGCAGTCACACACCCACAGACTAACCTACAGGAATCTGATTATTATAATATAATCATGGTTTGCTGACTTTATTAATTTGAGTTCTGATTTCTTTAAGGTGATGGAATCGGGAACGTTGACAACCAATCTATGTTTTGGTCACCAAAAAATTCATTTCAATTCGTGTATTGACAGCTAATTTGATTTCAACAATAAAATGAAATCAAAACAAATTTCCCTTGGCCAAATTTAAGAGGTATACGAATATATGTATATATCTGTCTTTTCGTCTGTCTGTCTGTCTGTCTGTCTGCCTGTCGGTCAGTCAATCCATATGATATCTCCGAATCTCGATACAGTGTATTTTAAGGGTGGGAATGTGTTAAGGATGGGGTGGTTGCATTTGGGGGCAGATCTAGGAATGCATTTTCAAGTGGGAGATATTTTCCAATATTTTTCATCCATTTATGTGTAGGATCACACTGTATAGGGTTCCCATATAGAGAGTCACTTCAGCCTAAAAGTTCCCGATGAATTTCAATCAATCTTTGTTGAACGATAGACAGTATGTTACGGAAGGAATGGTCCGATCTCGGGCAGATCTATGCATAATCATCCACCTCCACACACACACGCGCGCGTTGAAATTGAATATCCATCCAAGATGATATCGCCAGAAGTTTATGACTGAACCAATCAATTTAAACATCGAGGTTATAACAGGACTACAATAGAGAATACAGCTGTAGAGTTATACATCTGAATATACTAATTTTTCCCTGTTGTTACTATACAAATATAGATATAGATATTATATCTCTTGTGATTAAATTCGTGCTGAGTTTAAACTTTACTGATGACTTCCAACTTGGAGCACGCTTTTAATAATAATTCTTTGAAATAGGGATTTTTAAAGCGTTCAATAATGACCGCTGGGGTCATCGGGGCCATTCAAATGATTGATAAGTGTCTGAGGGTACAGATAAGATGAGTCGATAATGCTGGGGTTGATTTATTGAACTTTCAGGGTCGAAAGCTGACAATCGTATGAGAAATAAAAATGCATAATAGAAAATATGACTTGCTGATACACATTTCTGATTTTTATAAAAAGGGGTTTTGATGGTCAAACAAATTAACACAATCTCATGAATGGCCTGCTAGACCAACCAGCCGAGTGGATTGCAATTTTTTCTTTCTTTGCTCGTCTGTGTGGTTCTGCATGAGTACAACACTAGGCACCATCAAAAACCCCATCTTTGTTTTTTTCCAAAACAATGCTTTTTCGTATATCTATGTTTACTCACGCTCAAACTCAAAAGCGGGTATCACAAGACAGCACAGTATCTCAGGGAGAAAGTAGGAGTCAGAAACACCATAGGTTCCATTAGAAATTTTAAATGGCAATGGGCTGGTCATATTGCAAGAATGGCAGACAGCTGATGGACATAATGATGCACGGCATGGATCCCCATAGATCACATGCCAAACCGAGGCTGGAAGAATACGAAAATGGGAGACGAACTTGATAAATTTAGAAAGTATTAGCTTTGCGCCGCCCATGAAATAGAGATGAAGCGAATCCCGTGGAAAATCTATGTCCAACAACAAATGTTGAAAGAATGATAATGATGATGCTTATTTTTGGACAATGCCTGAATTTTGTTTTAAGATTCAATAGAATATGTGGAGGAAACAAGACTGATTTCGAAAGAAAAAAGAAGAGAATAATCCTCGGGATTAAGTTTTCATTGTATGTTATATACTCAGTACATTAATTACTTGTTTTGGTTCGTTTTGAAAAGATTAGGTACGTTATAGGCTTTGGTATCGGTACGTTTGATAGATTTCTTTTCTCTGACTTTGGATCGATTAAGAATCAATTAGGGATCAAGAATTCCAAGAAAGGTTCAACGGTCTTAACCGTTTTGTGGCCAGTTTTGTTATTAGGGTCAATGTCAAGTCACATCTTATTTATTGAATTCGTATTATTATAATTTGCAGAAAAATCAAGAAATAATTAAATACAAAAGATGAACTACCCTGTAATCAGCAAGCAATTCATCTGGAGTTATCTCCCTTAGAAAATGGTACCATTATGATGAGTTGATTAGGTGCCTGCGTGCTAAATCTCCATTGGTATTAGTATCAAAGTAAAAATTGAACTTTGTTCTCCAAGTTAGAACGGGTTAACCGTGATGCATTAACAACATTTTGGTACGATGTACTCTTTGGTTTTTCTCTTAGTGTTGAAGTAACATACGTACAAGAAAACAGACATAAATAAATCTGACAATTATAATATAGATGCGATTGACTGACTCCATTAATCTTAGTTTTGATGACTTGAAGATGATGGAGTCAAGAATCTTTGATAACAAGTCTATGTCTGGGTTGTAAAATGGATTGATTGGGTTTTGTAAATTGTCTAGTAATTTGATTTCAGCAATAAAGAAAATCAAAGTTATTCAATTCCTGTGAATAAATTAATATTGAGTTCCAATCGTATTGATAAGTTCCAACTCATTGCACACTTTTACAAATAATCACTTCAGGCATGGGTCACCAAAGTGGTTGTTACCGACCTCTGTGAGTCGATGGGACCATCTAAAAGGCTGTTAAATGTCTGGTGGTCTTTAAACACCGGAAGGAATCTGTTGAAGTTTTTTTTTTTTTCAGAGGCTGATATTCGTAAATAGAATGAATATTCATAAAACACATCTTGCCGATAAGCATCTCTGATTTATTGAGTTTTTATTCTCCATTTATCTAATGTAGTGTAATAAACTGAAAGGGAAGAAATAAAGCAAACAAATCTTAGAAAAATTCAAAAAATACTCTTTTGATTAGGTCTCGTCATATTTAGTTATTCCATCAGTTGAAAAACGCTGTACATTTTTCTGAAGTTTTGGTATGTCTTAGACTGTGATATTTGATAGATTTTTGCTATCATATCTTGGGTCGATTATAGATCCGAAATTCCACGACGGAGTCGATGGTCTAAAATGTTCGGCTTTATAGCAACAATCAGAGGATATTATGGTCAATGTGAAATCACTGCTTACTTATAGAATTTTTATGGATTAATGATGGATATTCGTAAGGCGAAGACAGTTTTAGGAATTCACTTTCGCTTGAGCCAAATGATTCATGGTAATAAAAAAAAACAGCGTTGATCATCAGAAAATAAAGAGCTGAGATGATTGTGGGATTTGAACCTGCACCTATTACCCCAAAAGCTCCTATGTAGCCCAACCGATTGAGCCACATGGAATACGACAGCGCTTGGAATATCATCCTAAACTCATCTCTCCTCTGCTCTACTTGTTCTGTTAGTCCTGCGGGTATATACGTATTTATATGTATTGTCTGATACTAATATCCATTACTTATAATACTATCGATATAGGATGATTAGTACATACGTAGGAATATGAATGAATGAAAATATATATATATATATATATATATATATATATATATATATATATATATATATATATATATATATATATATATATATATATATATATATATATATATATATATATATATATATATATATATATATATTCCTACGTATGTACTATTCATCCTATATGCAGCAGTTTGTTAGAGTCTCGGTGTCTCGATTGGTCATCGCAGACCTAGGATACATTGGTGCCCTCATGGTAAATGGTTGATCACTGTCGTTGTTTTGTTCACTACCGCAATTCATATAGCTCGAAAACTCAATCCCTAAAACCGTGTTTCCTTATACTCGAAATCTATATTATTAATTTTTGCAAATAAATTGAGTGAGAAAAAATAGATAAAAGAAAATACTCCGTAATTAAGATCAAATATACATAGTGTTATCCCCTTGAAAATTTGTGCTTTTATATACATGATACAGATAAATGGGAAAGACACGAAGCAGACCACTCACAATTATTAATAATGTTCCAATTTAACTACAAATTGCTTTTTTTTCTCCAAGTTTTAGGATTTTAACAGTGTTTCGCTTGCAAAAATGAGCCGTTTCTGCTACGTTAGGATACCGAACATACATACATACAACCGAGAAAATATAGAGAGATCGTTTCATTATAATATAGATGAGATTGGCTGACTCTATCAATTTGAGTTTTGATAATTTTAAGACGATGGAGTCAAGGATCCTGACAACCAGTCTATGTTTGGGTTGTGAAATGGACTGATTTCATTTTGTAAATTGACAGCAAATTTCGTTTCATGAATAAACGAAACAGGTTTGGTTAGTCACACTCTCGTGACCAATCTCATTCAGCGGTACACCGTGTTAGGAGTGATCAATAAAAAAAAAAGAATTTACGGGAAAAGAGATGATAATGTGGGCTACAATTTTTTAAAAAAAGAGAGTAAGAAAGGAGCAAGGGAAAAAGGTTTGGTTATTTAATGGGAGGATCGATAAGGAAGAAGGGCTGGTGGCTGATACTGATACCATAAACAGGTCTGATTGGTCACCCAATACAAACCTTTATGTCATCAACATTTTTGGCCACTCTGCCGTGAAGGGGTAATCAATGAAAAGTTTGGGAAAAGGGATGATCAATTGAAAGTTACTTCTCAAGCTTTTTTTCGGCAGCGATCATCAAAAATTTCCAAATGATAAGAAAATAGTGTGGACGATACAAGACACAAACTTAGGGTGTAATTGAAGATAAATTTACATTGTAAATTAACATACATAATTTTTTTTAAATATAGTAAATGTTCAAATGTTTCAGTCCTTTCCTCTCAATTGCTGTAGTTTGTACGCACGACACACACACACTCATATATATATGCACACGCACACACACACACACACACACACACACACACATATATATATATATATATATATATATATATATATATATATATATATATATATATATATATATATATATATATATATTTATATACGTAGATATATACGTAGATATGTCTGGTTATTTACTCAAAAAATATCACTAGACTAACATTTTCCAGAAACGTGCTATGTTGAGGGTGACCAATTAAAACATTGGAAAAAAAAGATGATCAATGTTGGGCAAAAACCACTGAAAAGACTGAATTTTCAACAACAAAAAAGTGGGTACAATCTAGGAACAAATTAACATAAACTTTCATTGTAAACTGAATCCTGCACTAAAAACTTGATATTGATATGGTTGACATAGTAAAGAGCAAAATGTTTAAATTTTCAGCCCTGTAGCTTCTTCGTTACATGTTGACAGTTTCAGCAAATGGTTCCTGATATATAGGTACCAAGTCATCATAACTATTTAAAAACTGAAGAAACTTACGTTGTAAGTATTGCTGTCAGTTTCAATCGGCTGTTTCTAATGAAAAATAATTCGATCGTGTGAATGAACATCGCTTGGTTTTCAATTTTATTGGTAAGTATCATCTGATGAAGGATTTTTATTTGAAAAAAAACGTACGTGGTAAACTTCTGAAGTAGGCTACACTATAAACCCCTCTTTAAATTCTTTATAGTAATGGTTTCCAACTATAATAAAAAATCTAAAAAAGCCAAAAGTTAGCCTCAATAGAACCTGACTATAAGAAGCTGCCAGACATAGATAGGGTAATGTTATATTGAAAACCCACGCATGGGACGATTAGCATTTGAAGGGTAAACATGCAACGCTGTCTTTCAAATATCTTGCTTTTTATCTAAAGCTAGAGAAATTAAGTTACCTTAAAAGAGTTCTGGGTAATCACTCACTTATGCTGCTTCTTATCTAATGATGGTAAAATTCAGTTACCTCAAAACAGTTCAGGAAAATAACCCACATAAGTTCCTTTTTATCAGATGTTGGTAAAATGATGTTATCTCGAAACAGTTCTGGGTGATGACTCAGATATGCTACTTTTTATCTAAAGCTGGTACAATTGAAGAAACGCAAAACAGTCCTGGCTAATAACTAACGTACTCTGCTTTTTATCTAGAACTAGTAGAATTAGTTCACTGCTAAAGTTCTGGGTATTAAGTATCATATGCTGCTTTTTATCTAGCGCTGGTAAAACTGAATAACCTCGAAACAGTTCTGGGTAATAACTCGTCTACATGATGCTTTTATCAATGCTGTCAATCATATATATTGCTTTTTATCTAATGCTTGTGAAATTAAGCTTCCTCAAAACAGTTCTGGGTAATAACTCGTTTATATGCTGCTTTTTATCAAATGTTTCTAAAATTAAGTAACCCCAGAACAGTTCTGGGTGATTACTCGCATATACTGCTTTCTATCAAGTGCTGGTAAAATTACGTAACTTCAAAACAGTTCTGGGTGATAACGCATGTGTTGTTTTTTATCTAATGTTGGTGAAATTAAGTTTGCTCAAAACAGTTTTGATTGATAACTTGTCTATATGCATTTTTTATCAGATGTTGGTGAAATTAGGTAACATGAAAACAGTTTAGGGTGATGACTCGTATGTACTGCTTGTTATCTAATGCTGGTAAAATTAGGTTACTTCAAAACAGCTCTGGGTAATAACTCACATATGCTGTTTTCTATCTAATGCTGGTAAAATAATGTTTGCTCAAAACAGTTTTAGATATTGATAACATACACTGCTTTCTATCTATCGTTGGTAAAACTAAGTTGCCTCAAAACATTTCTCGGTAATCGTTCACATATGCTTTTTTTATCCAACCCTGGTAGAATCAGGTTATCTCATGACAGTTCCAGGTAATAACTGGTCTATACGCTGCTTTTTGTCAAATGTTTGTAAAATTTGATTACTTCAAAAGAGTTCAGGGTAATAACTCACAAATACAGCTTTTCATCAAATGTTGGTAAAATTAAGTTACTTCAAAACTGGTATGAATTATAACCTGCAAAATCTGTTTTCTATCTAATGCTGGTGAAATAAAGTTACTTCAAAAAGTTCTGGGTTATACTTCGTCTATATGCTGCTTTTTATCGATTATTGGTAAAATTAAGTTACCTCGAATAGTCCTTGGTAATGATTCACATATGCTGCATTTTATCTTATGCTGATACGATTAAGTCATACCCCAAAACGGCTCTGGGTAATAACTCGTTTAAATGCTGCTTTTTATCACATGTTGGTAGAAATAAGTTACCTCTAAACAGTTCTAGATAATGATTCACATATTATGCTTCTTATCTAATGATGGTAAAATAATATACATCAAAACAGCTCTGGGTAATTACCATCGTATGCAAGGTTTTTTTCATCCATGCTGTTGAAATTAGGTAACCTGGAAACAGTTCTGGGTAATACTTTGTTTATAAGCTGCTTTTCATTAAAAAAAAAAAACTGGTGATATAACGTTAGCTTAAAACAGCTCTGGGTGATATCTCACAAATACAGATTTCATCTATCGTTGGTAAAATTGAGTTACATCAAAACAGTCCAGGGTAATAACTAACAAACGCTCATTTTTACCCAATGCTGGTACAAGTAAGTCACCCTAAAACGGTTTCTGGTAATAACTCGTCTATATGTTGCTTTCTATCAAATGTTGAGTTACCTCAGAATGGTTCTGGGTAATAACTAATATATACTGCTTTTATCTTATACTGGTAAAATTAAGTTACCTTGAAACAATTCTGGTTAATAACTCATATTTTCTGTTCCTTATGTAATTCTGGTGACATTGACTTACCTCAAAACAGTTCTGGGTTATAATATATACTGCTTTTTGTCTAATTCCGGTAGAATTGAGATATCTCGAGACAGTTCTTGGCAAAAACTTGCGTATGCTGCTTGTGATCTAATATTGGTGAAAATAACTTACTTCAAATTATTTCTAAGTAATAACTCACATATGTTGTCTTTCTTTTATCTAATGCTGATGAAATTAAGTTACTTCAAACCAGTTCTAGGTAATAACATATACAGCTTTTTCTGTAATGCCGGTAAGTTTGAATTAGCTCAAAACAGTTTTTGACAATAACTCACATATGCTTCTTCTCATATAACATTAGTAAAATTAACTTATTTCAAATCAGTTCTGGGTAATAACTCACATATGCTTTTTTTTCCCTAATACTGGTGAAATTAAGTTACCTCGTCAATGTAGTGCTTTCCATTTGTCGTGGGTAAAATTAAGTTCCTCAAAACATTGCCAGGTAATAACTCACGTATGCTGCATTTTATCTAATGCTGGTACGATTAAGTCATACCCCAAAACTGCTCTGGGTAATAACTCGTCTATACGCTGCTTTTCATGTAATGCTGGTCAAATCAAATCATCTCAAAACACATCTGAGTAATAACTTACATATACTGCTTTTTATATAATGCCAGTAAAATTGAACTACCTCCAAACGATTCTTGGTAATATTTTGTCTATGTGCTGCTTTTCATTGAATATTGGTAAAATGAAGTCACTTCAAAATAGTTATGAGTAATAACACACATATGCTGCATTTCATTTAAATCTGGTACGATTAAGTCACCCCAAAACGGCTCTGGTTGATAATTCGTTTATCTGTTGCTTTTTATTAAATGTTGGTTAAATTGAGTTATCCCAAAACACATCTGGGTAATAACTCACACATACAGCTTTTTATTTAAAGCTGGTAAAATGGAGTTACCTTTAGGTAATAACTCACATATGCTGTTATTTTTTTCTTTTTATCCAATGCCGGTAAAATTAGGTTACCTGAAAACAATTATGGGTAATACCTCATTCACATGCTGATTTTCATCAAATGTTGCTAAAATTAAGTTACTTCAAACAGTTCTGGGTAATAACTCACACATGCTGTTTTTTATACAACGTTGGTAAAATCAATTTATTCCAGAACAGTTCTAGGTAAAAACTCACATATGCTGTTTCTTTATTTAATGCTAGTAAAATTAAGTTCCTTCGAATCAGTTTTTGGTATTAATTTTTGTTTTGGTGATAAATCATAATTTGGACAAAGAACTGATCAGTGATTAAATTACTTTTCTTGCCTTTTTGAGGCTGTGATCACTAAAAAGTACAAATCTAAACAATCAGTTCAAACTTGGATGCAGTTAAATGCAGACTAAGCTAATAATTAGACATAAACCTCTATTGTAAATCCCCCTAAAAAAAGACTTGTTTGGCTCAAAAGAACAGGAAAAAAATTTTTCCCTGCATCACTGAAGGGGTTCAAAGTTTTTACAAAGAATGGTTGGGACTGGGTGAAAACCAGATAGATAAATCGATACATATTAATGTCAGAACACATGAATCACCTCATCACCCAAATTGCTCGTAGCAATGAATAATGAACATGCTTGATCGTTGGAGATACGACATTCACTTACTGCACAAGTTCACCCAAAACTTCTAAATATCGATTTAGTCGTCCAACAGGAAAGTTTCTGTATGTGCATTCGCAGCTAAATCTTCTTTTATTTGTTGTTGAGTCACATCAAGGCTGCGCAACCGATTCTCAAGATATTAAAAATGGCTGGATATTTTCTGGACAAACCTCGTAATGAACCAGAGCATAAGAGAAATTCTACTTATTTGCACACATCAAAAGCACACCAACTAGCCGAGTCAGAAATACTATCCCTTCTAACCCAAACCCCAAAAGTAACCTTGTCTCAAGTTTTGACACTCTTTAGCGCTATTTTCAGCCCATTTATAGCACATTTTTTAGCAATTTTTGCCATTTTTTTCAGGCAAGTATATCAAAATGTCCATGAAATTGCTAACCCTGTTTACTTGCACTGTTTTGACGTTTCTTGTCGTTTTCCCGACGCTTTTTCACGGTATCAATTTAACACGAACACATTTTTATGAGTTGGCATCTCTGCTTGTCACAGACAGTTTGCAGTATTTAGAGTCAGGGAAAGATCATGTGCTGTCAGTAACCCGACACTACCCCAAGGCCAACTGGCTGCAGGTGATGATTGGAGACGTGCTTGGCCATTTCTTCCAAATCATCAGACGAAGTGTAATTAGCAAAGCAGCTACGGTTGTTTTCTAACACATGCTTTCTCTTTACTCCAGCCAACGGAAATGGACAAGGGTCATGTATTCATCTATGTGTATCAGTCATTTTGTTTGTCTGTCTGTTCACACGATATCACCAAAAGTCCTCAAGGAATTTCAATAACAAGTTTTGAAAGGGTGTGCCTTGGTCCATGGGGAATTTTATTTAAATTTGGAGCGAATTCAGGGATATTTTGCAATTCTCTCAACATTGCAAGATAGGACGATTTCTCTTAATTTGGTTATAACATAGTGATGACTTGATTATGGCGACGTAAATACTATAGAGGTATAGTTCAATAGCCGATTACTATAAATTATGAAGAATAAAATGATCAATATTTTTGGGCAGCATTTTGCGTTTAGGTTGATCAATTAAAAAAATTATAAAACGTCTGATCACTGAATAAATTCTTTTGCCTTTTTTTGATGACTGAAAAAAATCTAAATAAAAGAAAAAAGACAGCGTGAATGCTCTTGGAGAAAAAAAAGGAACAATTTATCATAAACTTACATTTCAAATTATAACTCCCCATTTGAAACCTATTAAACAGAAACTGAAAAAAAACGTTTTTCCAGACATAATGGGAAGTAAATGTTTAAATCGTCAGGCCTATTGCTCGATCGGTACAGCCTACACATGCGATGCATACATATATATTCAGCCAGCCAGACCAGCTTTAAAACTGACAAAACCTATGTTGACAGTTCTGTTGACTGTTTTGGTCGAAGGTTTCTAATTAATAAAAGCTTTTATGACGGCAAAGACAAGGATCTAATTATTCAATGGCACTATCGGAGGTATGCGCTCTCTATTTGAGTGATTTCTAGTTGTTGTCATCTGAGTACACAGCTAGAATTAATTTAGACGAGATAAATAGAGAGAAAAAACAATAATTTAGACAAGACCAAGAGAAAAGAAGGATGCTTTTCAAAGAATATTTCTAATTTTACAGTGTGTTTATTGCACTACCCTGATCAAAATGCCATTAAACTGTCTAAATGTGCTCGATAATAAAATCTATATTGATTTTTTGCCTCACCTTATGTGACGAGGAGAGCAATGGTTTTGGAGTCCACTTGTTTTTTTTTATATTGCCTCTTACAACAAGGTTGGAGAGGTTCATTTATTCGCTCGTGTCCGTCATTCATTCTGATTATCCACATGATATCTCAAAAAGTATCCATTGAATGTCAATGAAAATTCCGATTTAGTTTAATTCTACTAACTAAATTGGAGATGTGTATATCTTTGATCGAATCCGTCTTTCTACTTGTCTTTCCGTCTGTCTTTCCCTCTGTCTCTTTGTCTCTCTGTCCATACGCTCATCTCTGAAATTACTCGATGAAATTCAATGAAAATTTCAATTTGATTCGCCTTTGTCAATGGAGTTCGAGACGTGTACGTCTTGGGCAAGTCTGCAATTCACACTGTCTCTCTGTTCACCCATTATCTTCGAAAATATCCGATGAATTCTGATGAAAATTTCAATTTATTCAACTTCTGCCGACGGGGTTAGTGGGATATATGTTTCATTTGTGTCTTCCGATCTAGACGTTACTCAGACTGTCCACAAGTTCTCAAAAATTACTCAGTTGATTTCAGTTCGATTGGAGTTTGCTCAATGGGATAAAGAAAAAGTTATCAAATTTCGGGGTGGATCCAGGATTTTTTCTGTTTAGGGTATATTTTTCTGTAGATTTTTTCACAACTTATACAACATATAAAGTAGTGACTATCAACTTGATATCTCCAGAAGCTCTCGACGAATTCCAATGAAATTTTATGTAAACGTGGGCAATTGACTCAGGAATTGTTGATTTAAATTTAGGTTGGATCCAGGGTGGAAAATTACGTACTCCGAAAATGGTGTTAGGAGATGTATACGCTCTCTGAGCGCTATCTAGTTTTATTTATATTCTGTTCGTTCATTGAAGGAACTGCGTATAGTTTAATGAGAGGGTGAGATTAGAGAGACAAGGGAGTTTGGTACTTTAATAAGTGGGTTGGAAGGGCGAAAGGAGAGGATAAACTTTGGTTGTTTGATAAGAAGATGAGGAGGATTTGGGATGAAATGAAGTTTGATAGCTTAAAAAGAGGGGGAAGGAGTGGGTGACTGATGGTTGCTACTGACACTATAAATAAAAGAGACGGCTAATATCATAAATGTGATTTATGATTCTTGAATGTGTCATTAATTGCACTTTTCAGATTGAAATGTCATTAAGGCGTCTAAATGTGCTCTAAGATAATGACATACAGGTCTGACTACTCTCTCAATAGAAACTCTCACGAGACCAACGTTTTCTGGCAGTGTGCCGTGTTAGGGAATACCAATCAATACTTGGGAAAAGAGTTGATCCATGAAAAAGCTGTTTTATCTTGTCTTTTGTTGGCCAGGGATCTCTGATGAAAAGGTTGATTTAAAAAAAAAAAACAAAAAACAAGTCTACATCAATGTACCATAAATTACCATTACAAAGTGAACTGACTCTATAGAAAGCATTTGAGGAAGAATTTTCATAAAACAGAAGAATTGGGAGGGGGGTCTCCAATGGGGACTGAATGTTTAAATAACCAGATCTCTAGCTCAATTGGTGCAGCTAATATGCTTGATGCAAACATACACGGTCTGCTGCCCAGTGAGCCGGACTGACTTGAAAACTGAAGAAACCAATCTTGACAGTTTTGGTGGCAGCTTTTGTTAACAGTTTCGTATATATATATATATATATATATATATATATATATATATATATATATATATATTGATTTTCCTCTTTTCTAACTCTATGAGCTTACAGACTAATGATATCGGATACTTTGGTTCTCGTGCGATCACCAAAGCTATGCAGCGTCAAGGTGAAGTGACTGACGCCATCTTGGATTGGATGTTTGTTGCCTCGAAGTCTAATTCACGTATCACAAGCAAAGATAGACAAACTTGTGACCTTGCTTTAATCGTCGAATTAATTGTAAAGAAAAACAATCTGGTCAGCTGCAGGGTCATATTCCATTCCCGCTTCTATATCGACCGAAGATGATTCTTGTAAAGTTTGTTAACAACCTGACTTACGATGATCTCCTGAAACCTAAAATTGGAAAACAAAGGAATCAGCGAATCAAGCAAATGTTTAGGTAACCTCACATTTGCAGACGACAATGTCCTCTTCACTAAGAAACATCACGGTGTTAGACGAACAAAATCAAGCAAGCAAGAAAATTGGCCACCAGCAAATCAAATATCATGTACAACAAACATGTTGGGGACAAAGACAACGATCAAAATTGAAAATGCAGAACTAAGAAGATGAGACCACTGCATCTACTTCGGATAGCGAGTGTCCATGAAGTCATCAGAAGAGGAAATCAAGCGAATAATCGCACTAGGTTGGCAAGGCTTTGGTACAGCAAGCTCGACTTTCAAGAACAAGAAAATTCCACTAGTCATAGGGAGAAGGGTATACAACCAATGTATCCTACTGACAGTCACCCATGAAACATGGATTTGGCCAAAAGATTGATCCTCAAACTGGAAACCACACAACATTCGCATGAGAGAATTTTGCTCAACCTCACATCTAGAGATCATAAGACAGCACAGAAAATTAGAGAAAGGGCAGGAATCCAAGATATCAAAAGAACATTTAGAAAACTCTTATAGGAATTGGCTGGACATGATGCAAGAATGGCAGACAACCACCAAATTTCACGACGTACAACGTGTATCCCCAGATATCATATTCGAAATCGTGGCCGATAAAAAGTGAGATGATGTCACGAGCTAGATAAATCTAGAAAGCAGTGTCTCCACGATGCCCATGATATAGAGGTCTGGCAAATCATGCAAGAAGTCAGTTTCCATTTACGGATGGTAAAAGGATGCTGCTGCTGCTGCTGATGATGATGATGATGATGATGATGATGATGATGAATGAATGAATTTGTAGGTATATAAGACGCGTTTTTTAGCTCAGTTGGTGCGAAGGCTGCCTTCCAAACACGATATCCCGATTCAAATCTCCGTTGGAAAATATTGATTTCATGTATTGGTTTGATTTGATGCGACGTGATATTCAAACAATGAAGAGATTTCTTCCGTAAATCTGTAGAGGATTGCTCTTGCTGTTCTTGTTACGGGAAAACAAAGTGAACTCCAACTTGGAGTGAAGTTTTACCGGAAAATTAAAAACCTTTCATTTTATCTTTGCTTCTTGCTTTTCTGTAGGATCCGCTACGTTTCCGTTGTAAAACACTGATTTTCATGGCTGTCAAAAGTAAAACCTCATAGTACAATCCTATTTTACGATTGGAAAATGGGGATAATTCATGTAAGCCCTGAATGAATTTTTCAATATTTGCTTCGTTTTCTTCTGTTTAAAGGAAGGATTCGAAAGAGTCGTAAGTTTGTGTTAGTCGATCTCTTCTATTTCCAATCATTTAAAATTCGGGAAAGGTATATGTATACATTTGCATTTACCCGTTTGTTAGTCCCCAATATCCAGGAACGTTCTCGATGAATTTTAATGATATTTTGAGGAACACGATGTCATAGACGAGGGAGGAACTGATTGAAAATTAGGTTGGATTTCTTGATTATCTTACAGTTACCTCTCCCTGCATCATGTGCCATGAGTTGACAAAGAATTTATTACATATTTGGGTGGGACACTGGATCTTTCACAGTTACCTCCTTTCACCAAAGTTCAATAATTAAGCAATATTCATACGGATTCAAGTAATAAGAGAGTTGGCTGTTTGTGCGTTCTCCAGGTGCTTTCTAGTCTTATTTGTTTCGAGGGATCAAATCTGAAATCTGCACCGAAGAAACGATTCGAGTCAATTCTTTTTAAGAAACTCTTGTTTTTGCTACTGGCCCTTGTCTTGTGTTTCATCCGCCATCTTCCATCCGCCATATTTTAAAATGTCATCCGAGATTTTTCTATAGCCCTGAAATTTACTAGACATCGATGCCGTGGGCGGCCAAGCAATGCATGTTTTGATTGGATTTCGAAGAGACCAACTCATCTAAAAGGAATGTTCTTTCCTGTCTGGATGACATGTATGATTTGATGAATGAAAAACTGGGAGTTCCTTCTGGCAGTTCTCTCTGTAGTTCTCAGATGCTGGGAAAAAAATTCAGCTTCATTCTTCCGGTCTAATGAAAGCAGCACAGTCAATGTTTATCTAAAATATCCCAAGCTGCCGAAAAACATGCCTAAAATGTCAATGCAAAAAATGCTCATAAACAAACACACACATACACACATGCATACATACATATATATAGAGACATACATATATATATATATTTGTATATACATACATACATATATATATATATATATAAATATATATATATATATATGTATATATAGACATATAGACATACATATATATATAGACATACATATATATACATACATATATATATATATATATATATATATATATATATATACACACATATCTCTCTCTATATATATATATGTGTGTGTGTATCAAGAAGCTTTACGACTTTAAAAACAATACATTAAAAAACTTTTTCAACGGATTTTTTGTGTCACTTCAGTCATCCATTTTCTAGTTTCTGACAATGTAATCCATGTAATTTTCCAACGTGTTTTTTTCTCTTGTTTCCCTTATCTTTTGTTATTATTGTGCAATGTATAAATGGTCTCTCGTTTGGATAAGCAGTTGTTTACCATGTAACCGTCTTAGGATTTTGAAAAACAAAACAGTCATATTAAGGTGGCACCCCTGCAGCGTTGATTAAATACTACCTCTCTTTGTTACATGTTTTTTGCCATACACTTGGTTTGTCATTTTATGTAAGGTTATATATGTATTGTTTATTGATATTTTTTATACTACAGATTTAGGGAAAAAATATCTTTATTGTTTGCCTATTGCGTCACATTAAACCAAACCAATATAAAATCAATTATTTTTCAAACGAGGCTTACTTACGTAGCTTACCTCAAAAGCCTTTTAAACGATGAGGGATCAGTAAGTACAACGACGTATATATATATATATATATATATATATATATATATATATATATATATATATATATATATAGAGAGAGAGAGAGAGAGAGAGAGAGAGAGAGAGAGAGATAGATAGATAGATAAAGGGCGTTTCAAAAAATATACATACTCTTTTACAATGAGTCGAGCCTCTTGGTATTTACAGGCTCGGAGTAAGTTTTTGTTGGTTAATTTTTTTCAGAAAAAAACAATGTCTATGCATCTGTTTCTTTTCTGAAGAAAAGTAATGCCCCCACCGCCATCTTGAATTTCAATGGATTTGACTCGACGTAAGAGTGTACGTATAAATGAAGAGATATATCAGAATCCAAAACGCTGTTCTATCGTATTGCTCTCGAAATTAATCCCGTATCTAACAGTTTTCGTTAGTATTTGTTAAGCTCCTTTTTGTTTGTCTGAGCTTATATTAGATCGAAGTTACAATTCATCTCATATGTAATACACTAAATCAATACCGAAGCGGAATTCCGATCAACGGGAGTGGTACAGACTAACTGGAGGCCGGCTAATCGAATATATCAAACCTTCGCACACCTAACCTGAACATACGCAGACGCAAACATTTGATCTACCAAAACATAGTCATGTACATAGACTTATAAGATATCAGCAAAACACAATACCTACATGGACTCATAATCACTATTCTAGAAGATGAAGATGACTTCAAGATTAATCTAATGACGACACCTTAACATGACTAATTCCTCATTAAACTCCATGCACTTTGTATTTCAACACTTTATGACCGAGTCTTTTCAAACGAAACATGGTAATGAAATGAACTGTTCAATTTTATAGAGAACTTAATTTTCTATCCAAATTGTCTTTCATGATATCATTTAATCGGATCATTTTTTGTCAAACAATGTTCGTATAAACTCATTATACACCAATTTAAAGCACATTTAATCAAACAAATAACTATATACTAAGACTGCAGGACTATTTGATCAAAGTTAGATATTTATTTTTTTATCAAACTCAACTAGATTTAATCGACTTTCAAGTGAATTAGAAAAGAGATCACCCCGATGGAGCCGAAAATAAAGCTAATTTGGTAACCGACGGAGATATTTGCCGACAGAATGAGCAGTGGGTTGCAAAGATTAAAATTTTCAGTTCTTGAGTGCAATTCGTGTGGCTTATACACGTGATACGTAGATAGTCAGCCAGATCAACTTAAAAACTAAAGAAATCTCAGTAGAGTGTTTTGATGACAGTGTTGGTAAACGTGAGTTGAATGTTAATCTGCTCAGGGGAATAGAGGTCTTTCCTCAGGGATTGAAACCCAAAAGGAGCCTTAATCCTAGAGGCCGGGTGGTATGTAAAGTAAATTGTTATATAACGAATGAACCAAGATGTTAATTATGTGATATTATGTTTTTTTTATTCACCTATTGACTGGAAATAATTCTTGTATTTTTATGTATTTTCAAAAGTTGAATATTAAGATGCCCAGTGAAGCATCCATGGAAAAATGAATAACTCTAGGTCAGATTTGGTGAAAGCATCTGTTGAGAAATCAGCTCGAAAATATTGATTTGATGTTGTTTTGAAAGAAATGTCAATTTTATAATGATACAGCTTCTAATGATGACCGAGGGAAACGACACCAAAAGCCAACCTTGTCAATTGTGAATACAATGTATGAAAATAATTGAAGTTGCAATTATCAACTATTTTCTCCGGAAATAAGTGACTGGGTTATCAGCTACAAAACAACTAGGTTACTGAAAACAATCGAAAAATAGATTGTATTTGTGTTGGTTTTTTCTCTTTATTCGGCAAACTTTCAAAGGTGCATCAGGGATGATTGAATGAAAACTGTGACCACACCTCTGAGGCCCATGTTTCGTTGCCGATTGCTAATTGATTGTTCAAGGTCTGTGCTAAATTTGGCGTTAAAAATGTCGGCCTGTGCCTCTTTTCCCCCGAAGATAGACAACTTGATTTTAATTGGCAATTATAAATTGTTCGTTTTCAGACCTATAACCATCGGTCAAAAAACTTGGCCTTACTCATCTGATTTGCGAACAAACCAATTTTCTAAATCACTGATTGGATGGAAAAAAAAAGCAACAACACGAAACACTGTTTTGATTAGTCACCCAATAAGGATTATCACGTGATCAACGTCTTTTGATAGCATGTTTGGGTTGATCAATTAAAAAATAAGGGAAAAAAAGGTGATCTCTGAATGAAGAAACTTCTCTTGCCTTTTGGTGGATAGTGATCAGTGAATAGATTCAAAAACAGTGTGAATACTACTGGACACAAAATCCAGACCAATTCAGCATAAATTGAATCCTCTGTTAAAAAAAAAAAAACGGGGTCGGACAAAAAATACAAACATTTATCCTAGACATAATGAAGAGTGATTTTTTTTAATTTTCTGTCATGTAGCTCCATTGGTGAGGCATTTTCAGATGATACAAACATGGGTAGTCAGGTAGAATCACTTGAAAACTGATTAAAACTAATTTGTATAAGTAAAAGCACTTTTTTATAAACACTCCCTTGGCGAAATGCCAGTATATCGAAAGGAATCCCTTACCCTAAAACAACTTAGGATGTACTTAATTAGCAGCTGAGTACACGTTGAATTTTGTCTTAATGAATACTTGTATGTATTCTTCGCGGGAATACGAACCAAGGACATTCAATGTGTGAGCTAGATTGGCTAACCATCACAATATTTGAGTGGATTAATCCCTGATGGCTAAATATTCAAGACGACTACCCATAAAAAGATTATTAACCTTATGCATTACGTAATAGAGAGATTTGGCAGAAATCTTTTAAAAAATCATGTGTGAGCACACATACACACACACGTATATATAATTTGCCGCGAAAAAATTGAAGATTTAGAAGAGAAAGAGTCTTGAGACTACTTAGTGTATCTAAATCTTTTCTATTAAAGAGTTTATTAACCTATATATATTTACCCGTGGTCCCAGGTTCTGTTAGATCATTAGAAAAGCTTCGAAAATGGTGAAAATTAGTGAAACGTCCGGATGGTCATTGGGGTAGATAAATTGTCAAGTATAGGTGGGGACAAGAGGGAAAGGTTTTTTTCTGATATATGTAAGTCCAGTGTCTAAACAAGTTGATACCCTTTTTTAATAGATAAAGTTGTTTTGGGGAGGGAAACAACAGTGCCTTGATGGTCTGATATGTGTAAGAAAAAGGATTGGGGGGTTTTGTTTCTAGGTTTGTGAATTATGTTGAAGGTGTTTTATAAAATGTGTGTATAAGAAAAATTGAAAATTTGTACTTGTAGCCAGTACCAAATTTGTTACTGTCATCCGTACGAGTATTGCTGGTCTAAATGCACTTGCATCTTTTAGATCTGTTTTCGTGTTTGATCATGTGTGCTGTTTTAAGTCGAGATTGTGATGTAAAAGGTTTCTATGTCGAACCAAAGCGTTTAGTTGATTATCCAGTACTTGAGCCCTTCAGTGTTCAATAATTCGCCTTTTGAGACACCCGACCGACTCTCGAATCTAGAATTAAGTTCATTTACCAGAAAAAAAACCTTTTCCTCTAATACATAGTGGACAAAAACTCTTGTCACCAATACCCAATAATTCGTCTGCTCTAACTGCCATTTGGGCACTCGATAATTTTCATCATTTCTTTTAAACCAACATTCGTTTTCACAGCTCTGTTAAAAACCCAGGGTAATGGGAGAAACGTAAAAAAAACGAGATGCACCTAGTAGTTTCAAGTCTCTACCATTTCCATATTATAAACTGTTCCAGAAACCTATATAAATATATATGTATGGGTATGTCATCGTCATCTTCCTCGTCAGCCATCATTATCGTCTTCGTGAGCTATCATAGGTCAATTTCGGGACAAAGACGTTTTGTATCTCCACCTTTGCTTTATCCCGTCTTCTGTCTCGGAGAATAATGTCTCAGATTATTCGTTTCATTTTCCTTTTGTCTCTGCTTGGCCACGGCTAATCGTCCAAGTCTGGTGGCTGTACATCATAACTGGTAGGAAATGTTTTCTTCCGGCATAAATAGACAGCGCATACATACATGTACGCACGAATGTGCATACATATACACATGCACACTTATCTATAGGTGCACCCTTCCAATCATGATCTACGATTACGAGACATGGGCAATTAAGAATTCTCCGACATAGTTCAATTCATTTGGCACGTTAAACACAGACCTACAGGGTATCTATCCCGTTGATCAGACAATGGGTGGACCATCAAAGCCACCAACTGGATTCCAAGAGACCAGGCCAGACCGTGGCGCTGACCGAAGATAAGGTGGAGCCACGAGCAAGTGCATCACACGGAATGATCATGATGATGATGATGAATGAATTTGTAGGTATATAAGACGCATTTTTTTTTTAGCCCAGTTGGTCACTTTATCCCGATTCAAATCTCAGTAGGGAAATGTTGATTTTATATATTGGTTTGATTCGATGCAATGTGATATTCAAACATTGAGAGGATTGTTCTTGCTGTTCTTGATATGGGAAAACAAAGTGAACTCCAACTGGGGTCGAAGTTTTACCGGGAAATTCAAAACCTCCCGTTGTGTTTTTGCTTTCTTTTATTCTGACTGAATATGATTACTGCACCTTCAGCATTTTTATATGTATATAGTACATAAATGATCTTAAGAATATATATCTTTTTATAATAAATGTACTTATGCATTAGAATAAAATGAACCTTCAAGTATTTGTATAACATAATATTTCGTATACGTGTAAGATTAGTCAGTTTGGCTCAGTCGACAGAAAAGCTTCCTAACACTCAACCAGTCGTGATTTCGAATGTCGGTAAGGGAATTGGTAACCTTATACGCAGGTTTGGTATAACATCACTACCATAAAATAGATGAAATATGATCCTGCTGTTCTTACTTTTACTATGAAAAACATAAAGTCAATTCAAGCCTATGACTTGGACCAGGGAGCTAAGTCTGCCCCACTATTCATCAATGTTGGGAGTATGGAAAAAAGATGGATCTCAGCTTTTCTCAGGGGCACTTTAGTGAAGCGAAAAAAAACTATTTGAATTCTGTTTGCCGATCCCATATTCAAACACACACACAAAAAAAAAGAAACCCCTAATCCTAACCTTAACGCCTTACTCCAACTTTAGGAATACAAACAAGATAAAGAGAACACATCAATTCTAACTGGTTATGAACTTTTTGGTCTGGGGTATTGTCGAATAGAAATCGTAATGATGCCATTTCTAAAGAGAGGCAGATGCATAGCTGAGATAGTGGAAAGGGGGGTAACGCTCCTCCCTGGCCCCCTAATGGAGAGGGGTCCCCGAAGATTTAAAATTAGGTGGTCACTTACTGCATTTCTATTGATATTATATAATGGCAGAGATCTATAGTGATATTTTGAATAGAGCTCTTTTGATCACTCTGAGTTTTGATGCAATTTTGGTATTGCAACACAATGTGATCAAACAAGGAACAGATCGCTAAATTCAAAACACACTAAATTATTTTAAGACCTTAAATAATACAGTTTTGAACAGTATAGAACATTGTAGAACGAAGTCACTGCAGTATCGAAGGTCTGCCTGCATTTGACTATACATGACTCGAGTGAATGATAAGTCAGCCTTTGGGGTTGTTTTTTTTAACTAATTGGATGATAGTTAATTATTACCCTGAAAAAGAATTCTAAGGGACTGCTCAAGGAGCCAAGCCCTCTAGTGTCCCCGAATCTTTAGCTACGCATATGCTATTAGAGAACAAATCTTCAAATTAACAAATTGAGTGGTTTTAAGGACCAAGAAGAATTTTCAACTTGGAAGTAATTAATTTGTTTCGCTAATTAAGAGTCTTGAAGTTTTTTTTCAAAGCAAAGTAACTATTTTGTTATTTTGGGTATAGTTTGTTGCTCAATAATTAAATTGCATTGAAAAATATTTCAAACGTGTCAGGTTAGTCACTCAATAGAAACTATCACACGACCAACGTGTTTTGGTAGCGAGCTGTGTGGAGGGTGATCAATAAAAAAATTGGAAAACTGAGTAATCAATGAATAAATAACTTTTCTGAACTTGGAAAAAGGCCTGAATAGAAGCGTGGATGCTACTGGATAGAAACTAAGGGATAAAATTATCTACTTACACTTACTTAAATGAAACCCTTAACCAACAAAGCATTTTTTTTAACGTAATAAAGGGTAGACGTTTAATTATTTAGCCTGTCAGCTCAACCTTCAAAAAACAAGACGATCCCAAAAATCCTAACGAGAAAAATATAAAACCAATGCATCCACTTGATAGTCACTTATGGAGCTGAGACATGGAACCTAACCAAGAGACAGACCCAGAAACTGAGAAGCATGCAACGCACACATGAGAAATCATGCTCAACCTCACATGGAGGGATCACAAGACAGCAAGATATATCAAGAAGGAAACGGGAGTCCGAGACATCATACAGTCTATTAGAAAACTTAAATGGCAATGGGTTGGTCATGTGGCAAGAATGACAGACAACCGATGGACATCACGATTCACAACATGGATCTCAAGATATCGCATTCGAAACTGAGGCCATCAAAATATAAGATGGAGAGATGAATCAAAAAAATTCAAAAAGTACTGGCTCCGCAACGCCCATGACAGAGAAATATAGCAGATCCTGCAGAAGGTCTACGTCCAATGACCGACAATAAAAGACTGATGATGATGATGATGATGATGATGATGATGATGATGTGCAATAGATAGATTTGGTTAGCAAGTCAACCAAACCAGTTTAAAAACTGAAGAAACCTACGTTGACTGTTTTGGTTGACAATCTCTGATTCCCCCAAGGAGGTTCTATCACAGTATGCAATCGAGGATATTAAGACATTTTCTATTCCAATGTTGCCCTGAATTTAATGGAACTATTTTTTTCTACCGGTGAAAAATTTGGGGTTTACATTATTGATTTCACTTATTTCTTCACATACGTACTTTTTTTGGTAGGACTCTGCCTTGATTCCTATATCTGTGGTCGTGCAGAGGCCAATTTAATTTTTTTTTCCCCGACAAATAGGAATTTCTGACGAAGAATCAGAAATTTCAGGATTGTATCATATTTCGAAATTGATTTCACAACTGATATATGATTGTTGATTATTGCTTTTTGCTGCAATATTTGCGAATATTCCATTTGGGGGTGAGAAAGCCCAAAAGCAATTCATCCAAATTAACACTCACACACACACACACACACACACACACACACACACACACACACACATATATATATATATATATATATATATATATATATTCAGAAAAAATTTCAGTATTCCACAATGAATGCAAGAAGTCATTCCAGTTATTTTTGTAGTAATTACATGTTATTAATCCCGGACAGAAAAATGCATAGACTATATATATATATATATATATATATATATATATATATATATATATATATATATATATATATATATATATATGTGTGTGTGTGTGTGTGTGTGTGTATATATTAAGAAATGAATATCTGATCCGTCCGGATGATTATGAATTGCATCATATTATATATAAAGTCTCATTTGACATGCTCTCCCGTTATAACATGGTTAATATATCACCTGACCTTGATGATAAGAATAGAATAAACTACTAAAGAAAACGAGGGAGCAGCCAAAATATAACACGATTTATACCTATCGAGTGCAGCAGGTTCGATACCTGCAGCATCCCAATTTTCTTCAATTGTTTATGGTTTTTACATTGTCTACGCGAAGTGATATATCAACTGAATAATGACGTGTATTGTTTGAAATGAGAGTTCCAGTATAAAATAACGCAATCTATAATTAAATATTCAAAATATAATTGGAAAAAAGTCTTTTCTATTGTTGTGTGGGTGAATTAGCATAGAATCTGTATATGAAATGTACATAAATTCTTTACTCAGAAAACCACTCGAAAACCAACTCAGAATCGCGAAGAGGGCAATGGAAAGACCAATGCTAGGAATAAATTTTGGTTATCGAAAAAAATAAACCGAGTGAAGGATATTGTACAATTTATCAAGCAGCAAAAATGGAGATGGGCTTGACATTCAGCAAGAAGATTGGACATTAGATTGAGTAAATGATTAACCAATTGGTGCTTGTGTGGCAATGAACTTAGTTGAGAGAAAAAGCACAAGATGGAGCAATGAGATAGAAAAAAATTCCGATAATGCATATAGGTTAGTAAAATCCCAGTCGTTATGGAAAGAGTTGGGAGAATCATTTGGCTAGCAATGGGCAGATAATGGCTGATTATGATAATGATGATTACAGGAGTAAATTGGAAAGCACTCAGAGAGCTCATACGTCAGTCAATGCCATTGTAACAAAAATCAGTTCATGTATCGCAACGATGAACGGAGGGGTAACTGTGGGTATCGATTTGATATATTCCAGACGATCATTTTGATGTACGAAAAAATGCCACCGTATCACAAAAAGAAGACTGGATTCGCCTTAGAATTTAACTTACCGTTATTGAACCCTTTGCATATTTTTTACAAGATACAATAGAAAGTTATGCTCAAGTAAATTTTTAAAATAGTTTTGTTTTTGATTAACCCGAAAAAAAAAAAAATCTATCAAAAAATTTTGCTTTTAGAATTCACTTGAACATGACTCAAAACTCGAGGACGGCAGGCCAAGAAAGAGTGAACAGCTGAACTTGGTTTCTCAAGAGACAGATTTTGGCAAATCTGGGGAGATAACCCAGTAAACTTTATTACATTTGGATGACACCAGGAATTATCACCATTTTACGCACGGAAACTAGGATTCTACCAATAATACCAAACAGCTCACATCACTCAAACTGCACACAGCTCACCATCAGCCGATTTACTTATCGCATGCTTTCTTTAACAAAAGCTGAAAATCCATTTTAATTAACATACGATATCGTTCGATTTCATTTTTCTGGCGTACAGATATGCAGATCAATCATATTCGTAATAACACAAACTCAGATTCCACTGAAAAACTTTTCGAAACATTTCTTTCGTTTTGGGGTAATGAGTGTTAGAAACCAGCAACCAAAACTGTCACCTTGACTGCCAACATAGGTTTCTCCATTTTTTTTTCTTCTTTAAGCTATTACGACTGACTACATATTGATGTGTTATGCGTACAGGCCGCTCTGATGGAGCTAGAAGGCTGTAAATTTAAACACTTATTCCTTATGAAGTCTACAAAAAACCTTTTCTTTAGTTTTTCCAACGCCCTTCTTTCACAATGCAATTTCTTGCTAAATCGTTCACTTTGTTTGTGCTCTGCAGCACTCGTATTTATTTTTTAATTTGGCCATTTTTGTGATTTCAGCCCAACGCATTCACTGATCAGCCTTTTTCCAATTTCCTAATTGATCAGCCCCAACAAAGCATGCAGTCAAATGACTGACGGTTCCTATTGAGTGACTAACCGGAAATGTCATTCTAATTCATGTGTCTTACATGCAGACATTCAGATCAATTATGTTCGTAATAACACAGACTTACATTTTACCGTGAAACTTATAAAAACGAACTTTTTTTGTACTTGGGTAAAAAAATTTTCATTTTCTGATTGACTACTATGCGTAGCAAATGGCTATTATTGCCTTCAAACTTTGCTTTTGTGATCAGGACAGTGATCACAATATGCAACACTGTGTTTGAATTATGAGAGTTATTCTTTAATTGCTTATGTGTGAAATGTGTAGGACAGGAATAGAATTGCTTATGTGTAAGAGGTAAAGGAAAACAGGACCAATAAGTTATGGAAAAACGGGAACTAAAAGAATGATTTCCACCAAATTCACGGGAGGTAACTCTTCACTGATTGCTCTCGTGTGTCATCTAAAGACACTTCTTGGCGCCTCTCTTCCCTCTTAACTGAACGATGTAATTCATTAACAGCCTCTTATAGCTTATATTGACAAACAAATGTCCCTAATAGTTTATAAACCCATAAACTTTGGAATATACGCAATATAAAGGTTGCAAACATCATCTTTTGTTGGAATAGAAGTAAAGTTGGAGTTAGACCCTGCAGCAGCGAGGCCTGCTCCTCATAAAGATGTAAACTAGAGAGCACTCAGAGAGTGCATTGCTCTGCCCATGATTGTCATTAAAAAACGAATTGAAATCAGTTGATATGTAAACATCTGAAATTAACAAGATGGTGAAACTAAACGCATGTCTTTATAAGACTGCATCCCATAAATTCATGAGTTCGACACGTCGTGTTTCCTTTTTCAATCGTACCTTGAGGACTTCATGGTGAGCGATCTAATTAAGAACTTGCCTTCAATTTCATTATTGCAAAATAATTTCAGATGAATGTGTTGGTCGATAATTCTTTTTGATTAGGTAATTATACTTTTTAAAAACTTTGTATGACTCTTGGAGCTTTTTTTGCTGAACCCAACCCCCGGGTTAATTTACATCAAAGCAAAGATTACCGAATACTTATACCTCTTCTAAATTTGTTCTGAAAGGTATCAATAATAATAAACTGTATTGTATGAAACTTAGTGAAAAATCATTCACATACCGACTTTCGTTTTCACTATATAATCTTTCCTTAAAATCTTTGATATCAACACACGGCATGTTCATTCTACGGCCTTCTTCATCAGTAATAGGTGATATCCAGGGGAGAAGGTCTCTTTTATCAGTTTCTTACTCTGGTGGTGTAATTTCTTCCCATTACATATTAAATCTGAAGAAGACAGATTAATTGGCCGAAACGTTGTACGAATATCGAAGATGGGAAGAAGAGATTGTAATGTCTGAGCGAAGATTGGTTTGTATGTTATACCAAATCAGCTAAATTACCAAATTAGCGATATTTTTACCTTTTGTAACAAAAAAAACGACTTCCCACTCAAAATCTTTACCATATTTGCATTCCAAGACTAGTATTATATGCAAGTCAGTATTTCTTGCCTGGTTTTATATACACGTTCAAATTATATGTTATATCGTATCAGCAAAATTACCTTTTTGGCAAAATATTAACTTTATTCCCAAAAATAAGTAAATAAACACGAATTTTAATTTGATCAAAAGTTTATTCAATCAAAATATCAAAATACGGATATAGCATGACTTTTTTTTTTACAATCAAAAGTTTGTGAAATCGAAGATTTAGAAAAATAAATACGCAGTTTTGATAATTTTTTACAAAAAGTAAATAAATACAAAGTTTTACTTTGATCAAATTTTTATCTAATCAAAACAAGCAAATAAAAAAATGTTTTTATTATCAAAAGTTTATGTAATCAAAGGAAAATCATTTTCAGAAGTGAAATTTCTCAAATTGGGTACTTTTAATGATTCAGGTGAAGAAATGCAATACCTACGAACGCAAGGCAAAATATTATCATCATCATTATCATTACCAAGTCTTTTAATGTCTGTCGTTGGATATAAACCTTCCCCTGGATCTGCCACATCTTTTTATCATGGGCGTTGCAGAGCCAGTACATTCTGAATTCGGCTAGTCCAGCTCTCCATCTACGTATTCTGTCGGCCTTGGTATTGCGTGTGATCTCTGGATATTCCATGTTGTGAATCGTGATGTCCATCGGCTGTCTTTCACTCTCGCAACACGACCAGCCGATTGCCATTTGAGTTTTCTAATAGATTTTATGATGTCATGGACTCCCGTTTTCTTCCTGAGATACCGTGTGCACCGTCTTGTGATCTCTTCATGTGAAGTTGAGCATAATTCTCTCATGCACACGTTGCATGCTACTCATTTGCGTGTTTGTCTTTTGGTTATAGCGTTAACCAACTTATTTATCGAACACTTAGTTTCAACAAATGCTGAATTACACGATATCATCTCGTTCAATTTATTTGACGAATAAGCTTATACATTAATTATCGTGATGATAACATATCTGATTAGTCACTCATTAAAAACTGTCTTACGACCAATGGCCTATAACAGCATCCTATTTCAGGGTGATCAAGTAAACAAATGGGAAAAGGTTCATATTTGAAAAAAAATACAAAAAAAACGTGAAGCTACAAGACACGACATGAGGGACCAATTTAGCATGAACTTGGATTGCAAAATTTTAATTGAATTTTTGGAAGGTGGGTTTACTTTTGAGATGCAACACAGTTCTCTCTAGACATCAGAAGGAGTGAGTGTTAATATCCTCAGCCCTTTTGCTCCATCCGTGAAAGCTATAAACGTGATACAGGCATAAATAACCATCAAACCAGATCAACAGAAGAAATCCATGTTGAATAATTTTGGTGACAGATCTAATTGACAGTTTCTAAAACAAACTCCAATTATTTCTAAACACCATTAAGGCAAAATCAATATGTCAAGCGAATATTGCTTGAGAATCATTGACACAACGCTACGTAACGTAATGATGATATAAGAGTTTAATACGTCTACAGTGCAGCACTGGGTTGCCTGATAATTGGAGACGTTTTTGGCCAGAAATACGCCAAACGATGGCCAAATGCCAAAATTGTCTATAGAATATTGCAACAATGCAGTACATTGAGAGAAAATTAATTAATTGAAAGAAAAAAACTACTGCAACAAAGTCAACTTTGCCCAAAAAACGAGATGTTTCGAAGACCTCAAGTAAGGGTCACGAAATTTTTCAGACCAGTGACTCCTATTTGCCACCCTCGACCTCTAATCAACCTGAGGCATGTGCAACAGATGAAATTATAATAATAATAATGATAATATTTATGATAATAATAATGATGATAATAATGATAATAATAATAACAATAATTATTATATTAAAAATGATAATAATAATAATAATGATAATAATCATAATGATAATGAAAATAATGAATATAATAATAATGATATAATAATAATAATGATGATAATGAAATCGACGTGCAATTGTAGACATGGTTCCATTTGATTTCATTATGTATCAGGTCTTTTAAAAATTGGCCCCAAATTTCATAGCCCAATGTTGTTTTTTCTCTTTAGTCAAATTTGTTATATTTGGCATTGAAACAATAAAAAATGGATGCCTTAGTCCAGCATTTACATCTGATGGTTCGTTAATATTCTGATCGATTGTTTAAGGTAGCTTGGTTGCTGAAAACATCGGGTGTGTAGTGTTTATTTATCTATTTATACGCATTTTGAATGATTTCAATTTCGATTACAGCGGGGAACAGTAATTTCTAGTCCGGTTACAAGTCTGGAGTATAGGGTCAATCGAATAAGTATCCATCCAGAAAAAAAAGAACGAAAAAAACGGCAAAGATGTCTTATTCAATGTCGAAGTATTTACTCCGGTATCTCACGTAATTATTGCAGCATGTCTTCCTCTTTTCAAAACTGTTTGTAATCCACTTTGGGGGGATTGTCATCAACTGCTTCCCTGCGTTCACACGAACCTTACCGCTATTTTCAGTTGTTGGTGTGAGCAAAAATCTAATGACTTGTAATTTCATCGAATCACAGATGTCTATACTTTTGAATTCGACATCGAGAATCCACATTGTTTCGATGAAAACTCAGCAATCTATCTACAGAATCTGAAATCTTTTGTGTGAGTACAATAGTTTCCTCTCTGCGCTGGTTGCAACAACTGCACACTTCAGAGGCAACAATAATTAACGCACTCCTCCTCGGGGATTTCTCCTCAATGGGCTGTCATCTTAGTCCCACCCCAGGGGCGGAATTGAAATTAATTGGAAAACTTCTATCTTCTTACGGAAATACTGGATCTACCCCCCAAATTAAACCAATTCTTCCATATCCAAAGATACAACCTTCCACAATATGGCTGTGAATTCCACCGGGAGCTTTTAGGGGTATTGTGTGTACAAACAAACGGACACAACTCAATACACACACTTTTTCAAACTTTGCTGATAGAGGATGGATAAGACCACTTGTCTCAAGTGAAGTGAACAGATACTGTATCAACCCCAAGAAGTCAATATATATATATATATATATATATATATATATATATATG
>OY735234.1:43434236-43454236 GCA_963457665.1 Thysanoteuthis rhombus
TCCCGATGGTAATTATTCCCCGTTGAACAATAGGTGAATTCTAAAAAAAGAAATTTCCATTCAAGTTACAGAAGAGTTCTATTATTTTGATTTCTGTTCATTGAAGAGTTCCACCGTCAATAGAGCACTTGTAAAATCAAAACATTTATTTTAAGATAAAAAAAAAGTGTATAAATGGTAGATACAAGCATATTTCATAATGATAATGTTTACTCACTATCTGGGTACGGGAACATTTGTGCAATAAAATAAACAAAAGATTTCTCTTGGAAATCATTTACACTTGTCGATAGAACTACATGTTCTGGTTTTCTATTTCATAGTCCAATCACTCTATTGCTAAGAAAGATTTTCCTCTATATTCAATCTACTTCTATTTACTTCTACTTCATAAATGTGGTTTCGGAGTCCCTTGTACTTGCTTTTATCAAAAGATACATCAGGGCCCAATAATCCTAAACATGATTCTGGGCATGATCCGAAACATTCTCAATAAATATCCACGATGACTCCTATCAACAATACAAGCAGCTACCAGGGGTCCATGAATTTAAGAGATAATTTTCAAATCACTCAGGGAAAAAAACATAGCGAATATTAGAAAGTGTCGACAAAACTACCAATAGGTTTCCTCTTTTATTAATTGATTCTGGCTGGATAAATGGATGGCTATCTATTCATGCATGAGTTACATCATAAACCAAAGGGGCTTGACGACCGGAAATTCAAACATTTTCTTATAATATTCACAAAAATGATTATCTCCACAAAAAGTTTTGGATGGCTCAATTTGCCTTGTAACTTTGTGCTAAATTGGTCCCTTTGTTTGCTTCCACACAGTGTGCACGCTTTTTTTTTCATTAATACTTATTTCTTAGTGATCAAACTGAATATGAGAGATCTGGCTTATTCATTGATTATCCCTTTTCCAATGTTTTAACTGATCACTCCCAACACAGCAAGCCATTAAAAAAACCATTGGCCATTTGTCGTTTGGTGTTGAGTAACAAATCGGAGCATTTATCTTTTCACAGATTATACACCCGAAGCATAATTAACATACTAAAAAGTTGCCAAATTCATAAAATATCCAATTCCTACCGTAGAAATCTTTCATCCGTCAACAAAGAGGTTTGCACATATGTGTAAGAGATGTCAACCTAGCTCAGTCGGTAAACGAGCCGCCTACCGATAACTTGGTCGTGATTTCAGATCAATGTAGGCAATTTTTTTATCAGTTTGGTTTAACGGGACAGACGAACAGTGGAGAATTCCCTCCCCTGAATTAAATGAGGTTTGTTGTTGTTTTTGTTTATTTGGGTTCTCATTTCATTTCTTGTTGTTGTAAAGTTGGATGAACAGAGTCAACTCCAGCTTCCGACCTAAACCTGGTGTGTCAAATTCGGAGATCTTAAAAAACGAAGAGTCAATATTTTTTTCTCTTTTCACCTAATTTTTTTATCTATTCTGTCCTCGGATAATATGGGTTTTTTTTTCTGGTTGATAATGTGTAAAAAGTGTAGAAAATGGCTATCATTCTCTTTAAACATTTCTTTTGTGACCAGTAGAGTGATAATTGGAGATCTACTTTTTTTTCTATTGGACAACAGGCGAACTTCAAGTAAGAAAAGGCAATTACATTTGAATATCTCTAGTTTGGACACAAGAGCAAAGTTAGAAGTGAAAAATTGCTAGTTTCTATAATATTTTATGCATGAACTCTGAGAAAATATCACGCTATACTGAGGAAAATTGTGTTGCACAGTGTATTCAGTATACTAAAGTTGCCAAGCTCAAGAAATCGCTATCCTGACTGGTAGAGATCTTTAAACTATCAACAACAGAGTTTCAAAGATCACGATCTTAGTGGGAGATGCGTCTTATCTTGACAAAACAAATGCTTGCGTTTTCAAGCGCTTAGTACCTGCAGAGAAAAACGCTCACCTATTTTATTTTACAGATGACAAAACAAATACAATTACAAAAAATGATTATTACTGAAATAATGAAATTAAACACGTCTTTGTTCTCAAAGGAAGATATTAAAAGGTCAATTTAACACGTCATACATTGACGTCTCAACGGTGTGCTATCTAATAAAAAACAGAGGATAGGCTTTTAATTAAGTTATTTTTTTAGGAATTTGTTATTTGATTATACATTTTAATGAGATCAATTATACTTTCTGAAGCTTTTGTATGATTTTTAGGGCCTTTGTATGCTAGCTAAACACAGCCACAGGTTCATGCGCATCACAAAGCAAAGATTACTTTGCAGGGATAGTCTTTCAAAATATTAAGTATTTCCTGGGGGTATAACAGACTGCGCAATGCGAAGAGATGACCTGAGTTCATCGAATTAGATTTCTCCATGTTCATGAATGAACATCTCCAACGAGCTTTGATACGTTTAGCTTGACGTAAGGTTCAGAAGAGGAGAAATATTAACCTAAAGAGCACCCCGAGGGCGCAGATCTTTCGCCAACGCCATTTTTACAGGAAATTGAACAGGCATTGCTCTTCAGTCATATCTTGGCTTTGATTAATAGTGTTATTCAATCATACTTTTACTATAGAAAAAGCATACTTTTTGGAGCCTATGCATGACTTTAGGAGCCTTGTGTGCTACTTGAACACCGTTGTAGGTTTATGGACGATAAACCAAAGATTACCATCATAATTGACCAGACACATTAATTGTGGAAATCAGACGATTCTTTTCATCCAGTATTGTAGCATCTGGTGTATGACGTCAGACAAAAGCTGTTGATATTTGACCAAATAATTAATGCAACACCGAAGAGATGTAACAGAAATGGGATGAGCTCACCCAGACTTAATTCCTATCTTCAGATTTAAAAAGAAATCGATCACATTTGAAACATAGAAAAGTTTCAGCCAGTTTACCTAAGTTGCAGTAATTTTAACCTATTTGGCTAGACCATCTGTTGGGCAAAAACGAGAAACACTGCTTAAACTAACGTGAAGTTACGTGATTAATCCACATAATTGAATATATTCAGTTAATGTATCACGTTGGCAGAGGTATAGCCTCCCTTTCTTATTATAATCTCTTATAATAAAATCCTAAAGGTAATTTTGATAAAAAGTAATCATGACAGCCGATCGAAGCTATCTTGTCTGACCTGAACGGACATAACAGAAGAATTATCCAGTTATTTTAATTCTAGACTAGGATTGTCATTTTGGCCAAATCGAACTTTTTTTTCTAAAGCTTTTGGTCATAACCCTTTTGATTTGGCCGTTAACTTTTTTATTTGGCCATATTTAAATTTTTGACATTTTTTTCGTTCGAACATGTTTTTTTAAAGAAAACGAAGGATGAGTATTTTTTTCTGATTTCCATCCATTCGACATTCGTTTCCTCAGGAAATATGGCAGTTTGAAAAGAATCAATTTTTGAAAGTCAAGTGTCAAGGGTTAATTTTTCAATGCAACTTCGATATTAAACTAGAATGCTACTTTCAACCATTTGTTCAGAAAGGAAAATCAAATTTTATTGCTATAGTATCTTTTTCAAAAATGTTTTTGGTGTGTACTACAGTCTTGCACGTTTCAAAAGTAATTTCGTCAATTTGTTATCTGTTGGCCATGTTTTAGCCATTTGTCTGTTGTTTCCCCCCCCCCCCAAAAAAAAACGTCTCCAAGGATCTGGCAACCCTATTCTGGGCATTAAATGCATTACAAAAATGGCTCTTTTCGTTTGATAGTTCGGATTAAGGCGAATGAAGCCTGACAGGATCTGCCGATATTTGACCAAACAATTTAATGTAACAACACTTCTTAGAAATAAGTTCAACTTAGATGGACTTTTAAAAATCGATCGCAAATGAATCATGGAGAAGTTTCGGTCAGTCCGTCGTAGTAGCAGTGACCTGAACTTATTTGCCCAGACCATTTGTTGAGCAAAAGGAAAATCCGGACATAGCTTGAAATAGCTTGAAATAGATTCAATCTGGACAAATTGGTCTGGTTAGTCACTCAATAGAAACTGTCACATGACCAACGTTTTTTTAGTAGCTAGCTGTTTGTGTGGGGGATCAATTGGAAAAACTGGGGAAAAAAGTTGATCAACAAATAAGTTATTTCTCTCGCCTTTTGTTGGACGGTTTTCAAAGAAACAACTATGAACGTTACCCGGATGCAAACTAAGGGATTAATTCTGCAAGCGCACGCATTACAAGTTGAACCCCCAGTAAAACCCTATCTTTGGGGGGGGGGATTATAAAGAGCGAAAATCAGGCATGATTAGGAGCAAATGTTCAAATGTCAAGCCCTCTAGCTCTATTGGTGTGGCCTGAACGTGCAATACATAGCCAACCCGGCTAACTTAAAAACTGAAGAAACTTATGTTGACAGTTTTGGTTGACGGTTTCTAACACTGATTGAAACATATTTAATCTAGACCAACATTTAATCGTTGGATTCTCCCGAAAGACTGAGTCAATAAACTTCAACTGGTTCGTTTCCCGAACGAACTCTCGGTATCTTGTCGTTTAATTACCACAAGTGGTACTGGTTAAACCTCTTTTATTAGGCGTTCTGCAGTCCGGCAAGTCCCGTAGTCTGGCATATTTTGTATCTACTGCAATTAGTCAGGGAATCTGTCACTGGGGCTGCACTGTCAAAAATACTGGCACACTGAAGTTTGTTTACACAGCAGCCGAGTGTTCTAGTCGCACAGTCCAGCTGATTTTATATATTCAGCTGCAAGAGATGGCACTAGTGCTGAGAAGCGTAAGCTTAACGTTATCTCTGCTAAGAAAAAGGAGGAATTACTTGAATGTAAGGACAGAAGGAATTCTGTTAAGAGTTCGTGTGAGTATTATGGGGCCTAATATTCTACTGTGTATGTTTTAAAGAAACAAAAGAAGCAAATGTTTTAATGTTTTGTCTAAAATTTGACTTTTGAAGATCGATTTCTGTAGTTTGGTATTTTCTGTAGACCGGCAATGGCTGAGTCCAAAATTTGCCGGATTAAAGAGGTTCAATCTGCACAAATGTTTTACAAAGTCTATCTTGAACATATCTTACTATTTTAAATATCTCCAGAACTGGTCGTGCATATACAATTCATCAATAACTGGAAGCAAATTGGGATATCATCTTCATCTTTTTGGCGACCGTTGTTAGGCATAAACCTCCCCCAAGACTCATTAAACTTCTCTGGCATCGTGGAACCCATACTTTCATATTTTATCTAGCTCGTCACGCTATTTTACTTTCTGGTGGCCAGAATTTAGCATATGATCTCTGAGGATCTATCTTGTGAGTGGTGATCTCCAGCGGTTGTCTGGCATTTCTGCAACCTGTCCAGCCCATTGCCAATTGAGTTTTCTAACTGTTTCTACTATATATCAGACTCCTGTCTTTTCTTTAATATGCTGTGCCGTCTTATTATCTCTCCATGTGAGGTTGAGAATTATTACTTGATGTGCACGTTGCATAGTTCTCAGTTTGAGGGTAAGTTTTTTGGTTACACCCCAAGTCAACTAACGTGTCAACATAGGTTTCTCCAGTTTTAATGTTATCCTGACTACCTAGTTGTCTGGCAGGCTGGTTGGCAGGCTGGCTGGCTGGCTGGCTGGCTGGCTGGCTGATTATCTATGGACTTGTTATGCTTACAGACTGCACCAATGGAGTTTAAGGTCTGGAACTTTCAACATTTACTCTTTATCATGTCTACAAAAAGAATTTTGACCTTCCAATAAGCTTTCAAATGGAATGCAGTCTAAAAGTTAAGTTTATGCTAAATCAGTCCCATAGTTGGTGTCGAGCGGTGTTCAGGCTTGCTTTTTCGAAATTTCAGAATATTCAATAACCACCGCCGAACGAAATCTAACAGAAATAAGTTATTCATTGATCACTTCTTTCCCAATTCTATATTCACTGTTGTTCAACTAAAAAAGATAAAGAGGGAGAGAATAAAGACCCAGCCATCGGAATCTAATTGAACCAGTGCAGCCATAAAAGATGGCAGATGTTATTATTTTGTTTCTTGTTTCTTGTTACCATAATGTACATGTGTATGTCTATTTGTTTTCTTCGCGTATTTGTCCGTGTGTTCAAGCTTTCCTGGCCGTACTAGTTGATCAACAGACTTTGAAACTTGCATCGATACTCTGATACACTCTTTCTAAAAAAAATTTTTGTTGGGGGAGAGCTTTTCAGCCTTTTTCTGGTAGATTTATTATCAATATTTAGAATCTCTAATGTAGATATTTCAAGATGTTTTTCCGCAGGATATTTTTATTTTTTCCAATGCAAAACGCTAGTGATGTCTTGGATAAAATTTATTCAAAAAGTACTTATTCTTCATTGAATTTTTGGGGGGCATGAATTCGAACTTTGACGCTACATCTGTACAATTTTTATCTGGGATGGAGAGTTCATAAAATTTCCATAAGTGCTAGCAATCTGACACACTCAGAAAAATAAAAAAATATCTTCATAATACATATTCTTCGATCATACACTCTGTTAAATTAACTGATTTACAGTTGGATCATGGAATAATACTTGATTATACCTCGTTCATTCTATCGATTTATTAGTGATTCATGATTATTTTCACTGTCTGCGCCCAGCGGCGTCTGTACCTACGAGGAAACCTTGTATTGATGATTTGGTGTCAATGTATTTTTTCAAGACTTTACGAAGTAATGGAATGCCTGTAAATGCCTGTAAGCCCAGGAGAAAAATCGTTTATGTACTGAAAGATTTTTCAAGTAGTAGTAGGACATCTATCTCAAAGGTAGGTTATTTGGTTAATATATATATATATATATATATATATATATATATATATATATATATATATATATACATATATATATATATATATATATATACATATACATATATATATATATATATATACATATATATATGTATATATATATATATATATATATATATATATATATATATATATATATATATTGACAAAAAGTATAGGGCTCGGTTTGGGGTCATCATGAATAGAGCCCCTACTCAGGAAATCGATTAAAATGCTTACCCAAAGCATTTTTATTCAATCTTGATTTAAGAAAATGTCATCGTTACTCTTCAGGGTGTGTTTCCCTTCTCTTCAAACCCTTTCTTTTTATATATATATATATATATATATATATATATATATATATATATATATATATATATATATATATGTATACATGTGTATATATATATATATATATATATATATATATATATATATATATATGTATATATATATATGTGTGTGTGTGTGTGTATACATATATAATTCGATGTAAAGTTTGTTTGACTTTGGCATTATCGTTACATTGTAAACAGAACCCCTTTCTGAAACTTTTAAAAAACCCTTCCCAGTCTTTTGAGTAGGCTTGCAAAATTTGGTTAGGCTGCACCAACGTTCAGGAACCCTATATAGCATAACAGACAAAAATATAAACACCTCTCATTTATACATTTAAGATATAGTAAAAAAAAATCATTTTGTCTCTTGGAACACCCCTGAATCTAAAGACAAATGTATATTAATTAATATATTTTAATTATCTAAATTTGAATCATTGAATAGTTTCATTTTTATTCTATCCCCAGCAGCGAACGGATTTAGTTGCTCATCATTCATATTGACAGTGTACAACAAAATGAGAAAATTGAGAAAATTTCTATTAGCGTTGTTGAGATTTCAGTGACCAGCATTTCTGGGTTTTGTCAAACACCTACCCAGGAGTTGATAATTTTCTCTGATAACATAAAAGGCAATGACAATGACAATAACAGCGACATTGACCCT
Source organism: Thysanoteuthis rhombus (assembly GCA_963457665.1). Taxonomy (NCBI): domain Eukaryota; kingdom Metazoa; phylum Mollusca; class Cephalopoda; order Oegopsida; family Thysanoteuthidae; genus Thysanoteuthis; species Thysanoteuthis major. The sequence goes on from OY735234.1 coordinate 43,442,043, forward strand.
CACTAAAATTTACTATTCAAAGATATGACAGAAGCTAGAATGATGACATTCCATCATATTCCGATCTTATTAAAGGATTGATATTTTTGAATATTCAACCCAGAGGCTGGAATGGTTGCTTGATTCTATGTATATATATATACGTGTACAAGGAACAACAATGAAGTCAGAGAGGAGATTGCCCATGGAGCAGCCAGTCTTGTCTTTTTCGGTATTTCTAGACAACGTACTTGCTGTCTCTAACACTAAATTTTGACAGAACATGGACAGAAGAAGTTGTAGTATTCAAATCTCCTCTATGAAAAGCTCTGAAAGAAAAATTATTGACTTACTGTTTAGTATGCGCGCCTTGTCATCTGAAAACCAATTGAAGTGTTCGCCAACGCAAAATTTAAAATCAGGACATCCTTGTTGAGCTGTCATTGCCATAACTCAAGGGGAAGTAACTGCGCTTGGACGCCAAGTCATGAAGAAATAATTATATAACCAAGGGGGCGGAAGAACGTTTTTAGAGGAGAGCCAGAAAGAAATCTTTGTTTTGTTGTTTCTTTTTTTTTGGTTTTTTTCTTGGTTTTTGTCTTGTAGGCCAAGAACAATATTTTTTAAAATCCATTATCATCATTATCATCATCATCACTACCATAATAATCATCAGTCTTTTAATGTCTGTCGTTGAATGTAGACCTTCCCCAGGAATCGCCACACTTCTCTATCATGGGTGTCGCTAGCCAGACTTTCTGAACTTGTCTAGCTCGTCTCTCCATCGAATAATCTGCCGGCCTCGGTTGTGCATATGATCTCGGGGGATCCATGTCGTGAGTCGTGATGTCCATCGATTGTAGACCATTCTTGTAACATGGCCAGCCGAACGCCATTTGAGATTTTTAATGGATTCTATGATGTCCCTGACTCTTGTCTTTTCCTTGATGTACCATGCTGTCTTGTGGTCTCTCTATGAATGGCCGAGCATAATTCTTTCATGTGCACGTTGCATGGTTCTCAATTTGAGGATCTGTCTCTTGGTTAGATTCCATGTTTCAGCTCCATAAGTGACTATTGGGAGGATGCATTGGTTATACACCCTTCTTCTAAGGATTAATGGGATCTTATTTTTAAAGGTTGAGCTTGCTCTGCCAAAGGCTTGCTATTTCTAGTGTGATTCTTCGCTTGATTTCTTCCTCTTTTGAGGCTCACATGGAGATTCGTTGTCCTAAGTAGATATAGTGGTCTACTTCCTCCAGTTCTGTGTCTTCGATTTTGATCTTAGTGTTTTCATCTCCGATAGAAAGCAATAAAAATAGACAGTAACCGTCAGCCAAGACGGCTAACACGGTCGACGTAAGTTTCTTTAGTTTTCAAGTGATTCTGTTTGGTTGGTTATTTACCAGTCTATCAACATGCCACACGTGCAGGACACACTAATGGAGTCAACCCTTATAATGTGTACCGAAAACATTTTTTCTAAATTCCCCCCAGTGCAGAGGGCAGGTGATATAATGAGAGTCTTTGCTATGTTGACCCCTTGGTCTCTGTTGGGCATTATTTACACTCATTTTTTTTCGGGGATGGGGAAGGAGTTCAAAAATGTTCACTTTTCAGTGATCATCATGATCATTTTTGTGTCCGTCATTGGACATAGATCTTCCCCATGATTCAATACACTACTCTATCATGGGTATCGCGGAACCAGTACTCTCTGAATTTATATAGCTCGTCACAACATTTTAATTTCTGTATGTCACATTTTCGCATATGATCTCTTTTGATCTACACCATGAGTTGTAATGTCTAGCAGTAATCTGAAAATTCTGCACAATGTCCAGCCCATCGCCATTTAAGCTTTCTATCAGTTTCTATGTTATCTCAGATACCTGTCTTTTCTGTAATATGCTGTGTTGTCTTATGATCTCTTGCTGTGAGGGTGAACATGATTCTCTCATGTGAATGTTGTATTGCTCTCAGTTTGAAGGTCAATCTGTTGGTTACGTTCCATTTTCCAGCTTCATAAGTGGACTACAGATATGATACATTGGTCGTATACCCTTCTTTTAAAGACTTGTAGAATTTTCTCGTTATTGAAAGTCAGGATTGCTCAACCGAAAGCTTGCCAACCTAGAGTGATTTTTGGCTTGATCTCCTCTTCTGTTGATGACTTCTTGGAGACTTGCTCTCCTACGTAGATGTAAGTTGTCTACTTTCTCCAACTAAGCATTTTCGATTTCAATCGTCGTCTCATTTTTGTCCCGAACATAATAGTTGAATTTGTTTGACTGAATTGCATGGTGATCACTATCCAACAGAAGATGAAAATAGTAATCTATTCATTGATCATTCTGTTTTCCATTTTTGATTTATCACCTTCACCAAACGGTTTCTATTGAACGAACAAGTCGACCTGATTATTTTATCAATACTTTGGTGTTTTGCCTTATTAGAGTACTCTACATATCTTCATTAACTATTAATCAAGGAAACTATGAATTTATTTTTTTAGGGGGGGGGGCAACATATTGTCCAAATGTGGTTGAGATTTCGTTGATCCTGTTCAATCATGTCTTGTCTTTCGCAGCCAGGTCGGCCAGAGATTTGGGGAGAGGGCAGACATGGTGGCTTTCGGCTTGCTTATTGAGCGTAGTATAGTAACTGTTCTCCATCTGGGAAGGATTAACAGGATCGCCGTGAGACTACCTGCCTTGATTCCTGGCTAATTAGCCGGTATACCAATTGGTACCCCCCATCTATCTACTGACCAGGTTCGAAGTCGATTGTCATCAGTGATCGTAGGAAAACCGAGTTCTCCAATTTGATTTGGTCGTAACTGGGGATCCTGTTTCCAAAACTGACTGCAAGCGACAATCAGTTGAAACTTATTACCGAAAGATTGTCAGCCTTATTTATATTATTTGCACACCAAAGATAGACAAGCAAAATAAAGAATTTTTGTATGCAACGTCACATTTCCTACTGGAGTCGACTGGTCAGGTAAGAAGGATTGAGTCCACAGGTCTCAGATTTCCGATCCCCAATATGATCACAGAGCTCATACCCTCAGACTTGTTGCATGAACCATCTTCATCCGATGACCTTCATTAGTTGTTGTTAAGATCACTAATTGAATCTTTTTAAATCTTTTTTTATCATTTTACTGGGATCGATTTTCAGTTGAACCACTTTTAGGAACTGCCAACGAAAAATGTCAACGAAACAATCATCATAGGTTTTTCCAGTTTTCAGGTGGGTCTGGCTGGCTGCTTACCTACGTATTATCAGGTGTACAAGCTGCATCAATGAATCTAAAGGGCTGAAAATTTAAACATTTACTTTTTGTTTTATTTAGAAAGATAGTTTTTGTTTTGTTCTTCCTCGAATATGTTTTTTATCTTTTTTGGAGGGGTAATTGGTATGTAAATGTTATGTTACTGGATTGGTCCTATGGTGTGTCCCTGTTTTTTTTTTTAATTAAATAGGACACTTTTTGTAATAATTGTCCAATGAAATACGAAAAAAATAATTCATTCGTTATCTCTCCTTCTGCCAATATTTTAATTGATCACACCCAACTTGATGCCAAAAATGATGGTCATGTGAAGATTTCTAATCTAAGGGATTAACACGACTTGTTTTATTTTATCCAATGCCCAGAACGGTTCCAGTAGCCTCCAGATGAACTGTATACCTTTACAACATTCACAAATAGATCCCCCTATCTTTAGGGTTTCAAAAAATTACGTAGTATGATCTTGAATATATGTAATATATTTTTAGATTATATGTTAGATTATATCCTGAAGAATTTTAATTTTTTAAGTTTCTTTACTCAATTTTGGATTTAAAAAAGAATAAAATTGGTTGGCAAAAGTGGTTTTATCTTGCAGCACCACAGAACAGACAATAGACGATCAGTATTTGTTTATAGGTTCATCTAATTTATTGTTACATTTTAGTGAAATAGATGAACTTAGCTCTTTCCAATAGGTCACTCAATTGTAGGCACAGTGACGGAGAGACACATTTCGATTGACAGACTTGCGCAAAGGTTTGCTCATACTAATATTGATTCAATTATAAAATGATAAATAAAACACCGAAAGAACAACTCGAAGATACTTATTATACCTGTCAAAAACTGATTCGGAAGCAAGTGTCACGGGCCATTGATAGCATAAAACGGGACACAGAAAGCCTGGGTAATTGAACAGACCAATATATTGACCAATGATCGAATTCTCAAGATATTTGGGTACACGTTGCATGTTCGAACTATACACGGTTTCACACGTCCCATTGGACATTTTGCAAATGTTCCACTCGACCGGAAACTATAAGAACCTCGTTTTTATCAAATCGTTGTTTTTAGCTTTTATATTTTGCTTCTTTTTTTTTTTTCAGTGTTTTATTATTTAGGGGAAGCCAATTCACAACCTGAGTTTCTCAAACTTTCGTGCGTCACTTGATATAAATATAATGATGAACATTAACATTGCTTCGCTTTTCGGGTTGTAGCTATAAGCTTTCTAAACAAATATATCAACTCTGTTTTGAGTAATTGTGTAGGTGAATGCCACCAAGCAATCGACCATGACTATTTGAGGGTAATTTTCTTCAAAGTCCCAAGTTACAAACTCGCATGAAACTCATTCAATTAAGACTACTAATATGAAATATAGGTTTGGCCAAATGAGCAAAGCTATATTTCTATTTTGCGCAGAGGTCCAGAGATTCTCCAAGAACTTCATCATTTTTTGTCTCAATCTCTTTGATCAATATTCTAGAAAAACATAGGTTTAGTTATAAAGAGCTAATGCAAATACTCAGCTCAGCCATTTTTAATATAAACTATAACATTTTGCTGATAAGTCAGAATTTTAAAAAATCACTCCCCTTTGGTTGTTGAACTTTCGTGGGTAAGAGGTCATTGAAGCCAAGTCCAAAATTAGATTTCTCTTTGCTTGAGTGACATGTGCTTGATTCCAAGCGGAATCTTACCCTGTTTCTGATCGAGTTGCCGTAGAAACGAACCGAAAAAATTCCTATATAAATCCACCTAAATTTAATTCCAAAGTAAAAAGTCATCAAAACTGACAAGAATCGCACAAAATAAGTTAACGATGCATATAAGAAAACAAAATAGATAAAAAGACTTTTAATTTCAGATGAGCTTGTTTTATGAGATTCTACTGAACGAAAATTTTTTTATTTCAATCTTGGATTTTTCAAACTGCTATTGCTCCCAAAACTAGTTTGTCCCTAAAACTGTATTTGAAATGATTTGAAAATCATCATTGATAGCAGATTAGTTTCATATAATCAGTTTATGGTGTAACATTGTTTATAACAATAAATTCATTATCAAGACAATACAATTGAGACAATGAATTTAAACCTCCAACTTTTATATCTTTGATTTTATATTATCAGCAGATTAGTATTGTGTAAAGAAAAACGAATGTAGTCTCTATCTCTCTTTCAATCCCCCCTTTCGCTATCTTTCTTTCTCTCTCTTTCTCTCTCTCTCCCTCCCTCTATCACTATGTATGTATATATATATATAAGACTTTTAGACATTTTACTAAAGCTACAATAAGACATCCTCATCCTTTTAAAACTTATCAGTTTGACCAAAGTGAAATAAAGGAAATTAAAGAGTATGCTGATTGAACACCACTTTCCTTTCAGCTATGATTATAATATGTAGCTGATGTCATACATGTAGTTTGTTAATTTATAGAAGGTATCATCATATTGTGCTATACATCATTTAATCTTTTTAAAACAGGGTCAAGTTGCATAGGTTACACGAAAACCTATTGACCGATAAAGGAAAAATTGTACCAATAGACAGTTTGGGTCACTTCTATCGAGTGTTCACCCATGCGAATATTGAACCTGCTGTGTTGGTCCTAGTATCACATTGCATGCAAACCAACTTATGATATCATCCTTGAGAGTACTAATTACAAAAAATTTCTTTGAGTCGATTTTCTACCAAAATATTCAACCAAAAATTTGACATTTTTCAATTTACCTCAAAGTTATATTTTCCACGTCGTATACTATCTCGCTTCCATCAATATGTGTTTCCCTTTAGATTATCAAATAAATCATCCTCATATATACTGGTTGATATATATATATATATATATATATATAGAGAGAGAGAGAGAGAGAGAGAGAGAGAGAGAGAGAGATACATACACACATACATATATATATGTATGTGTGTGTGTGTGTGCAACGTGCTACTCAAACATTTGGGGAATTTGAACCTATCGATTTATATATTCATCAGTAAAGTTATCAAGTGTTTCCCTGTCTCTGTCGAACATTTCACAAATTTCTCAGAACCAATCTACCTGGAAATAAAAGGAAATCTTCTTTATCGAATCTTTCTTCCTTTCGGGAAGCCATTTCACGCTTAAAGTTTACCAAAGTTCTGAGTAGCTCCTTATATAAACGTGACGGTAAACATTAACATCGCTTCATCTCTCGGGTTGAAGCCATACGTTTTCTAAGCAAATACACAAGTTTTGTCCCGAGTAATTGTTTTGTTGCAATCCCATGGAACCTATTGACCACGCCTAGATTCTAATTTGCAAACTGTTTTGGTAAGAAGAAGGGGAGTTGGGATAAATTTGAGAGGGCCCCAGGAGAATGATTTTGAGAAGACCAATGCATCATGCTATTCTGTTTTCATCATTAAGATTTGGCCAGAGTACAGTATATATATATATATATATATATATATATATATATATATATATATATATATATATATATATATATATATATATATATATATATATATACATTATACATATATATATATATATATATATATATATATATATATGCATATATATATATATATATATATGTGTGTGTGTGTTTGTGTATGTGTGTGTGTGTGTGTGTGCGTGTATTGCTCAAATTTGGGATATTTTAACAGATTGATACATATTTTGGTCTGACACGTAATCTAGTATTTTCCATGTCTCGCCGGATATTTCACACTTCTATCGAAATCAATACAGCAGGAAAGAGAATGAATAAATTTTTATCAAGTCATTTTTCTAATCAAGAAAGCCTTAAGTTCTCCCAAGAGTTCAGTATCTCCTTGTATCAACATAATCATAAACATTAACATTGATCTTTCTCTCAGAATGATGTTTTGAGGATTGATATTTGAGTTTTGCTCTGAATAATTGGGCAGTCTACGCGATGCTGCGATTTCAGTCTGTTGAAATTGGTTAGATTTAAGAGAAGGCAGTTGATTAATTCTCTGTACAGGATATATATATTTATATATATATATATATATATATATATATATATATGGATATATATATATATATATATATATATATATATATATATATATATATATATAAATAAATAAATAGAGAGAGAGAGAGAGAGAGAGAGAGAGAGAGAAAGATTGATACCGTAAACATAGTAAAGAACTGATGATCCCAAGAAAAGTGAATTCACACATGGTACCACAATAAATAGTATATGTGAAAAATTGAAGAAAATCAAATGAATTTCCTTCACAGATTTTGGGAAAAGTGACTGAAGTGACAAAAAAACTTTTTGGAAACCTTTTTCATGTGTTTTGTGTTTAAAGTTGTAAAGTGTTTGAGGATATATATATATATATATATATATATATATATATATATATATATATATATATATATATATATATATATATAGATAGATAGATAGATAGATAGATAGATAGATAGATAGATAGATAGAGTAAAAAGTTTCATAGACACACATACAATCCTTCCAGCAGGAAAGAGAATGAATACATTTTTATCAAGTCATTTTTTTAATCAAGAAAGTATATATATATATATATATATATATATATATGTGTGTGTGTGTGTTTGTGAGTGTGTGTGTGTGTGTGTGTGCATGTGTGTGTGTGCGTGGATGAAATAAATAGTCCTACATAGATAATAAAAGATGATATATTCAAATCGAGAAAAATGCTATGATGGTATATCCTATCAATACGTTCGATATTTATACTTTTTAGAGCCTTTGTATGGGTTTCTAGCATGGATGATGTTACCTTGAGATGAAATGCCCGATTTTATTCCTTTCATGAAAAAATCTAACCACTTCCAGTCATTGGAAATAGCCGATTCAAAATTGTGTTCTTGCAAGGATTGCCGAACATTGTTTCAATGGAATCAAGCAAGCCCATTTTCCACGCCCAGCTTTTACTTGAGTGGGTTTTTTTATCCCTAAGCCCCAAGCAAAAAAAAAAACAAATTGAAAGCGTACAACAATGTCCAAGGATGAAAAGAAAAAAAAAAGGTTCAATCAATATAACATCAATTATTTTTTTTTATAAACATAACGTGGTTGTACAGGTAACGTTCCTAATCCCTTACTCTTGGGAAAAGCATGAATCTATCTTTCCTACCCACCCCCTACACACACAGCTATGCGTATAAAGACGGGCTGAATTAGTACTTTGATGTTGGTTGGCAACCAGTCTACAAGATGGACAACTCTGGATTCAAACCACAAAAGTCTAACCCTTCAATCTGCGTCTAGATATGTGGACAATGGACGACATTTAATATAAACGGGGCTCTGATGAAGCTTCGATAGGCCAAGTAAGCCGAAAGTGGATTTTTATAAATTGCTTTAGTGAAATAGAAGGAGAATAGAGACAAGGAGATAGAAAAACACGACCACCATCTCTATCACACTTCGATTTTTAAATAAACACAACTCAACATTGGGTACACGCCATTCTTTATGTAGAAATTTAAAAACGTAGCTTCCGATAGGTATCAACTTCTATAACGGTTGCCTCGTTATACATGGACGAAAACTAATTATCAGATGAGCAACGATTCTATATTATAGTCAGAAGAGGCATTCCTGGAAGGAAATATATGAGTACAATATACCCACTCTTCTCATATTGATCATTCACTGTCCAAACCAGCGATGTTTTTTCTAAAGATAATTATTGAGAAATAAATGTACGATCCGACAGATTAGTCATGAACTTGTTATATTATTGAAAACTCTACTTTGACCTCCTGTTGTTACAGGGAGAATGAGTCACTCGATGTAGACAGTGAAAGTTGAAAAAACAACGAGAGAAAAAATGGTGCTGATGCAGGTATGAAACCTGCAACCGACAAGGTAGCCGCTTGGGTTTCCGTTGTAAATAATATTTTACTTAGAAATTTCATAAGTTTTATACATCTCCTAATCACCCTTTGATGATGTATTATGGAAGTCAGTTATTTTCCAATCACTGTTAATGTAATGTGTTCAGAGTTTATTCCCTGTTCTGTACAGAACTTATTTCTACTATTTCAATTTGGCTCATACAATTCAACGCCAAATTTCATTGAGAGGATAATCAGCTATTTCACCATAGACGTGTTTCGGGAATAATCATCGTTGGCTTTTATGGGTCCAATGCTCAACAAAAACCGCTTCCATTTCCTTCAAAGGCGATTACATAAATTTCTGCTAAGTTTTACCGGAAAACCTTTCTATCTTGTCTGTCTGCCTGTCTGTCTTTCTGTCTGTCCGTCTGTCTGTCTGTCTCTCTCCCTCTCTCTCTCTCTCTCTCTCTCCCTCTCTTTTGTTTATGGCTTTTTTCTACTGCATTTACTGTCACTTTGGAAACAATTTCTTAGCCTTTAGCTCCATCTGTTCATATCTGTTTTTGCCAAGTGCTCCACCCATCTGCATTTTTGTTGCTTGAATATTTGTATAATATCCTTAACTCTAGTCTTTCCCCTGATCCAAATTGATCTTTTATCCCCTCAGAGTTATCCTCAGCTTTGCTCTTTTGATGTCTGTTTGTGTTATTCTTAGTAGATTATCCGTTTATATCCATGTTTCTCATTTGTATTCATATTGGATCAAGCATTCAATGTATGATTTATGCTCCAAGCACGTTGGCGAGCTGTTTTTTTTTAATATATATATATATATATATATATATATATATATATGTCATCTTCATCATCATCATGTCTTTTATTGTCCGTCCTTGGACATAGACCTTCCCAAAGATTCCTGAGATATCATGGGCGTTGTAGAGCCAATGCATTCTGAACTTATGCAATTCATCTCTCCATCTCGTATTTTGCAAATCTTGCTTACACTCTGGGGGATCACGTCCATTGGTTGTCTGCCATTCTTTCAACATGGCCAGCTCAGTGCAATTTGGGTTTTCTCAAGGATCTTACGATGTCTCACATATATATTATGCTGTCTTGAGATCTCTGTATGGTAGGTCAAGCGTAATTTTTTCTTGTGTACGTTGTATGGATTTTAGTTAAAAGGTCAGTTTTTGGTTCCACGGTCCAGTTTCATATTCTTCTCTTTAGGAATAATGGGATTTTCATGTTTTCGAAGGTTGAACTTGCTTTACCGAAGGCTCGCCATCTTTGAATGATTCATCGCTGGATTTTTCCCTCTTTCGAGGATTTCATGGAGATTTGTTGTCCCAGATAAATGTAGTGGTCTTCTCTCCTGCTGTCTTCATTCTATCCATTTAGCATTAGTTTGAAGTCGTGGAGGTTCTCTGAAAAAAAAAACGATGTCATCTGCAAATCTGAGTTTGCTCAGATATTCGCCGTCTATTTTGATTCTTTATTTCCCCAATTTAGGTTCTGGAAGATCATCTCGAGTCAGGTTGTGAACAGTTTGCTTTTTATGGAAGAAAAAAGGCTCCGAATCCTCAATTAGATAGAAATGCTGCTGTGACACTATATGTATTGCAATACTCGGACGTCTACGGGGTCTACACCTTGTAGAGTGATACCCCCAATGGTCTTAGGAATATTCAAAGGACTCATTGAAGTCGATAAATGTTACAGTGAGTGGTATTTTGTATCCTGCTGCTGTTTTTCAGTTGATTTATCGAATGGGGACAGTCCACGGTTGAGTAGCTTCTTTATAAGCCAGAACTCTCCCGTGATTGATTTTCATCTCACGTTTTGGTGATTTGATTGGTGGTAACTTTTGTGAGAGGTCTGTAAATGCAGTTGAGTAGACTTATTTGTACGTTGCTATTGGGATCTTTCAGGTATCCATATTTTATATAATAGCATTATGATTGCAGCATTCCAATCTTCTTGGAGTTAACTTTGTTTTAGGAACGATTTGAATAGAATAGCTTTTTGATGGTTTGTTCCATTTCCCATGGTAAAACTTCAGTAAAATCCTCTGACTGATTGCTCCTTCTCTCTCTCTCTCTATATATATATAAATATACAAACATATAAAGATTAAATGATGTGCAGTATAGAAAAACATCCATATACAATACTTCATAATTATACCGAGGCATTAATGAACAAAATGCTTGTATGTCATAAGTTATATATCAAAATCAAAGCTTAAATGAAAATGGTGATTGATCGACACTGATCAGGTGTCAAGTTAATATAACTGTTTTGTTTTCAAATCCCCAAAACTGTTACACAGTAAACAACCGATAATCCCCACAAAAAAAGGTTTACACATTGTACGATAAAATCAAAACACGAGTGGAATATTGGAAAAAACACAAGAAGAAATTACATATTTTATATAAAAAGATATTAGAAAATAAGTGACCGAAGTGACACAAAAAAGTTTTGAAAACGTTCTTTAATGTGTTTGGTGTTTGAAGTAGTAAATCTATTTACAATATATATATATATATATATATATATATATATATATATATATATATATATATAGTGAGAAAAGGATGAGATTCATCCGACATAGTGGTGAATTTAATGGATAGTATGGAAACACAAATGTTTGGGAACTGAATTGAATTTATTTCTGTTACATGTTTCAAGAGTCTGTATGCTTTCGTTGTCAAACGTTGAATTTGAAAATGAGGAAATTTTGCAGGAAAGCAAGGTTTGGAGAGGGGAAGAAGGTGTGAAGTTTCAAAATTTGTTATCTTCACTGCCGAAAAAAGACTATTTCTTCGTCTCAAAGTTGGAGTCATTCATGCGTAAGTGAAACTGACAATGGTTTCCAGACCGTGGACGATAGGAACGCAGCAGGAACTCTGATGGCGATGGTGATAATCACTTTGCAGACCGTTTCGAAAAATGTGAGGAGCATTTGGATTGGTGTCTTAAGGAGAGCATTCAGAGATTTGATATGGTGCCATCACTGTATGTACACTACTTATCGTT
>OY735234.1:43456736-43484236 GCA_963457665.1 Thysanoteuthis rhombus
TTCTTTCAGGGTGCCATTTCGTTTCCAAACTTTTGAGTAACCCTTCATATCAACGCAATGATACAAATAACATTAATTTGCTCAAGGACTGAAGCCATAAGGTTTTGAAACAAATATATATTTGAGTTTTGTTAAGTAATTATATTAGTGCAATTCTACCAAGCAATTAACCATGCCCGACTTCTAATTCAGAGTTTCTTTGTATCAAAACTTCCAAGCTAATCTGATTATTAGACTTGGAGTGTTATTTTCCAAATATTAAGACGGCTGTTGCTATAAACGAAAGAAAGCGGTAAATGTTTAATGGAAATATTAACTATTTTGAGTAATATCCTATTTGAGCGATCTTGTTATGATATTAAATTGTTACGTATGAAATGTCATCTTTTGATTTGTAGGAAGTCCGATGATAAACATAAAAGTAACAAAATATTTAATTAAACTATAACCCTTTTCGAGCAATAAGCCTTCTCCAACAACCATCCTTGACGATATTAAGTTGTTACATATCATCATCATCATCATCATCATTTGTATCTTAACGTCTGTCGTTGGACATACACCTTCCCTGGGATTCGCCAAACTTCTCTATTGCGGGTGTCGCAGAGCCAATATTTCTGAATTTATCAAGCTGATCTCTCCATGTAATACTCTGCCGGTTTCGGTTGCGCATATGATCTCTAGGGATCGGTTCCCTGCCATTCTTGAAGCATGGCTAGCCCATTGCCATTTGAGCTTTTTAACGATGTCCCTTACTCCTGTCTTCTTCCAGATGTAGTGTGCTGTCTTGTGGTACTCCCATATGAGATTGAGCATAATTCTATTTTGTGTACATTGCATGGTTCTCAATTTGCAGGTCTGTCTCTTGGTTAGGTTCAATGTTTCAGCTCCAATGAAAATAAAAACAAAATAATAACGGTTTTTCAACGATCTTTCAATGATAATATGTTATCACTCTCTTTTTTTCCTTCGGGGAAGTAATTCTGTTCCTCAGATTCCCTGAACATCTAGTATAATCATTACGATAAGCATAAACGTTGTTTGGCTTCTCAGCAAATATATGTATTGTTCTGAATAATTGGTTGAAGAAATCCCACTCGGCTATCAGCCACGCCCAGCATCTACCGGCGGATTTTTGTTCCAAAGCCCAAAGTTACAATTCTACACAAAAGCATTTAAGAAAATCTGGGGCGAAAAAGAGAACACTTTACATTTTTAATATTAAGTTATTTGGTATGCAAAGTCGTTGTTTATATAGTAAGATGAAAGATGATATGAGCAACATTAAAAGGGGGGAAGATTCATTCAGAATATGACCCATTTTGAGTAATAACCCTTTACCGACGATCCCCAAATTATAATATGCCTTGTACTTTTTTTTCGATTGGGGAAGCCATTTTGTGCTTGAAATTTCCAAAACTTTTGTGTAGCACCGAATAGAAATAATATGGTAAACATTAACACCATCTTGTTTCTAGAGATGAAGCCATAAACTTTTCGAGTAAATGTATTAAATTTGGTCTGTGTTGATATTTTAGTATAATCCTACAGAGGCCTTTACCCACGCCCCGTCTCTAATTTAGTTTTCTCTCTCAAAAGCTCAAAGCTACAAATTCACTCAAGAGCTTTCAACAAGATCTAAGAATAAAAAGGAAAATGAAAAGGGAAAACATTTTAGTCGAGATGAGCTTGATTAATGTGATTTTATAACACAGTGCAACTATTTTTTCTTTTCTCTTTTTTTGTTGCTGGCTAATAAGTGTTATTTTCTGACTGATCGTGTCTACAAAGCTTGGGAAATGTCAATTATTCCTTTCATTCAAACCGTTGCTTTTATTACCAGAACAGTGATATTTTATAATATACTTATTTCCAATTGGACACAGAGCAGATTTCAACATTATAATCACATAGAGTAGGAAAAAGAATTACAGGTAAAAATTGCTATCCTGATCACAAGTTTGAAAAGATTGAGTCATTTTCTATTTTTTATACACATATGTAATTAAGAGTTAACATCCACAATCCAAGAACAATCGTACAGCGTAATCGGTGTCCAAGTTACAAAATCAAAGTTTACAGAGAATAATTGCGATTTTCTGTACGACTACAGACGATAAAAGACTGATGATGATGATGATTTTATACAAAAGCAATTAAAAAAAATTACCTAGGAACAAAAATTTCATTTCCCAATGAAAAAAGGTTTAAACGACGGGAAGGGGTTTATATTTAATCAAGATTTGACCCTTTTGGAGTGATAACTCCCCCAACTTATCTTGCAACCATAATATGCCATGAATTGTTCCTTCATTTGGGGGAGTCATGTCCTGCTTTAAGTTCTCCAAAGTTTTAAGAAGCAACTCGTATAAACATTGAACTTATCTTGCTCTTTAGGAGGACGCCATAAGATTTCTTGGCAAATATATGAGTTTTGTTTAGAGTAATTGTTCTGGTGCAAAGCTCATAGATGGTAATGGACACGGCAAGCTTTTAATTTACATTGTTTGTTTTTTCTTCAAAGTTCTATCTATTAAGATGTTACACGAAGGTCATTTTTTTTTTCGAATTCGTGCCTCAAGTTTCCTAAGCGTTTGAGTAACTCCTCGTATAAACATATCGGTAAACATTAAGATTGCCCTGTTTCTTGGGCTGAAGCCATACGTATTCTAAACAAATATAGTTTTGTTCTGAGAAACCGTTTCAGTGCAATCCCATAAGGCCATCGACCGGTACAGATTCAACTTGAAGATTTTTTTTCTCCAAATCTCAAAGCTACAGACTCTCACAAAAGCATTCAACGAGATTCAATAATAAATAGGTCCGGCGTGTAACTCAATAATAACCATCAAGTGACTAACGTCTTTTAGCAGCATGCTGCATTGGGGGTGATCAATCAAACAATTGTAAGGAAAACAGTGATCAATGAATGAGTTATTTTTTCAATCTCTTTTTTTCTGGACAGTGATCACTTATGAATTCTGTCAGATACAAATCAAGGAACCAATTTAGCTTAAACGAATATACCAAATTAAACCCCTCACTAAAACCTATTACGAGGGGCTTACAAATACTTTTTTCGAGATATGATAAGGAATGAATATTTAAATTTTCATTCTTTTAGCTCCTTCTGGTCTAGCCTCTTCGTATCATACACACATGCATGACCAGCCAGACCAACTTCAAAAGCGAAGAAACCTATGTTGACAGTTTTGGTGATAGTTTTAACTGATGGCTTCTTGAAAAAGGAAAACTCTTCAGACAAGATAGGTTTCATTAATGAGTATCTATAGGTAGGATGTCCAGGCATCCCTGTTTCGACCCAACAGACCTCATTAATTCAGCCTATTCGAAATATGTAAAAGTGACTTTGAGATGACAAGCAGTCAGAGAGGTGTAATTCCCTTCTTCATGGGCTATTTTAACAAGGGTTGGGTTCATGCCTCTCTAAACAGTATTAATGCTAAGTAAACACAAAGTGTCCATGTCGGGGTTTGAACATTTCCCGCCGAAATCCATTCTCCGTGCATTTAGACACTCAGTCAAACTACATCTCCAAAAACTGAACGAAATTTGCTATCCTTCATTTGAAGTTATCCGAGGTATAAAATCTTGGGACGATTTTATAGAATTTCGAAGTGTAAATTCCGAAAGTTTCATTGTATCTCCAATGAATGTAGAATCTAACATTGTAGGTTGATTGCAGAAGTAGATACACTGGAACTAACGAAAAAACAAGTATGGTTAGTCATTCAATAGAAACTGTCAAGTGACCAACGTCTTCTGGCTACATGCCGTGTTGGGGGTGATCAATTGAATTTTTTTCCGCGGATGAGTATTGAATTGCTTATTTCTTCTTCCACTTGTTTCCTCACTAAAAATCCAAATTTAAAGGAAAAATAAGCTTTGCCTTTTGTTAGTCAGTGATCACAAAAGGAAAATTAGAATTTTCAACCACAAAAAAAACAAGCATTAACTCTGAGAGAGACGAAGTTAAATACCAATTTAGCATAAACTTGCATATTCAAATAATAACATAATGAGGAATGCATTTTCAGTACTCTTGTTTAAGTGGTTCGATCTGTGCGCGTAATACATACCAAGCCAGCCACAACAAAAGATGAAACCAAGGCTGAGTTATGGCGACAGTTCAGGTTGACTTTTTTTCTGATATACAAGAAATGTCTTAAGGAATAAGTGGCTATATTTGAAGCATTTTTTTGCGATATATTCATAAAAATAGTTGAGATTGATGTCCAGGGTAGCAGACATCTTGATCAAGTTATGGTTTGAGTTGACGAAGGGGGACCGAGAGGAAGTGAAATATTGATTGACGAGCGATATACAAGACCAGAAAATGGCCATTCGAAAATACCATTCATTCCACAATCAAGATAACTTCTACAAAGATCCCCCCCCCCAAAAAAAAGCTTTCAAACTGGTCAAATAGTGGTTTATTGATTGCGTCCTAAAACAAAGATGGAGGAGACATGAATCCAACATCGTTGGCCCAATTCTACACAAAGTGTTCCAATTCATTTCTCTCAACCAAAAAACGTTTGAATGAAACAAGCCAGGCTGATTCACTTTTTCTATCTTGGTAAGGCAGTGTGGAGTCTTGTGAGTTTCTTCTTTAAGATGGAAAGATTTTATATGTGTATTTATACATCAAAATTAATCAAGTTCTTGCGTATTTCTAACATAAATTTCTAGGGATGTAAGACTTGTCGGTGAGAGAACTACCAACAGATCAGTTGGTTGTGAATGCGAAACTCAATAGGGTGAAAGTAATTTTATATATCAGTTTGGTTCAAGGGACAGACGACCGGTGAAGAGTTCACTCCCTTACATTAGGTTAGATTTGTTCGTCTCTTTACTGCAGACAAACAATATCAATTCCCGCCTTCGACAGGAGTGTGACAAAAGCTGATGCAATGACATTGGCAAAGAAACAAAATTATTTAATGACTTCCGGTGTTCAAAGTTTTTGTCTGAGACTCTGAGGTGTTCTACAATTGAATTTGTTGTTGATTTCTGTTTTTGGTTATTGAACGTTCATGGCCACCAAAAATACCGAAAAGGTTACAAGGTTTTTGTTACAAATGCATGCTTTTGTTCGTTTTTTTTATAGGTTTAAGTGTTCCAGCTCTCCAGGCCATACTGTTCTGTCTACAGACTTGAAAATCGGTATGAGCACTCCGCTTGACTCCTGCCGAGAAAATATGTTTTTTTTGTTTGTTTTTTTGAAAAAAAAATACTGACTTTTTGGAAGACCTTACTATGACAGGTTTATTAATAGCACCTAGATATTTCTAGATTTTTTTTACTCTGAAGTAGTTTTCTTTTCAGTAATTTCATAAGTAGAATTTATTCATGCCAAATTTTTTTATATGACTCCAAATTTTGACGCTACGGTCGTTCATTTATCGACTATGATGTTTTGCTTTTTTTGTTTTTTTAAGTTTCTGACTACATTCAATCTCCATGATTTAAAATGATAATGATACATGTATATATATGTGTGTGTGTGTGTGTGTGTGTGTGTGTGTGTGTGTGTGTGTGTGTGTGTGTGTGAGTGCGTTTGTATGTGGGTGTTTTTTGTATACAAATACATTCATACAATTCTTTTCAATGTATTTAAAAGATTCCAACATACATTGCAGACAGAAAAAAAAGTCACCCTGTTTCTTTATATTGATAAATTGTTGTATAGTTGCGTGAGCTCATATAATTATAAATCTTTGTTGCTACAGTCTGGGAATTGAAAACTGAAATAAGTTACTTCAGAACTGAAAAATGTCAGACAGCCACAAGACATCAAGGCGCATGCGTAAAACTGTGGCTGGCAGAAAATAAGATAACGTGACGAACTAGACAAGTTCAGAAAGTACTGGCCCCTCGACGGGGTGTCAGCCCCGGACACCATTATCTAGTGTACTGGTGTATTCATAGTTACGGATAGGGAAACGGGAAAGGTCACACAGTTTATTAAATCGACCAGTTGAAAGCATTCAATACAGAAAGGAATTTCCACTCCCTTCCTATGGAAGACCTAAATCTCGTTATCTCCAATAGGATATCAAAACTGTTTCTTGTCAGGGCTACCGTAATTTAATATCTCTGGCTACATTATTAGATATCGGCTAGTTAGAGTTTGTGTACTGCTAAACGACTTCAGATTTTTAGTATTAATTTCCGTAGATATCTACAATCAGTTACACAAACTCTCCAAACAAAAATTGTTGCCAAAGTATGAAAAAATCATTCGTTCGCCAACAAAAGGCAAAGTGAACATGAAGTGGGGGAGGGCATTAATTTATCAACTGCATTCCGGTTCCGATTCCGGTTCCAGATCCGGTTCCGGTTCACATAAAGGGTATTAGTAATAGAAATTATCTGTTTTCTCGATCAATGGTATGGCTGTTAGCATAAAATCGAGAGGAAATCTCAAATGGTAATCGAATACAATTTTTATGGTTTAGTGCTGTGCAAAAGCTAAATGATCTAATTCTCTTACTTTCATTGTTTTTCTTGTGTTATTGATGATCTATGATTGAAAATATATTCTTTCAGTCTCTGGACAGAGTAAAAACAAAACTTGAGATAGAAAAAATAAGAAAAAAACTTCATGGATATTAGTAGTCAGAATATATGCGATCAGCAATAAATTACGCTTAGAAGAGCCTTTATATTCCCCGATAAAACTGGTTTTGGGTGCTAAATATTCTGTTTCTCGTCAGAACCAGTGGCTATAAATCTTACTTGATATGGAGCAGAGATTTTCCTCGTTTATTTATGATGTTTATTGACAATAACTATAAAAGTTCCAGGTCCTCTTGCGGAAAAGTTTCCTTTTTTAATTGTTAAACGATAACTTTATATCGAGAAGTTGTAATTGAGCTCTCCAGCGTTATTTCTGTCCAGTGTCTTTAGAGCAGATGTTCTCAACCTTTATGCTACGATGGCACACTGAGAAATATATTTGACTTACGTGGCTCTAATAATGAAATGAATTAGACGAACACATTTCAATCGTCAATGACGGACGAAAAAGGAGGATGGTAGAGAAGAAGAGGAGGGGGAGGAAAAAAAACAAGAAATAAACGAGAAGAAAGAAAGAAGAATGAGTGAGAAGAATAGAAGAATAGAAAAAAAGAAGGTGGAAGAGACAGAAGAAAAACAAAAAGAAGGAGAACATGAAAAATGTCGTAATCACATGGATAATTAGAGCCGTGTCAGTTGCGCTTATAGCCGAGGCTGTTTTCGCACTCGTGATAACCGTCAGCGAAGCAACGCATCATTGAATTGTAGCGAAAACAAAGGCATCCCATGCTCTTAAATAGGGGGCTCGAGATATGTCGAAAAAAGAAAAAAGGGGTGGAGGTAAGGAAGAGTCAGGAGAAAAAACTGAAGAAGAAGAAGAAGAAGAAGAAGAAGAAGAAGAAGAAGAAGAAGAAGAAGAAGAAGAAGAAGAAGAAGAAGAAGAAGAAGAAGAAGAAGAAGAAGAAGAAGAAGAAGAAGAAGAAGAAGAAGAAGAAGAAGAAGAAGAAAGATAAGGAAACTCCAGACGGTAATGAAAACAATGCTTACAGACGTTTCGTCCTCTTAAATAAACAGAATGTATTATCTCGTCCCTGTGCATCTGTCATTCCAGCCAACAAAAAAAGAAATTCTTTGAAAGAAACGAGCAAAGGCCAAACAAGAAAATGATATGAAAATAAAAACCCGGTCTATGAATGAATCGGTCGATGTTCTCTGGAGAAAAGCCAATGGGTGTCCGAAAAGTGTCCAGACATCTCCATTGCAAGTATCTGGATATGACACATGGATCTCAAGAGAGAAGCAAAACAAAACAGGAATATAATTAGTATTCGTTATTTATTATGGATTGTTTTGTTTTAGTTTTGTTTTTCTTGTTTTTTATTTGATGGCTATCTCAAAGGCTTGTGAGATACATTCTGCGAAGACGTCATGCGAATTCGGTCAAGTTATTGTTGAACGGCAAAACATATCCACTCTAATAAGGAACGCTGTCAATAACCATGGAATCTTCATCTTGTAAGGGAATTTAAATATTTCCGATAAGAATACTTCCTACCCACCATTTTAATTTGTACACATTTCCTTTCAAACAGATTCAATATTTTCGTCATGTAACTAATTTCAGCAAGCTGAGCCAGCTGACCGTTGCTAGAGGGTTTATATTCGCACTAGGTCTCCAGTATAAACTGTTTCGTACCAACTTTTGATAAGTTGATATACTTATATGATAAGTAATATGAGCTCTCCTACCCAATGCTAAAGATTTGGGCTGATAAAGATACCTCCTATGAATCATTTGAAACTATAAAATCCTCTACAGAATAAGAATTCATTTTCTTTCAAATCGATTCATTGAAATCGAAATACATCTCCGTATTTAGTCACGAGTATTAACAAGTGAACAAATTCGTAGGAGGTCTATCTGGGGAGAATGCAGCCATTTCATAAAACTGAAAAAAGTCTACCTACGGTAATTGAGCCTTTGTTCTCTTCAAAGTTCTCCTGCTGAGACCCCACACGTATGCCCCAGCACCACTTCGACTTCAATGTAGTCTGCAATATCCTCTCTCAGGATGGCCATCAGTTTCTCTGTAACGTTCACCTTAATCTTGTCCACGGTCTGAGAACTCCTTTCGAACGGTGAATTTAGCTTTGGGGAAAATCTGATGTCAGAGAGATTGTATAATACGATGTTTTTACCTTCCGAAAAACCCTTTTAATTTGATCATGCACAAACTCTCATATACATATTTATATGTTGAGCTAAACAGTCGCCGGTAATGCAAAGGCCCAACTTACTGAGTTCACTCCAAATTCTCATATTGTTCATTCCTGGTCTATATCTGCTCTATTTGTTTCTTTCAGTGCGACAATTTCGTATTAGAAAATAGATATATGATCCGACATAAAGAGTGTAAATTACGTTATATTATATAGAAACTTACTTGATCTTCTGTCATTATAGGGTTAATGTATCACTTGGCCTAAACAAGGTAATAGAATAAACAATTAAAGAGAACAAGGCTGCTGCATGGATCGAATCTGCAACCAATAGTTGCTGATTCAACGTAGCGCTGCTCAAACCATTGAGCTAAACCGCCGTTGGAAATCCCAAAGCCCAAACGACTGTTCTCACTCAAAATTCTCGGTTCGTTTAGTCTCAGTCAGCTATATCTGTTCTACTTATTTCATTCGATGCGACTGTTACCTACTACGAAAAGGATTTATAACCCGACAGAATAATTATAAATTGCATTATATTATATAGAAACTCTTGTTTAAAATCATTATGTCAGATCATATATCTAATTCTCAAAGTTAAAAGTTATTCAGGCCTTTTCATTACACTGTGCATTTCCGTTGTCCCCGATGGATGAGATCTGATTCCCGTGTATCGTCCATCTATATATTAAAAAGCAGATTTTGTTCATGACCCCTTGAAAGCCAAAATGGTGTGTCGTGTACTGGTGTATTGTATGGAGGATCCTTTGAAATGCAGTAACCGAAAGGATGTGAATGAATTCAGATTCGAAACTCAATAAAGGTGCGGGGACTGTATTCGTGCTCACCTTCATAATAATGATCGATCTATTTATCTATGTATGTATCTATCTATCTATCTATCTATCTATCTATCTATCCTATACTAGAATTCTGGTTCTGTTTTTCCGCTTGTAGCTTCTAAGTAGCCGGAATGGTGCAACGTAGCCAATGATATAGAATTTAGGGGGCTCTTGAAAAAATATGTTTTGATTTCTTAAAAGGATGATGTGCCCCTTTTAGGCCTTCGGCACACGAACTATTTAGAAAGATTCCGGTTTTTCAGCTCTCTATATACAGTTTCCAGGGTACAACAAGAAAAATAAATAAAACATGGTAGAGCTCCAGGCCTTGCATTCTTAATGGGTTTCCCATACAATAATGCCTCTAAGCAAGGGAACTTATTTTCTGCTACTAATTGCTACAAAAACCCCATGAAAACCTCCCTATAGCTTGAGGCCTCACTATGAATAAATAAAATCCTGTCTACAGCCCATTCGTCATCACTCTCAGAAACCATCAATCCAAATAGTTACCAAAATGTCAATATAGGTTCCCTTCAGTTTTTAAGTTGGTCTTGTTGGAAGACTGCCAGGCCTGTATGTATCACGTGTACACGTGCACCAATCGAGCTAGAAGGCTGAAAATGTAAACATTTGCTACTTACAAACAGTTTTGCTTTTTTTTTCAAAATACCCTCAAAAAGGTTATTTAGAAAGGATTTAGTTCACAATGTAAATATGTGCTAAATTGATCATCCAATCGGTGATCAGCTGCTTTCATGCATGTTTGTTGAAAAATTCGGTCGTGTTAGTAATCAACGACAAACAAAAGGCCAGAGAAGTAAATATGTATTGATCACCCATTTTGGTAATCTTTTAATTGAGCATACCCAACACACAATACTGCCAAAAAAAAAACGTTGGTTAGTAACACAACATTTTCTATCAGATGACTAACCAAACTTGTATCTTTATAAACATTTCAGTAGTTTATTATATACTCACGGAATGCCTGACGTCTCAGAAGCGGATAAGTAGCTATAAATGGCGCCGACTTTTTTCTAATGAGAATTTATCCAACATAACGGGAAAAATCATCAGATTCCCAAAGAAAATTTTATGAAATGGTTTTTCCCCCACGTTCATTGGGGTCCAGTGCCAAATGCGTTCTTTAAGGCATTTTAGGGGTAATTTACCTCAAATACTCTGGCTACAATGCATTGTCAAGGGGAGGAAATCAACATACACACAAACTTCCTTTTATATATATATACACACATATATATATATATCTGTGTGTGTGTGTGTGTGTTTATAATATATATGAATTGATAAAAAAGACACACACACACACACACACATATATATATATATATATATATATATATATATATATATATATATATATATATATATATAGTATGTATGATCTGAGTAGACACACCTTAAATGAAGTAGTAGTAACTATCAGTTTTTTACATGGTAAGGTGAATGATTACAATTTACAACCATCACATTTCAAATCAAACTGAAGGTAATCTTTTGTATTATATAAATAATAAGCAGGTTGGATTTCACTGTCTATCTGATGAGCTAATATAGCGAATGGAAGGTTTAACCGTTGTTGGGGGCCAGATTTCCGCATTTAATCGACATATCGCCCCTATCCAAAGTAATAAGCACTTTTCGAATGAGGATAAATCGGATAAATATATGCTTCTTGTATATATTTTATCTATCTATATATATATATATATATATATATATATATATATATATATATATATATATATATATATGCATAAATGAATAAATAAATAAATATATATATGTGTGTATATATAAATTTATATATATGTGTGTGTGTGTGTGTTTGAATGTTTACATTCTATCAAGAAATTTACATACACTGACGCCCATGAATGAATACACCTCTACCTCTTTTCACATAGAAAGTTAATCATCTTTAAAACCAAACGTAGCAAGATTTTATTATTTCTTGTTGTATTGAGCATCAGCCAAAGAAAACGAATATCATTGGGTATTATTTATGACCAAAATCTAAAGTATTGAAACAGTGCTGCCAGAAAAAGTGAATATGCTGCCTCACAAAAAATGAGCACAGTCCCAACGAAGAATATTATTAATCCAGTAAAGTTTGGTCGTAAATAATATCCGATAATATCTGTTTTGATTGGGTGAGGTTTCACTAGACGTGATAAAGTACGATCATGGTAGTGATGTATTCAATTATGAGCGACACTGTGTACGTATATATGTACTTGGTGTAGGGCATATAGCTGTGGGTTTTTTGCTTGCGTGTACTTGCAGTTTATAACTTATTCAAAACCTTTAGAGGGAAGCATTCAGATAAGAACATGGACAACCAACAAAGATTTGAAAGGATAAGGGAGAGAACGGAAAGATACAGGCATAGGGTGAGAGAGGAGGAGAGACATGAGATAATGGACAATGTTAGTTATCAACAGTAATGAAATTTCAGTAAGTAAATATACACAGATCTTATTTCTATTATTATTCGGACTCTCCTCATCTTGGTTGAGGAGAGTCCGAATAATAATAGAAATAATAATAATACCTCAAAAATTCAGAGATATATGCACGGATCTTGTCGGACACTTGATAGAGACCAACGTGTCTTTGTAGCATCTCGTGCTAGGGACGATCAATTAAAGAAATGGGAAAAAAGGTGATCGATGAATAATCACTAAAAGCCCAATATTCAGAAGACATGCGTGAACTCCACCGAATACAAAGTAATACACTTATTCAGCAGAAAGTCACATTGTAAATTGAACCCTAAAACCTTACGGGGAGGGGTTAGTTATTGAAAACTGGAAATCGTTTTTTTCTAGACAGAATAAGGAATGAATGTTTAAATTTGCTACTGTCCAACTCTATTAGTGCGGCATGTCTGCATGACCCATTCCTAGATTCAAGGCGAGCCAGTCAGAAGCATTTAAAACCTGGAGAAACCCATGTTGCCAGTTTTAGTTGACAGTTTCTTATATTCAGTTTATGGGAAAGGATTTTGTTTTTTGTTCGTTTTGTTTTTCTCTCGTAGGAGGAGGCTCTGTGTGTGTATGTGTGAGTTCGTGTGTGCGTTCGTGTGTGTTCTCTTCCTTGTTCATTTTTTGTAGTCAAACAAACGAAATTTGATTTATTGGAGCTCAAAGACATTACCATTTCACGCCGGCGGACTTGCTCCTTGGAAACTTCCCATCAATTGGTTCCATAACAGTTAGAACGCTAACTGTTTACGCTCAACTGATCTTCTCCAGGTTCCCCTTTGATCTCCGAGCTCTTCACCCTGTAGATTGAAGTCCATCTCTTGAACTGATTTCCCCCTCTTAAACACGATTCCGATGTTCCAGGTTCTCATCTTGGTTTTCCACTTTCGTCCATTGAACGTTGTTTGGCGAACTGGCTTTATATTGGTTCCCAACAACACATTTCCTGCGTCTTTCTGAAGAGGAATCTTAAAGCTTGGGTCATCACTAGGACGATCGCTAGGACGATGCAGTTGCGTTGCAAGCATCAAGTAGGTTTTAGTGCGATGGAGTTACTAACCCAACGACCAATCCTCCTCCTTCAACTGGAAATAGGGCTATCAAGATGACTCCCCCTTGAAGGGGGCGAAAGAAAGCACATATGAGCAACGAAGCAGATGCAGTAAAGAGTCAATCGGTGTACGCTGAACTATTCAACTTAGTAGTCTTAGGCTCTTTGCAATTATACTACAAACCTTTTTATCATAGTCCGACAATAGTCTAAAACCCCCAGAATTGAATTATATTACAAACGCTTTACAAACGGGTCAAACCAGGTCCTCTAACCATCAGTACCGTAGTACCTACCCGACTGAGTGAAGAACCGAGCAAGTGGCTGGGACTATACGTTTCAGCAAAATTTGCTTCTAAAACTTTTATAGTTCGTCCGTCTTTAGGTCTACTGCAGACAAAGCAAATTTGCTGAATTATACTTCAATATGTGTGCCAATTTCCTTAAAGTACTTCACTTTCGAGACTTCCTGTATAATTAAATTTTGTCAATAATCCGTCAAGGTCAATTGGATCAATCGTAACTCGCAAGTTGTCCTACCTTTGTCCGGTCGTATTCAAAGCGAAGTTGCCGCTTTGACCATTTTATTACCAAAATTGACAAATCTGTCCATTTTGAAAACATTTGGCTTTGAATTTTCTTATCAGGTCTCGATATTATTTTTACTTTTTGGTCATTTCGACGTTGTTACTGTAGTGTCGTTGATAAATTGTCATTCGTCGTTTAATTAACTATTGCTCAGTTTTTTTACACAATCATTTGATAAATATCACTATTAACATTCTTCCAATTATTCATATAATTTTTATAATCGCTAAAGACTGTCACCGTCGACTTGTGATAAAAAGCAACTGAAAAACTGAGATAAATTAAGATGAATTAAGATTTAACTATGATTATTTTCATAATGAAAATGGATGATAGAATACTGGCCTCTTTAAGAAATTTGGCATTCGGCAATTTTTGTATATCTTTGGCCACAAGCCTTTCAAGCTTTCTGGCAACTCTGAGCTGACCCATATTTTTTTAATTGTGTTCAAAGTGGATCTCGTTGAGAGGAACTGAACGTTTTTTCAATGATTGAGTCAAGTATTTGTGAAAGATCAAAAAGTGGACCGTTACTATCTTTCCCAATAAAACTAAAGACGAAAGTCCTGATCGGGACAACGCGATTACTTTAACCTATATTGAATTCTGCTATATCTGAATAATCTCTCTCTCTTTATATATATATATATATATATATATATATATATATATATATATATATATATATATATATATATATATATATATATATATATATATTGCTCCCTGTGTATTTGTCTAATTATCTACCTATTTATTTATCCATCTGTCGGAAGCCGTCAAGCAACATTGTCAACAGAGGTTCCAGTTTTCAAGAGATTTTAGTTGATTGGCTGAGCTAGATTGATCGATAAATAGATACAAACAGACCAAGATAGATAGATAGATAGATAGATAGATAGATAGATAGAACCAGACTGTGATAGATAGATGAAAAGATTAATAGATAGATAGATAGAGAGATAGTCATGAACAGACTGATATAAATTGATATAAACAGCCAGACAAATAAACGTATATAGACTGAGAGAGAGAGAGATAAAGAAACCGAGATAGATAGATAGATAGATAG
Organism: Thysanoteuthis rhombus; assembly: GCA_963457665.1. Lineage (NCBI taxonomy): Eukaryota > Metazoa > Mollusca > Cephalopoda > Oegopsida > Thysanoteuthidae > Thysanoteuthis > Thysanoteuthis major. The sequence goes on from OY735234.1 coordinate 43,471,563, forward strand.
ATAGATAGATAGATAGATAGATAGATGGGATACGTAGATAGATAGATATGAATAGACTGAGATAGATAGATAGATAGATAGATAGATAGATAGATAGATAGATAGATGGATGGATAGATGGATGAATAAAGAGGTCGAAGAATGAATGAATAGAATGTTAATGTAATGAGTGAATAAAAAACTGTTGTAATTTATTCAATGGTTCGTATCCGGTATTTTTTGTCTTTATCCCTCACGTCTACAGGTCACACTAATAGTGCCAAGAAGTTTTAAATTTCAACTTTTACTCCTTATTATATCTAGATAATACATTTTTTGTTCGTTTATTCAGAATACCCAAAACAGGGTTTTAGATAGGGTTGCAATCTGCAATGTAAGTTTATGCTAAATTAATCCCTTACTCTGTGTCCCACATAACTTTAATTCGGACTCTTCCGTAATATAACAAAATCGACAAAATTCATTGTTCACCTATTTTTTCAAATTCTAATTGATCATCCTCAACAAGGCTTGCTACCAAAAAACGTTAGCTATGCGATGATTTAGTGACTTACAAAACCTGCTCGTCTATCGATCTATCACAGTCTGTTCATATGTATGTATCTATCAATCTATCCGTTTGTTTATATCTGTCCGTTCATATATCTCGCTTTTGTTCTCTCTGTCTCTGTATTTCTCTCTCTCAATATATGTATATATGTGTATGTGAGTGTATTAGTGTGTGTTTGTGTTTGTGAGCGTTTGACTGTTCATATCGGTCCATCCCTCTTTCTATCTCTCTTTATATTCATTTATCTATCCATCTCTGTATGCTCATATCTACATATCCATCTATCTATCTCAATCTGTTCGTATTTATCTATCAATCTGTCTATATATCTATCTATCTATTCATATCTATCTTATTATGTTCATATCTATCTCCATATTCATCTATCTATGTTCATATTCGTTAAACTATCTATCTATCTTAACCTCTTTTTTACCATAAGCCGTCAAGTTTTTATTGGAAAGACTAATTGCAAAACTTTTTAAAAGATGACCCTCACATTACTGGTAGTGTTCAAAGCTGATTTCATTGCGATTCAACTTAACAGCTAAGTCAAATATTTAGGGAAGATTTTAAAGAGCCAACCAAATCGATCTTTATCATAAATCATAAAAATCTCGATCAGAGTAAAACGATTACTTTCACCAATGTCTTTTCTCATCAATACGCTAAAACAAAACTCTATAATAAATTGCTGCAAATTTATATTCACTTAATACATCAACATTCTTGGCATGCATTCTTCAACCTCTTCACATATCTATCTGTTTCAATCAGGTATTGTATATCCATCGGTCGATTTAAGAATCTCTCTACCTCAGTGTTCATATCTTGCAGACAGTTTTTCATATCCATCTATCAACCTAAATCAGTCATTTTCTGATTATCTATTCTACCCAACTCAATCAGACATTATATATATCCATCGATCTGTCTCTGTTCTTATTGCTCCATCTCACTCAGTCTTTATATCCACTGTTCCATCTATCTCTGTTACTGTCTGTTGATCTTTATATTCATATATATTAATATATTTATATATATATATATATATATATATATATATATATATATATATGTGTGTGTGTGTGAATTTTTATGTACTCATCTATCTATCTATCTATGTATCTATACATATATCCTAGTCTATCTATGTATCAAGCTATCTTTTTTTCTTATCTATCCTTTTATCACAGTCTGTTTCTATCTATCACCGTACACATATTTATCTATCTCTCTCAATATATTCATAGCAATCTCTCTCTCTCTCTCTCTCTCTCTCTCTCTCTCTCTCTCTCTCTCTCTCTCTCTCAATATATTCATATTCATCAATATATCCATCAATGTAACTATGAATCTGTCCACCGCAGTTTGTTTCTATCTATTTCTCTATTCATTCGTCAGTTTTTATCATAATCCGTTCTTATCTCCCCATTCATGTATTTATCACAGTCTGTTTCTTTCTATCTATTTATCTATCCATCTATCTATCTATCTATCTATCTATCTATCCATCTATATATATATATATATATATATATATATATATATATATATATATATATTTATCACGGTCTATCTATCCATCAACCTCCTTCAATTCTTATCCATCTATCCATCACACTTGTTTGTATCTATCTCTGTCAATCTATTTATATTCATATCTATCTATCAATCACAGTTTATCTATTGATCTATCTATTACAGTCTGTTTCTATCTATCTATCAATATATCTATCAATCAATCCAGACTGTTTCCATCTATCTATAAATCTATACTGCACAATCTCAACCTGAATATATTTATCTATTCATTTCACCGTTCCTATCACGCAATATGTCAAAGTTATTCTTCCTCAAAGGCATGTTCCCTTCAGAATATCTCAGCAAAAATTATCGATCGAAAGATAATGATAACTTTAGCTTGACATATCTCAAAGGCAGTTGATTTTTCTTCTATGTAACTCTTTTTCGTGAATTCCTCAGATTTACTATACTTTTTGGCCTGTTTTTGGATATCTTATGAAAAGGCTTTTTTTTGTTTTTTTTAATATCCTGAATAAATCAACTAAAAACTTCATGGTAAAAAAAAGTGAAAATATTAAGAATGTAACAAAAAAATATTCATGAAATATGTGGAATCGAGGGAACTACTTTGCCTCAAGATCTCTGGGCAATTTAAGAGTATTATTAACCAGCTTGGGTGCTACAGGTTCAAAACTTAACCCAATCCTGACTCGGCTGACAATAAATAATTAACATAAAAATAGAAGTATAGACGTATTTATTAGAATTAAAATTCTCTTGCATGTTTCAAACGTATATTTTAATACATACAACTGCATGGTAATTATTCTTTAGTTATTTCAAATCACAATAAGGAAATGCTAATTTGATTTCACGGTTTGGATTAACGTGACAGGACAGCTGGAGATGGAAGAATTTACTCCCGTAAAACTGGGAAGGATTGTTGTAGTTGAAGTTGTTTTGGCAAGAAAGCAAAGTCAACTCAAAACTTGGAGTGAGATTTTTGAACGATCATGCTCCAATAAAAAGAGAACAGAGTATAGATTTGAATCTCGAGTATATTTTCTTTTATTCACTACGTTTCAGTGATGTAACTTCCAGCCTTCTTCGGGTTTGATTCGATATTCCACGATGAAAAGCAACCCGGGAAGGTTGGAAGGTACGTGGCCGAAAAAATTGTGAATGAATAAAAGGGTAGACGTAGAAAATATTCCCACTGTACCATACACAATGATAATCAAAATTTATAAAGAAATAATTGAAATAATGAAAATCTGAAAACTTGACTGAAGTGTATTTGTGATATAGAGCAAAGATCGTGATCAGGTCAGTGTTCCGCCTTTCCTTAGCCAGCAATCATCTTGTATAACCGTAGGCTATAGAAAAATGTTTATCAATTAGCTTTATTTAAGGTCAACAAATGTCAACGTATTTTATAATACGGTTTGTGATCTTCCTTTCTCGGGCCAATTATCTTTTTGTCTAGTTGTGGGTTATGGAAAATAGAGTTCAGTTCGATTTGCTTGTAGTTGAAAGATCTCGCTTAATTCAGTGTTATATTGCTGGATGAAAGAAGGGATGAGGTTTTTTCCTCTGCAATCGTCTGCGTCAATCAAAATATTAGCCTTCTTTATCTTATATCGTCTGGTTATTTTGAAAGCGAGAAAGTAAGGAAGAAAATCCGGAGAGGGAATGTTGATCCCTGGATTATTGCTGGTTACTTTGTACATGCGTTGCACGGTCGAAACCACGCAATCACAAGGTGTATGTTCCTTGATATATTATCCTACTCTTCATATATCATGATACTTGATACATACTCAGCAATTATCTAAAATAAAGGGAGGTAATCATTATGTATGATATGATTGAACTATTCATTTTTTTCCAAATTTATTCGTAATTGAAGTATTGCAACATTATCATTGATTTTCTTACCAGTCTTTACATACATCCTAATTTTTAGTTGCTCTTTATCACAATTCCATATCAAACCGTATTCTACGGCAGTGATTAAACATCGAAATCGGAGAATAAATAGCAAACCCACCGTGAGAATCGAACTCAAACACTCTAGCCAGGTGAGGTTCTGCATACACTAGGCCACTCCCTAACCATTCAGCCATGGGGACTTTAAAGTTAAGGACTTGCTAAGTTCGCACCTCTACTGTAACCCTGTACAACTGATATTCCACGTTTGTTGATGTTCGCAATTGAGACTTAGAAATCATTTAATTCAACGATATCTTTCATTTGTTTTCGAAGTTCTGATAAAAAGTAACTGAAATCTGGTCAAAAATTGACAATAATAATAATAATGATAATAATAATAATAATAATAATAATAATAATAATAATAATATGTGTGTTAGTTTTCTCCTCTATGTTCACAACGTTTCGCTTGTGAACCCTCCTTCCTCCGTCGGGTGTTTGGTTCGATAATGTAAAAACACTTCTCAGAGCGCATGATCGATTTGACTGAAAATGTCACATCCGTATCTTTTGTACATCTGGGTTGTGTTTTCGGTGTTGAATTCCCAGTTGCCTCCCTTGCGCTTAATGATCGCATTGCTATTGACCGGCAGGCTAATCGGTTCAACTGAATAACGTACGGGTGCTGTTTCTTTCGGATGTCATATTCGCGAATCGCTCTCCTAGTCAATAATTTGTGCTTCATCCCATAAGGCCCTGTGCCCATCAATTTTCCTCCACGCGAACACATAGACTGGGAAAAGGGTCAAAATCATGTAATGCATAATAATTAGGATATCCCGTCACAACGAGATTCTGACACGAGAAAAAGTGATACTTCCGTTCTTTCCCTTTTAATGCATTTTCAGATGGAAAGAAGGAGAAGAGAAAAATAGATCACGAACAAAAAAAAATAGACAGAAGTACAAGAACAGCTATTTTGTCTTTGTGTATAATGCGAGGTCTGCTTTAGAGCTTTATCGTATTTTCCGTGTTCATGAAGGTGCAAGTGGGATTAACGATTAATTTATATCGGAAGTCAGATTCTAGTATGAACAGAAACATGAGATATTGGCATGGCAAAGCAAATTCTTTCTTTAAAAAAACTGAAAGCACTTTATTATTGCCTTGAAAGTTGCTCGTATGTAATTTGATATACTTTTTCTCATAAGTATATTTCCTATTGCAATTTTTGTGTGGAGTAAATATAGATCTATAGGCTAATCTTAGATAAAGACATGGAGAATCTTGGACATTCTGCGTCAACTTCGCCATATTGCCCTCAGGAGGGGCATGAATACACCCACTCCGGATATTAGCGGGTAGCAAGGTAGTCTAGGATCTCTAGTATGATTGGCGACCAGTCTAATAAACGGCCAACCTAGGAACGGCCACCCGTATTGCCAGCAAGGCGCTGTGAAACGCCGAGAGTACGATGTGAAACGGAGAACACACTGGTCAACCACTGCAGCTCTGTCCGTCTCCAGCCTTCCTGGATAAGGTTTGCCTCCGGCCCCAGACAGGGACGAAAGAGTTGTGCAACTTTTCTTTATTGTAATCAAAGTCATCAATTTATACCCTGTGGAGCAACACGATTACTAAATCACTGAGGACTGAAGCCATCAACCTTTCCGACCAAGAAGGTCAAACTTCATGATGATGTCAGTTCTATGTTTAGACGAAATCGATATCGCGTAACCTCGACACAAACCTTTCATATCCATTTTTGTAAGAGCATTACAATACGGTTTTATTTGCCGTGAGAGATGGGCCGTGTCAAAATCATCTTGAAACAATTTCGAGTTTATATTTGTACAAGCATTCAATGTTCACGTACGTCTGTCACAGGGAGAATATTTTTACAACATAAACCTTTTACACACGCTGACCACTAAAAATTCGTGGGAGTGTTAGTTCACCTAGAGCATACATTGTATATTCGTAGAATTACATATCAGTGATCGATTTCTTGATAACACCAACGATTGAATATTGATATCGATCTATGATACAAGAAACCTCGAGGGGAATATCAGTTTTGACAGGATCCTTTTTATTCCTGTGTATACGAGTGAAACAAAGAGAATTGACAGAGAAAGTGATATTATTGATCAGCTGTAGCCATCAAAAAGAGTGGAGTCTTCTATCTTTTTTATATGTGCCTGTGTTTCTTAGTCTGTATGTAAGTGTGTTCCAGCGCTCCTGGCCATACTGTTTTGTCTACTGACAGGAGAATTACCATGAATGCTCCACTACACCCTTTCCTTAATATATATATATATATATATATATATATATATATATATATATGTATGTATATATATATATATATATATATATATATATATATATATATATATATATATATGTATATATATATATATATATATATATATATATATATATGTATATATATATGAATTTTTGAGATGAGGTATTATTATTATTTCTATTGATATTTGGACCATCCTCATCTCGGTTGTTTTTCATACAACGTTTCGGCCGTTGTACTCTGCAGTCTTCATCAGGTATCATCTGGTAGGTTTTGGGAAGTAACGAACCGAACCCGTCGGATAAATAAAGGGTTGGGTTCGTTACTTCCCAACACCCACCAGATGATACCTGATGAAGGCCGTAGAGTACAACGGCCGAAATGTTGTATGAAAAACAACTAGGATGAGGATGGTCCGAATAATAACAGAAATATTTTTTTCCTTAGAAAACAAGCTTTTTCCTCCTTTATTGAGCTTTATTTTGACATATCTACTTATAAAATCAGGATTCTCAAGAATCTACATATTTCTTGATGTTTTTTTTTGCTTACTTTTTTTTAGATATTTTCTCGTGCAAAACGACCGTGATGTCATGGATAGAATTTATTCTAACCATATTTATTCTTCAATGGAATCTCTTTCCTTGACATCAGAATTTGACGCTACGCTTGCCCGATCATCGTCTCTGGTGGCAAATCTTGATTTATTTCTCTTCAGATCGAGCATTGAAACTATTATCAATATTCGACTATTATTTCTATCTACGTTGTAATATCTGAATTGTTGTTATGGAATGCAACGTGATACTACGATCCAAATATGTGGTTTTAAACGGCTGAAATCTTTTTGTGCTTACTAAACAAAGCAAACATCAAGAAATGATATATTCACGGAGGGGTGAGAGCATTAGACAAAACTTGAAAAGAACAATTCAAATATCAAGAATCTTGTAGCGAATCACCCTTCACTAGGATTTCATGGAATAAACAAGATAAGTAAAATGTGATTTCAGTTTCATTAACACCTGTTGGGGCGATCGTTTTGCAAAGATGATCGAAGACGGTCAATAAATGAGAAAAGTTGAGAACCATGATCCACAGTCGATCGTATATGAGCATCCGTCAAACATAAATGTCAAACAAAACTGTCAAAACTGGTTTCTTCCGTTGTTAATTTTGGTTGGTTGGCTAGCTGGCTATGGACGGAGCGAAAGAGCAGAAAAATTGAATACTTACTCAATATTTTGAGAAATTATTTTTAAAAGAGTTGTTGCGCTGTTCGTTTGTTTTTTTTTTGGGGGGGGGTGATGGGCTTTTTCTAATTCCCCCCATATACCTTTCCTATGCTAAATTGATCCTTTAATATATATCAGCTTGTTTTGGGAAAATTCAGAATTTTTAAGCGATCACAGCCCAACAAAAGACTAGTGAAGTAACTAATTCATTTATCATACTTTTCTCCAATTTTCTTTAATTGATCACCACAAGATGTCATGCTGTCAAAAAATGTACTTTGCATGACGATTTCTATTGAGTAACTAACCAGACCTGTATCCTATATTCGTTTAATTACATATCAGTTATCGATTTCTATAAAACATCAGTGGTTGATTATTGATATCAATCGATGATACTTGAAACTTGGGAGAAAAACTGTTACTACGTAGATTCCAAGAGATTCTTTTTTATACACAACGTAAACAAAAACATTCGTGAATTCATTGATTTATTTCCCATCAAATGAAGTAAATCACTATCATCTTTTTTCTTACTAGTACTGCTTCCCTTCTTTGTAAGCTATATCTGTGTTGTTTTAACACTAGTTGTATTAATAGTAGCATTATTATTTTGACAGCAACTTTATCAACCAAACCACAGTTTCCACCATTTCAACTTGCCCTAGACTAATCAGGCCATTCGTACCAACCAACATATGTTTAATTGTCGATATCTATCTATATATATGTATATATATATATGTCTGTTCATACCAATTCATGTCTCTCTTTCTCTCTCTTTCTCTCTCGTTCTCCATCTCTATCATCTATCTTTCCATCAATCTATAGCTATCTATATATATACGCGTGTGTGTGTGTGTGTGTGTGGGTGTGTGTGTGTATGTGTAAATCAGTTTGTTCATATCTATCTATCAATTTCTGTTTTTTTATAGTTTTCCGTATCTATTTATCTCAGTCCGTTCATACATCTTTATATATTTGTCTGTTCATCTTTCTCACTCTCTCTATTTCTCTCTCTCTCTCTCTCTCTCTCCCTTTAAATATATATATATATATATATATATATATATATATATATATATATATATATATCAGTCGGTTCATATCTATTTGTCCATCCGTCTAAAGATATGCATATATATATGTGTGTGTGTGTGTATGTGTGTGTATGTGTGTTTGTGTGTGTGTTTGTGTGTGTTGAAAATTTGAATATTTCCTCCTTACAATGTCCAGAGAAACACGTTTGTGACACCCCCAAGGGTTTTTAGTGGTGATTCTGTTTGCAATGTATGTTCGTACAAAAAAAACGTTTTTCGAACTCTTCCAGAAAAGGTTTTAGCAGGGTTCAATTTACATTGTAATTTTATACTAAATTGATCCCATAACTTGTGTCTGGTATTTTTCACACGTATTTTTTTTCTCTTTTTTTTTTTGGAAATTCAATCGTTCTTGCGATCGCTCCTCAACAAAGGGTGAGAGAAGTAACTTATTCATTGATCGCCCCTTTTATCATTTGTATTATTGATCACCCTAACAAGGCATGCTGCCAAAAGTCATTGGTCTCGTGAGCGTTTCTGCTAAGTGACTATCTAGACCTTTTTATATAATGCTTTTTCGTTTTTATATCCGATGTAGAGACACATTCTACAAATTGTTTTTCCACATAATCTCTTTGCGACTGGGATGAATACTTTATGGAAGACTGGCACAAGACAAGTTTCTTAATCCCAGATGTTTCTATAGTGCTTTAAGGCAGACTAATCTGAGCTCAGAAGATATATAAAGGAATCCATTTATTGCAATCATTTGGAGAAAGCGTTTTTCGATAATAAGGAGTAGCTAAGATCAAGCGAAAGATATATACAAGAAAACCACTTATTGTGATCGCTTTGGAAGATGTCATTTCGATTGGCTGATATTATTAAGCGAAGGATAAATATAGTAAACTGCAATCTCTGTGTGACAGGGCTTTTAGATAAAAATTAATGTTGATGATATTATGCGATTGATATATAAAGGAAGCTGGTTGTTGCAATCTCCTCAAATAAAGTATTCAGACCTGACTGATTTTGATATATCATATGTTTTTATTACGCAACTTCTTTTGTATTATACTTTTAAATTTCGAGGAAAAGTATATCATCATGAGCAAATTCCATGTTTTTATAATAGATATAAAGCCGCCTCCTTTTAGTCGTAGAGGTTTTTTGGGTTTTTTTTTTGGCGAAACCAATTCGTGATTTGAAGAGAATCTTTTTGTATTCATCCAATGAGTTCTGCATTTCACCGAATCCCATTTTGAGATATCTTATTCTCTCGTTTTTCTCAAAGACTTTATCCAACCATCTCTTTTTTTCTATTTTTGTTCTATTTTGCACGATGGACTTTTACTATCTTTTATTTTTTTTTTTTAGATTTCCTGAAATTATTGAAAGCGATTTTCCCCTTAAATCATTCGATTTTCCAAGCTTTAAGTCCCCGCTGACAACGATCCTTTTCAATATTTTCTTTTCCCATTCTTCATTTCCCTCTCTTGAGAAGCATTTTTACCCTGTAAATGGTACTGTGGTTCGGTTCCTAAATCAGGGGCCAAAGGTCGACTACTATCACGATTAGGTTTTTTCCCTTAATAAAAGGATCCAGTGGTTTATGAAACAAATTAGCTCCCTCATACGAGTAACGGATGAATAAAGAAGAATTAAAAACAGACTGTGTCCGAAACCTGCGTCGTTGTTTACACAATCTTTTACAGCATTTTGTAACATATGTCAGCAGTTTCTGTAATGAAACTATTCTTTCAAAATGATTTTAAATAAAGAAAATAATAAATGCTTTTAAGGTACTTGTTATACGAGATAAACAAATAAATGTCTCAGCTCCCTAAATTACGGAGATGATATGATATCGTATGACATAAGAAAGAAAAAAATTCTCCACCCACTCTCTCTTCCCTTTTTTTCTTCTGAACGCGTCCAACATTTGGTCCGAAAGAAAGTGATTTTGACATTCATAGTACCTATCGACGTTCGAGCAGGTAAAAAGTGTATCGTTTCTTTTGATATTTATTAAGTTAAATGAAAAGGCCAACTGAAGATCTGGAAATTAATGTTCCTTAATCTTTGGTAAGGAATTCAAAATTCTAGAGAGACTGACTTCAAATATGGCTGATCCAATGGTAATGCAAATTGGCTTTCCACATTACTGCTATGATAAATCCTGTCTTCAGTAAATATCCTTCCGGAATCTCTTCATTCACTTGTTTTTCTTGAGAACCTTTTTCCGATATATTTCCGGCTCCGTTTTGGACCGAGGACCTTTTTTTCACCATTTATCGGATTATTGCAATCTTTATATCATTTGATTTTCAAAGTCTTTTGACAGCAACACTTTTTCTTTATTTTAATCCCTTAATCTTTTTTACCTTTTTTAGAGATATATTTTCTACTCTGTAAATGGTTCTGTGGTTCAGGACCAGAGATCAACCTTCCAAAATATATAATCCATTTCGGATACATTCAATCATCTTTTCCGCTTCCGCTTCTTCTTCTTCTTCTTCTTCTTCTTCTTCTTCTTCTTCTTCTTCTTCTTCTTCTTCTTCTTCTTCTTCTTCATTTCTTTCTTTTATTTTCCCACTGCTTCTAATCCGTCTTTCTCTTACCCTTCTTCTTCTTTTTCTTCTTCTTCTTCTTTTCCTCCTTCTTCTTCTTCTACTTCTTCTTCTTCTTCTTCTTCTTCTTCTTCTTCTTCTTCTTCTTCTTCATTTCTTTCTTTTATTTTCCCGCTGCTTCTAATCCGTCTTTCTCTTACCCTTCTTCTTCTTCTTTTTATTCTTTTTCATCCTCTTTTTCCTCTTTTTCTTCTTCTTCTTCTTTTCCTCCTTCTTCTTCTTCTACTTCTTCTTCTTCTACTTCTTCTTCTTCTTCTTCTTCTTCTTCTTCTTCTTCTTCTTCTTCTTCTTCTTCATTTCTTTCTTTTATTTTCCCGCTGCTTCTAATCCGTCTTTCTCTTACCCTTATTCTTCTTCTTTTTATTCTTTTTCATCCTCTTTTTCCTCTTTTTCTTCTTCTTCTTCTTCTCCTCCTTCTTCTTCTTCTACTTCTTCTTCTTCTTCTTCGACAAGTCACCTTCTCTTCCCTTTTTCCTTCTTTTTCTTTCTTCTCCTGTTTTCCTTTCCTACTTTCACCAGTTAACCCACTCGTCTCCTTTTCCTTCTCCTCCTTTTGAATTCAAGTTCTATTTATTTCTGATTTCCACTCTCAGCTTCGTCTGTTCGTTTGTACGTTTTTTTCTTAGAGTTGGTGGGGGGGAGGGCTTTAAAAATCAGCAACTCTTTTCGCGATTTATCATTATGAATCTTTTCCTCTTCCATCAACAATTTTGTTCGTTCTTCTTCTTAGTATTTAATCAACCTCAATCTCGCTTTTTTCCTTCAAGGCAAATCCAAACCTTTTCTTTCCCTCTGTAATTATCTTTATTCCTCACAAATCATTGTTCATTTATTTCCGCTAGAGTTTTGGGACTTTTACTAAAATAACTCAGATAACGAAAACTTGTATTCGGCTAAATTAATATCTTTGTTTCGCCGGTTGAACTACGTTTTTGTTTTTTTTTTTGTTTGTTTTTTTTTCAAGTTGAAATATAAAATCAAAGGAAAAACGTAACTTAAAAGAGAATGATTCTTTAGCTTCATGGATTCAATTTCCCTCAAGTTAATTTAATTAATAGCCATTTTCTTCCCATTCATTCATTTTTTGGGGGCGGGGGGGGGGGCTCGGATTAATTCCTTGAATAGGTGCACCTTTTTATTTTAGTTTTTTTTATTACTTCTCAGCCAGTGACATTCCAGTTTTTAATAGGAAAATGTCAAGATTACATATCTTTCTGTAACACACATGAATTAAATACATGTAAAATAATTTTGCTAAATCCTTCACCCACACTGATAGAATGATAACAAAAAATGATTTTTACTTGAAAACTAATTAAAGTTATGGAGTAGATATATCTATCAATGAATATTGATGAATAGGACGGAAAATACCATAGCAAGATATCTGTCCTGTTTTTTGATACTCCTGAAACAGGGCTTCAATAAAACAGCTGACAAACGCAATAA
>OY735234.1:43486736-43579236 GCA_963457665.1 Thysanoteuthis rhombus
GGGATATATTCAACCAAAGAGAGGCATACAAGGGAAGAGAGAGAAGGAGATGCCTATGTATACATCTATATTATGATGATCTGATTTCTGTACGTCTATTTGTATGTTTGATACCGTAACACAGCAATAATAGCAAATAATTACTAGATTTTTACTGTTAAAATATTCCAGCTTGGAGAATAAAGCATGTGTGCATTAATGATTAAATGGGATCTGCGTTTGCATTCATCTGGATGATGTTCATTCTAATGATCTGGTTCTTCCAGGGAGATAACTCAAGTTATATCAAATATTGATTGTAGAGTAGTTTTCCAGTTTTGTTTATTTGAAAATGATTATCAAATAGAATCTGTGAATATGAAACCATGCTTAAAGCGGTCTTTGAGCAACGGTATTCAAAAGAAAAGAAAGGAACTAAGTATATATATATATATATATATATATATATATATATATATATATATATATATATATATATATATATATATATACTCATGCTATTCTGTATTTGTCAACAATATAAAGCCTTCTATATTTTGAAATTAATCGAAATTCTTAAAATTAAGCTTTAATCAATTTTTCTATTCTATACTTTATTTTGCAATATTCAAACAAAATGCTGTTTTTTTAGAGTGATTATTTTCATGTTTTCAACGTATATTTTTGAAAAGATGTTCACTTTTCCTCTTCTCTCTCACTCTGTCTCTCTCCATCCCTTCCTCTCTTAATATATATATATATATATATATATATATATATATATATATATGTGAACAATAAACATTCATATAAACATTGATTCAACCATAAATGTATAAATGTATACGAGTAAATGTTGAGCACTGATAAGTGGGCACCCGTCAATTACAGCTTTATGCAATGCCGTTTCAGCTCTGGAATAGAGCACTTTAATAGACGGAGAATTATGCTTAAGTAAATATAGATTCCTTAGTTTGGTCCCACTGACCGTCCAGTTCTGCGTAGAGCAGGGGTAAAATGTCCACGTCTTGGTCTGAAGCGGAGGTTTCGATCTTATCTCGTGATACTGGATGTTGGATAGTCTATAGCCACACTGAAAAGTTGTAATACAACCAAACAACTGTCCGTGGATAGCACAATTATTAAATATTCTCATCATATTAGGAGAGTAAGATGAGGAAGACAGAGATACACGATTTTGTTAACATATGCATTTTCATATACGTGAATAGCATACGCTTATACACATACGTATGTGTGCACATACGCACAAGTATGTATACACACACAAACACGCATATATATATATATATATATATATATATATATATATATATATATATATATATATATATATATGTATGTATATATAAACCTATGTCCAGACATAGATTCATTCATTACAGTCGTGTTACAAATTATTTAAAGGGTAATTAATTTCCAAATTGACTTGATATACTTGTTGATAATTTTTCTTTCTTTTTTTTTTCTTAGACCAACAGCATTGCAGGAATTGATCAGCACCAAAAAAAAAATTTTGCGTTATGAAAAGAACTGATTTCTCAATTTGACAAGATGACAATGAATCGAATCTGATTCGTCTAATCGCTGAATTAGAAAAAATGTCTACTTCCAACCTGCATATTCATTTCGGTCAGCTTGGAAGTTAAGAGCAGGAGAAAATATCGTCAGTTCAGACCAGGGGTCGGCGAACCACGACCCTCTGACCAAATCCGGTCTGTAGTCTGTATTCGTCAAACCTACAGACTTGATTGAATTCGTAAAGTTGCATGCAGATACTTCATATATATATATATATATATATATATATATATATATATATATATATATATATATATATATATATATATCCTATTATTGACTTTTGATAGTTCTTTCATTTTTTTCAGATAGGCTTGCATCCCAAGTATCGATTGCCGTCATTGACAGGACAAGCATAATGTTACATTCTTTGCTCAGGGCTGCTAATTTAGATGTTACTGAGTTACATCCCTGTACTCAAGATGTCCCCCCAAAAAATTAGAAGGAGAGGGGATTGATTACTAATTTATTCATCTTGATTTCGCTGGGATCGCTAAAAAGCCCGAATTTTCAAAAGTACATGTATGAACGCAGCTGCGCACAAACTGGGATCAATTTAGCATGAACTTACATTGTAAAATGAGCCCCCACTGAAAATTTCTTTGGGGGAGTTCAAAAAACAAAACAGGGTTTTCTTGTCATAATAAGGAGTAAACATTTAACTTTTCCGTCTTCTCAAAAAATTGCTGTGGCCTGTACGCTTGATACGTATATAACCAGCCAGATCAACTTAAAACTGAAGAAATCTATGCTGCCAGCTTTGATAACAGTTTTGTGGACAGTTTTCATAACCTGCAAATGTGAACGGAGGCACTCAAATGTAAAGCTTTTCGTTCTTGAATAAATGCTTGAAACTTGAACGATTGGAATGAAAGAAAATCTTGTCAAGCAGTGGGGTCGTACTATTCAACAAGTTAGTGTACTCAGTAGATTTCCTTTTCGTTATGGTAATATTAGAAATCGTCAAACCAAACTGTCATAACCGTTTCCTTCAGTTCTCACGTTTGTGTGGATGGTTGATTGGTTCAATGAATCCAAGAGCATTTAGAAACAAAATATGATAAACTGCCAAGCGAAACAATCACCCTGTTTCTATAGTTTTCAATTTGGTCCGGCTGAATGCAATGAACTGTAAGTGTGATGTCTATGGTCGTACTCTTCTCTCAAAGGCAGGCTATGTAAATCAATAAACAGAAATATGCATGAACAGATTGCATATAACAGTCTATTATCCCCTTTTCTCGACAATGCAACTAGTGCAGTATGTGGCAAAGAGAGTCAGACTAGCCCCGGACGAAGGGACTTATGAAAGCGCACAAGATTGCCACTTCTCTGACAGATTCAATCAGGGTAATTATCTGAATTTGGCCTGCCATGTGTGCTTTGGACTTTGCAAGCAAGCAGCTGGTCTTCAGAGCCACCTTAGACCAAATGGGCGTTATGGAATGAAGCAGGGTAAAATGAATTAAAAATGCATTTTAATCAATTTAACTGCAAAAGATATCTAACTTGGGTTTAGTGTTTAGGGTATTGTTAGTGGTAGTTTTTAGGATTAGTGTCAGAGTTTACGGCTAGACTTTAGGGTTTGCTATAGCATAAGGATTGTATTAGTCAATCAGGAAATAAATGAAAGCAAGTAAGTTGTTATTTTTGCGATGATAGATCCGCTGATAGTTACGTCAGGAAAAAAAATAACTCTCCGAATGTTTTGTTTAGATTCGTTCCGAGTAAAACGAAATAAGAAGTGTTAAATGCTTCATTTTTATTGCGTTTCAGGGGACATAATTCCTTCTCTAAAGGCATGAACACAACGATTTGGGGAGGAAGTAGATTTTTCTAAATTTGTTAACGATTGAAGAAGTATTTGATGATTTTATAACTACTCTACTGATGATATCAAGCACTATCTTCAGACAGACATTGACTTGATACATCAATACATTTATCGTTGTATATTTATTATTGATTTCTTGTTTGGATAAAATTTTGTTTAATCTTTTCCTATTTCAACCGACAAAGGAGTAAGATCAGCAAGTGACTGAGGTTAAATAATACATCTTCAGGCCATACCTCGAGATATTCCGTTTCTCATAATTTACTTTCACGACGAGAATCTTGAAGTAGGTATTTTGGATTATTCTATGAACAATCTTTAAGATCTAACTGACTTCACAACTTCCGTGCCAACCTAAATGAATTTTCATAGATTACATTTTCTTCCAGAACATTCGTTCTCAGATTCCGTAATATATTGAATCCATGGGTAATCAATTTTTATTATCAATTATTTGTTTTTGGTAAATTTTGCAAACCTTGATTTGATACAGTTTCGATTATGTCTAAATGAATAATCATTTAGACAATCCAATTATTTTCCCTCGTAAGTAATGCACGTATACGCTCTAACACAAGTACACACATACACATATGTGCACACAACTAACACACACTTATACATGTTTGTTGTGTCGGTGTGAGTTGATCTGACAGAATCGTGGTGAAATGACAAAACAGCACATTCCACCTTTACCTCATAGATGTCAACGCTTATTGATTAAATGCTAGACGTCACCTTTTCATTCTAAAAAGGAAAAAAAATCAACAACACACAGCCAAACAAACTTTTCCCGAAAATTTACCATTTTCATCTTGACCCATCTTCTTACTGACCCTTCTTCTCACAGACAAGCCTGATGCTCACACAAACAGGTACAGACACTCCCTGAACTCTCTTCCCACAGATATCGTTTCGGATCAGACCTGACGTTCACCCACACAGATACAAACGATCCCTCTTCTACTCCAACCAAACAACCCACAATACAGGAATATCCCCAGAGTATTCCTCAGATTTCAAACATGTAAACAGTAAATAGATTTCCTCTGCACCACTGCATGTTTTTTTTTTCTGAAAAAAAAAAGTGGCTGGCAACCACTGAAATGCATCAGAACATGTTCCCTTGAAAATAAAGATTTTTAAGATGTAACACCTACTTTTCTCAAATCTTCTGTTTCGATTGCCATTTTGCAAATACACACGCACACACATAAATACACACTTTCAGGTCACCTAATTTCTCACAAACGCTGTTGACTGATTTGAAAATTGGTCTTAACATATATTTCTCCCGTGCTGAGGGGAGTCGACCTTTGTGGGAGTTGAAAAGAAAATATGTTAATAACGGTAGAAGGGAGAAGATATGTGAGATTCGTTTTTTTTTTTTTGTTTGTTCGTTTGTTTGTTTTTTTTTTACATACATTAACTAGAAGAAAATATTTCTTATTTCAATTTCTCGATGCTTTGAATCCATTGCAATACTGTACCATTATAAATCAGAAACATTATTGCAAATAAAGCCTCTATGGTAGAACTTCAATCTAAAAAACAAAATCCAGGATGATTCGAAGGTTTGATGGATTGAAAACATCTAAGATTGAATGAAAAAAAATGTTTTTTTTCGAAAAAATTTGCGTGTAGCGAGGAACAAACATTATTACATTTTTCAATGCATTTTTTTCTTTTATGGTGATTTTATTTTGAATTACAGATAAGCAACAAATACAGCCCAGTAAAACAAAATATCTCCCTACTTATAGTGTAACAAATCTCTCTCTCTCCACTCCGTCTCTCCTCTATTTCGCCTATCTCCTTATCCCCCATCTCTCTCTCTCTCTCTCTTGTTTATATATATATATATGTGTGCATGTGTGCGTTTGTGTGTGCTATATTCCTTTCAGAACGTGGGGAATGAAGGCTATTCCAGTTTCCTTTTGTCTCACGAACGACATTGACAGGTCTATGATTCACATAATCACTTACTTTCAGACCAAACCAAAAGAGGCCCAAACCATTCCAAAGAATGGAAGGGGAGAGAGAGAGGGGGTGAAGGGACAAATTTTTTACGTCACACTACGTCATATTATTCTCTAATTCCAATCAACCATCGAAGTCAAATGCAGGAGTAATTTAAGATGAGTAATTTTCAAAATATCTCAGATCCTAAGATTTTCAATAGCTTTTTATATTATTTCTTTTATTCTAATTCAATTTGAAACGGATAGTTTCAACTCATGAACAAATCTCGACAAATATTGCCAAATGACGTCAAAATTGTGTAAACAACGTTGTAGGTTTCTAAAGGAGTCTGCTCTTCCTCTTGCTTCTTTGTCACTTTCATCTATTTTCGGCACTCGTTCTCACTAATATCTGTAAACTGTGTAATGTCAAGATTATCCCTGGGAGTGATGGTGGAGTGGTTTACTGTTGCTTCCTCCACTATGTTTTCTTTCCTTATCGAGAGACTATCATTAGATAGCTGGCCGTTGACTTGAGTTCATCCGCCCCTATAACGAGTTATTCTTATTCCTTCTGTGCAGCTACCCACCCTCATCGAAGTGGGATGGTTGAACCGGTTTAGTCGTCAACCATCTGACCACTGAACAGATAGCACCGGCTTACATGGTACCAGAAACAAGCAAACCTCCCCCTGATTCCAAAATTTTGATTAGGTCCTTTTAAAAACGGGTGCGTAGAGCCTCAAACGACTTCAATTTTCAATGTTAGCTAATGAATGAAATAAAAGACATTGAATCCAGGAAATTAGTCAGTGTTGTCTCTCTCTAATAAACTTAATGAATCCAGATTTATGGTTATCATTCCAAAGGGGCAGGTTTGGAAGGGGACCAAGTTCCATGATGTGCAGGGCAGCCTGCTATAATTGCCATGTAAACATAATTTTCCATTCATCGTACAAAAACATGGCTTTGAAGTTTTCCTCTTCAATGTTCCCAATTTATATGATTTATATCTGAATTCGAACTATTCTAGGATAGAGTAGTAAAGGAGGATAGAATCCTTGGAAAAAGATCTATAATCTGTAATATTTTATTTATTTTTATTTGAATCCTCCATATAAAAAAAATATCAACCATAACACTTCACTGCTTTCTGTGCTGATTAATGTAATGTTGAACGTCAGCTTCGTTCGATAGCCAGTTGTCTTCAGATGTAGTTGGATTACCAAACGAATGTTCATTTTCACAAATGAAATTGATATCGACTATTGACACTTGAAGTAGACGGCTTGATACTCAGGAAAATGATACAAACACGTTGTTGGAGAAATTTTGTGTCTCTTCGAGGTGTTGATTACGTACTCCAAGCAACTAATTAGACGAATGCTGAGATTTTTGGAGACCGTCAGACTCCCATCAAGACTGTACACATAGGTTTCTTGGCTGGCTATATATGTATTACGAATGCAGGCTGCCCCAAAGAGGTGGGGTTACTGAGTCTAAATCTAAACATTTACTTGTTATTATGTGAATTATGAATTGCCTTATATTAGTACATCTCTGAATTTTTGAGATGAAGTATTATTATTATTTCTATTATTATTCGGACCATCCTCATTTTGGTTGCTTTTCATACAACGTTTCGGCTGTTGTACTCTAAGGCCTTCATCAGGTATCATCTGGTAGGTGTGGGGAAGTAACGAACCGAACCCTTTATTTAACCGACGTAGTAGTATTAGTGAGTAGTATTATCTTTGTATCACACTGGGATTGAACCTAGAACCATCGGATTACTTGCAGTAATTTTGTCTGATTCTATAACCATGTGTCTATGTGGGCATTTGCCCTATATTATGAAGAAACTTATTCGAAATGAATTCCCGTCATTACACGGTTATATATCTCTCAATTTATACAGCATAAATAGAATAAACAGTTAAAGAAAAGGGGGCTGTTGCAGGAACTCAAACCTGCCACCGATATGGTAGCCGCTTTAACAGAGCGATGCTTTTACCATTGAGCTAAAATGAAACTGGTGATGCAAAGGCCCAAATCACAGCTTTCAACCTAAATTCTCATCTCATTTATCCTCTGTTTATACTCTACCGCCAGCAGGCTCTATTCCTAGACCAGTGCTATTTTCTTAAACAGTTCATTCTGTTTACTTTGTCTGAATTGAGTGACATATTAACCGTGTAACGACGGGAAATCATTTAAAATAAGTTTCTATATGGTATAATGCAATTTATAATTAATTCTGTCGGACCAAATATGTCCCTTTATTAATGCATAGTTAGTATGTGTAGAACTTTTTTTAATTCCCGTTCAAGATGGTTTTTATTTTGGATTTCAATTTGCAATGTATGTTTATGTTGAAATGATCCCCCAGTATGTGTCATGCTTCCTTTTGAAAATTCAGACTTTTTAGTGATCTATGGCCAACAAAACCCAAGGGCAGTAACTTATTCATATGTCATCTTCTCATCCATTTTTTTAAATTGATTACACCATACATGGCATGTTGCCAAAAGACGTTGATCACGTAACAGCTTTTATTGAATGACTAACCAGACCTGTTATTGATTCTATCTTGCTGATGGTGTCAAGAACAAACTATCGTATTTTGATTATATTATCATTATATATTATCATATTTTGATAATATTATCATATTATATATTAATGTCCATACATGCTACTTCATACAGCATTTCCAATCCCTTCTCCCCCTCCTCTATTGACATCATTCCTTCTCTTTACCAATCAAATTCTCTGTTTTTGTTGAGAGTCATTTTTCACTGTTCACATCCGCAAATACTGAGAACTCTCAACATGAGTTTCTTCATTTTTTGAGTGATTCGGGCTTGATGGCTATCCATGTAAGCCAGCTTAGAAATTTAGACATTTACTCCTTTTCATGTGAATTATAGATTGCGTTATATTATTTAGAAACTTATCTTGAATGATTGGCGGTCGTTACACGGTTAATATACCACTCAATTTGGACAACGTAAATAGAAGAAACTATTGAAGAAAATTGAACTGCTGCTGGAATCGAACTCACCACCGATAGGTGGCCGCTTCATCGTAGCGATACACTTACCATTGTGCTAGACAGCCTGCTGATGATGCAAAGGCTAAATTACTGCTTTTAATCCGAATTCTCATCTCGTTTATCCTCGGTCTTTTTCATCTCTTTCAATGCATCTGTATGTACTTGAGAAATGGACATATTTTGTCCGATGGAATGAATTATAAATTGCATTATGCTTTATAGAAACTATTCTGAAATGATTTTCCGTCTTTATACGGTTATTATGTCATCCAATTTAGATGATGTAAATAGGATAAACACTTCAAGAAAATGGGACTACTGCAGGAATCATTAAGGCAATTTATGATTCAATCCGTCGGACCAAATATATCCATTTCTTAAACCCATCCTTATTATGCATAAGAAAAAAAAATTTGTTTTTTAAAAATTCCCCAGAAAATAAAGTTTCTACGATTTTCAATTTACAATATAAATCCATGCTTAAATGTTTCCTTTGCTATGGTTTCAACTCAGGTCTGTTTTTTGTTTGTTTGTTTTTTTCCAAATTCTGACTCTTCAGTGATTACCATCCAAGAAGGCAAAGGAAGTAAATTACCTATTGATCACCTCTTTTCTAATCTTTTGATTGATCACCCCAACAAGGCATACTGCCAAAAGACGTAAATCGTGTAACAGTTTCTATCAAGTGATACACCTGACCTGTCTATCTTTCCACTTTACATTATAGATCTGAATTAACCGAGATCTTTTAAGTATAAGCCAAGCAAATTGAACTCCGTCTTCTGTAGACAACAACCGGAGTCAAAGATTACTGGTCTGAGAAAAGAATCAGATCACAAGAAAAAGAATTATAGAATATGATATCCCTCGACCATAACCAAAGCTAATTGAACTGTATTTTCTATAGCTTATAATTAGACTAGAAGACTCCTGACCAAAGAAAGAACATTTTTCAATTGATCATCCCCAA
The DNA here is from genome assembly GCA_963457665.1 of Thysanoteuthis rhombus. NCBI lineage: Eukaryota > Metazoa > Mollusca > Cephalopoda > Oegopsida > Thysanoteuthidae > Thysanoteuthis > Thysanoteuthis major. Next base: position 43,496,138 of record OY735234.1, read on the forward strand.
TACAACATGCCGCTAAAAAGTATTGATTTTCTGCAGTGTAACTAACCAGACCTGTCCATGATTTCATTTTTGCATAGATGTTCTGCTGCGATGGTTCTGATTCGAAATTTGGAGAAAGTGATTTTAATGCAAATCAGCAAAATATGGTGAGACGGAATAAGATCAAATCGGAACTCTTGTCATAATGGTATCTGTTTGCACTGGACGTAATTCATAATTACGTTTGATATAAATGTTCCGAACTGATGGTTTCTTTGGTAATTTCTTGCCCAATCATGATTCCTGTTAGTGACCATACAATGTGACGATCACTCCGTATTATCATCAATTTAAATAATGGTAACGAAAAATTAAGAAAATGAGGGTCGGACGATTGAGTGTTCATTCTTGACTAAGCAGCATTTATCCTGAATAGAAAAGAAAACAAGTTTTCAAAATAAGTTCAAAGGTTCTATTTGGTCCACCGAAATGAAGCTGATTAATGGCAATGATTACTGGCATACCTTGAATAGTGTGGATATTTGGTTAGAAAATTTCCGTACTGTTTAAAACTACACTTTTCAAAGTCTCATCATTTTTGTAGTTCTTTCCAGCTTGTACAAAGTTAAAACAATTCCTTGACCGTTCTACACCAAAACCTGCACTAAACAACTCTGTTCAAGGTATTGTTATAATTCATTTAGTTTTTTTTTCAGCTAATATTAACTCACAGTAATTTGTACAGCAAAGGCCCAACTGTACTAAATCAAAATGTGCACTGATCACAACTGTATAATTCAAGATATTGCTGTGTTTTAAAGGGAAGATCATCTGTGTACAAAAACAGATTTGATGTCGGAATGAAATGATTAAACTTATTACACCCAGCTTAGTGTAGGCAGAAGATACAATCGAGGGGCGATAGAACTTCACAAATCATCCGGTCCGTATTTCCCCGTTGAAAGGAGAGTAGAATTTGGTCTTGGATACACACGGTGGGTAGAAGCAGTTGATTTGTATCTTAGACGTACCCGGTGAGTAGGGGAGGTTTGTTTACTTCTTGGAAGATGGTGATACTAGTTCATGTCAGAACTTAACAGGAACTTTTAAAGCCTCCTCAATCAAACAGGATTGGTCAAGTCGAATTTATTTGAACAGGTTGATATACTTGTTTGAGAATCGGTAGCTCGAAAGTGATTAACTTTTCGGCTTCTTCAGACCATTTAATGTTGACCAATATACACTATCAAGCCGAAATATTATGCCCGCTTGTCTAATAAAGTGTTGATCCCCCAAGTTTATGCAAGAGAGCTCTTACCCAATCAAACACCAACTGTACGTGACTGCTAAAAGTTTTCTGACCATAACAATTTGGTCTTCATCGAAGTCACTCGAAAATTCCTTCTTTCCCATAACTGTTGTATTCAACACATCAAAATGAAGTACTCGAGGCTGGTCTAACTGTTTATGTACGTCTGACTATGATATGCAGTATAGTTGTTTCGAGACAGCAAGTGTTGTTCTGGACACATACCATTCGTTATCCTGCAGGGGGAAATGTTCCAGGCTAATTTTTGATAGTCTGAGGGGGCATGGGGGAACGTTCTCTCTCCTCTATGTTATCGGGCTGGAGGATAAGGGCAATATCTCTTCTAACTTTTTTTATAGTCGGTACGTGTGGACGACTGAGCATTTCATAATTTTTGACTGTCGTGGGGTGCAAAGAATTATGTTGCACATTACTTTCTTCCGACAAATATATGTACACACTGAATACCTTTGCAAATGTGGACTTGAAACGGGAATTTGTTTCAACTAAGAAGAGGAAATCAGCGGTGTGCAAATGAGATATTTGAAACGCCAAATATCTATTCAAAGCGCTTTCCTGACGATTGATCTGGTTCTTACTGTCTCTATTGTTAAGACGAGCGCTGTTGGAAACTGGAGAGAAACAAAGAAGCAGGACACATTAACACGTTGATTGTATGGATAAGCCAGATAAGAGCTCGGTTCAACCTGATGTGGCTTCCGTGGCTCAACAAGGACGAGATATGAAAAGCCAGGCCAAACAAGAGAAGAGAATGGCATCACCTGAATCAGGCGGTGTATGCATTGCTAACACTGGAGAGAAAATTCTTTCACATTCAGATATTACACCTGAGAAAGGTTGGAGAAGAGATTGGCTGAAACGTTGTGTTTACAGCACAAACAACTAACTCAATCTTCAAAAAAAGTCTTAAAATGTCGATCAGCTTTGACTCAAAAATATAGACAGTACAAACAAACAAATTAACGGAAACAGTTCGATTGAAGATTATTTTCAATAAGTACAATCATAATCTCATTATTATTATTATTATTATTATTATTATTATTATTATTATTATATAACCGTCATGAATGACAGAGTTATTTATGTACTTATCGACACTGAGAAGCTATTCAAAAATTTAAGTATCTTAATTTCAAGTTTTTCTGAAGTCTCAACTCATCTCATCTTGTTTTTATGTGTGATTATCAAGTTTGAAATTTTTTGTTTCAATGTCATAATTTTCATTATGTCATGAGAGGAAGGTAAGTCAATCAATGACACCTTTCTATTTGAGCGCAAACAAATAGATAATCAGTAAATGTATATACAACTTCATATAATGATTAGATTATTATTATAATTATTATTATTATTATCATTATTATAGATGGTCACAGGTGGAAGCTGAGTGACAGCAAGTCTCCTTGGGTCTCTCTCTCTTTCCTCTCTACACTCTTAGAGTCTACAGCGGTACCATGGTTAAGAGTTTCACATCTGTCTTCCGTTGGTTATCGCTGGTTTCCTCCAATCTTAAGCCCTCCTCTCATCTCAATTGTCCCTCACCTATCACAGTAGTGCTGCAGTTCATACCTACACCACGATTTGAGTGTGTGTGTATTTTTGTTTGTTTGTTTTTCTTTCTTTTTCCCTTCTATCTCATATTTCAGCACTTTCCTAAGTATTCGTGCAGTACCCAGCAGTGCTGAGGTGTGCACGGTCTTAATCCTTCCTCTTACCCCTAGTTCCTTGTATCTCACTCTCGGCGTCTTTGGCACAGTTCTGAGTGCACTTAGTATTACTAGCACTACCCTGACTTTCATCTTCTTCAGTTCTCTTGCCAGATCTTGGTATTTCCCAGTTTTTCACTTTTTTCCTCTTTACTCTATGGTCTGCAGGCACGGTCACGTCTATCATTTGGCAGGTTTTCCTTTTCTAATCTACGATTACCAGGTCCAGTCTTCTCGCCTGGATGAGGTAGTCGGTTTGGATGTCAAAGTCCCAAAATAATTTGTGACTTCCATTCTCCAGGGCTGTCTCCAGTTTGTGTTGGTACCACTTATCCGTATGGTTGAATCCCATTCCTTTACTCAGTTCCTGGTGTATCACTGTTGATAATCTATCGTGTCAGTGTTTATACTCCGTCTGGGCTAGCTGACTACATTCATTAGTTATGTGGTTTAGTCTCATCTTTTTCCTCATATAGGCGGCATTAGCTGTTTGTCTGTGTTCTGTCGATTTTTGTATGGATACGATTTGTTCTGATCCATCTGTTTTGGGCTGATGATGATGCTAATGCTGCTGATTGTTATTATTATTATTAATATTATTATTATTATTATTATTAACATTATCGTTATAATAATAATAATAATAATAATAATAATAATAATAATAATAATAATAATAATACTCCTGGGCTTTCTTTGGGCCCTTTGACTCGAGTACGATGCGCTTCTCTTATAGGTTCCTATGCAAAACTTGATTTTTCACAGTTGTTAACGTTATTCGATCCAGAATTTTAAAACTTACTTTTTCTTTTTCAGGTTGCCCCTCGCCTGTGCAGAAAATATGAATATGAACGGTAAGTCCAAGCTTTTTGCATCCTATGGGAATGTGGTAGAGTGGAATACAACGGTATACAATGGAACCAACTTAATAGATCCAATAATTATTAGGTCCAGCTGCACAATTGGACCAATATTGTAAGAACAGATTTAAACGTATCATCATCATCATCATCATCATCATTCTTTTAACGTCCGTCGTTGGACATAGACCTTCCCCAAGATTTGCCAGAATTCTCTATCATGGGCGTCGCAGAGCCAGTACTTCCTGAACTTGTCCAGCTCGTCTCTCCATCTAATATTCTGCCGGCCTCGGTTACCCATGTGATCTCGGGGGATCCGTGTCGTGAGTCGTGATGTTCATCGGTTGTCTGCCATTCTTGCAACATGGCCAACCCACCTCCATTTGAGATTTTTAACGGATTCTAGGATGTCCCTAACTCTTGTCTTTTCTCGGATGTACTGTGCTGTTTGTGGCCTCTCCATGTGAGGCCCAGCATTATTCTTTCATGTGCACGTTACATGGTTCTCAAATTACGGGTCCGTCTCTATTCATCGTTAATCTGCTTCGTTTATAATGACCACTGCAAGCACCGAACAGCAGTGCTCCAGAACAGACATTTTATAAATCAAATATGGTGGAAGTACTTAAAGTATATTTTTCTAGATTCCTAAATAACTATCTTCATAATATTCTTAGCGGATGACTCAAATCCTCCAAAGAAAATCTTGACTTCTGGTTCTTATGCAAATGTTTTTTAATTCTATCGAAGCATTTTGTACATGAATGTTGTTTGGGTCCATAAATGTTGTTCCTGGTGCGACCTAATTAACAGGAATCCATCCCAAGTCATTTATGTATCAAATATGATGCATTATTCCCTGGCAAGCAACGTTTATTCGTGATGGAAGGCGGCTGGATGATGAGTATGAAATAATTACGTAATTTTCCAGAAAATATTTCTGAGGATGTAGTTTTTTTTAATATTGTTCTGGTTAATCAACCAATGTAGAGTGAGAACTTCAGATGCATTGATCATTGTCTTGAAACAAAGACCCACTTCGAGATGATTCTCCCTTACCGCAAAAGCAAAGCATTCTGGGAATTTACTCATTTTTTCTCTCTCTCCCTTATTTTATGGCTATCTCTCCTATTCTCTTTTTTTCTTTTTGTCTTTGTCTTTCATGATGTCTTTTTCTCTTTATTTCTCCTCCCATTCTATTTTTGTGATTCTTCTCTTTTTATTTCTTTTTGTTCCCACTTTTCTCTCTCATTTATCCCCCCTCTCTCTCGCTGTCTCTCTCTTATTCTATTCGGTCTTTTTCTTTGTCTATTTCTCTCTCCCTACCCTCTCTCTATTTCTCCCTGAATTTTCTTTCAGTATTTCTTCTCTCTCTCTTTGTGTCTTTTTTACTTTCTTTCTTTCTTTCTTTCTTTCTTTCTTTCTTTCTTTCTTTCTTTCTTTCTCTCGTATTCCTCACCCGTTCTCTTTTTGTCTACCCATTGTTTCTCTTGACCCTTCCTGCTCAGCTACTTTCTCCTTTTTTAAATCTTCCTCTCTCTCTCTCTCTCTCTCTCCCTCTCATTATTTCTCTCATCATTCCTTCTCACTATTCATTGTCTCACTTCCCCTCTTTTTTCTCTCTTTCTTTCTCAGTTCTTGCTCCATCCCCCTTTCTTTACCCTTTTCCTTCTGTTTTTCTCTTTGCTGTTAGCTCCGTTCCTTTCTTTCCTTTTCTTTTTCTCACACTTTCTTCCACTTCCCTCTCCCCCCTTTTCTCCCTCCCTTCGTTTTTCCCTACATTCTCTTTCTTTATTTCTTCCATTTCTTTCTCTCCTTTGTCTTTCTCTCTTTCTCTCTTTTCTATCATACCCTCTCCCTTTTCTCTCCTCCCTTTTGTCCTTCGCTCCGTCCTTTTCATCTCCTTTAATCTTTGTGGCATAATTTGGAGATCATGAAGGCTCCCAGCAAAAAAAAAGCCAAGTTGTAATGTTAAGCCAACTAAATGAAGAAACCAACAAAGTTCCTCTTTTCGTGAACTTCAACAAAACGAACGTCATGTACAACAAAGATGTTGAAGACAAAGACATAACAATCAACATCGAAAACACAGAGCTGAAGAAAAGAGAACACCACATCTACCGGCGAGAACGATGTCCCCAAAAGAAGGAGAACCCAAGCGAAGAATTACCCTAGGTTGGGGAGAATTAAAAAAAACAACATTAGTTCTAATAAGAAAGGTCTATAACCAGTATATAGTTTCGATATTCACTTGAGGATTTGGAATATATGACCTTACAGAAAGATTGACCCGTAAACCATGCTATGTGCACATGAGAGAATCGCGCTTTACAGAACAGTCTGCAACCCTGTCTCTTGGTTAGGTTCAATGTTTCAGCTCCATAGGTGACTATTGGGAGGATACATTGGTTGTACACTTTTCTTTTTAGAATTAATTGGATCTTCTTGTTTCTGACGGTTGAGCTTGCTCTGATGAAAGGCTTGACATCCTACGATGATTCTTTGCTTGATTTCTTCTTCTTTTGTGGTTTCATTGACAGAGTAAAAGGCTATAGCTGCTGCTGCTGCTGCTGCTGCTGCTGCAGATGATGATGATGATGATGATGATGATGATGATGATGATGATAACGATGAATCATCAAACATCAAGTTCAATCTTCTACGTTCAAAGTTACAATGAAAATCAACGATTATATTTGAGAAAAAAGAAAAGAAATTACAAGATTAAAATGAATATTCCCGACAATGCTTCATCCGATAAAAATAAATCCGGATAACATGTTTTACGCATGCGTCTAGGTGTGTAGAATAGATGGAAAAAAAAAGTCAAAAGATCTTTAAAAGAAGATATTCATACGATAGGATTTTCCAAATAATAATTATGAAACGAAATAATTAAATAGAATAAAACAATCTTCTCCTCGAGCGGAAGAATTTCCTCTTCTTTGTCACGCTTGAATGAAATTCATTTTCTTGTGTGTTTCGGGGATGCAACACTCACAGAATCATGCCAAACATTAGATAAAATGATCACAAGACAGCACACTATTTTAGAAAAACAACAGAGACACCATAAAATACATTATAAAATTCAAATAGCAATGGGCTAGTCATGTTGCAAAAACGTCACACACCCGGTGGATATCACGACAAATTACAATGTTGATCGCCAGAGATCATATGAAAAACTAAAGAATAAACAAGTTCGGGGAATATTGTTTCCGTAACCCCCAAACTAGAGAGGTCTGGCGACGGAGGTTAAAAAGTCCATAATGATGATCATACAGCAGAATTAACTGTGAAGGGAGGATATCTTTGATTTGACGAGACGGTCGCCATTTTAAATCGCTAAAAGTGGTTAGATATATATATTGAAAAAATTACTGAGATTGCAGGTGATATAGAAATATTTCGAAAGAGTTTTTTCAATGGTTTGTGTTCAAAGCTCTGAAGCTTTATAGACGATATGCATATAAGATAAAATTACGAGGATATATACTAGTTGGATGATATATATATATAAATTGAGAACCATGTAACGTGCACATGAGAGAATAATGCTGGGCCTCACATTGAGAGACCACAAGACAGCACAATACATTCGAGAAAAGACAAGAGTTAGGGACATCATAGAATCCATTAAAAATCTCAAATGGCGTTGGGCTGGCCATGTTGCAAGAATGGCAGACAATTGATGGACATTGCGACTCACAACATGGATCCCCCAAGACCACATGCACAACCGAGGCCGGCATATATATATATATATATATATATATATATATATATATATATATATATATATATATATATATAACATAATGTTTTTAGTAATTAATAAGATTACAAAGAAAGGAACAGAATTTATCAGTTGTTGATTATATTCAATCCCGGTGGTTTATATCCACCAAAGTAAATAAAGGTATTGATACATTAATGAAATTTAAAAGTGAAATCTCTCGGCGTACGTTAACATTCAATGCCTATGCATTTGTCAGCACCGGCTTTATGTTTTTTTTATCATGATTTGGAAACAGGTTTTAGTATTAAACAATCAGAGTAAATTGTGCGATGTACTTTCACTTTCATTTTGAAAAAATGTTAGTTAGAATAATTTACTCTTCCCTTTATTAAGGTAGTTTCTATCTTTTGAAGCCAGTAAATGGCTATCGTCTCCTTTCCTGTTCAATCTAAAAGTCTCTAAATTTTCCTCTCTCAATTTTCTTCGAAAATTCCGCATTTCTTTGAAACAATACACATAATCTGAAGATATTAGTGTTTACTACAAAAACGCTCTACTCCTCCTGATGCCCCATTCCTTCCATTATTTTGAATAAATATGTGCACCTTTGACGTATGTAATGACTTTCTTGCACGTGTATTTCATTAGCTTCTGGGAAAAGACAATTCAGATACTCGATCCAATGCAATTTTCCTCTTGCCAAACTATAACCTGAGTCCCAGGCTAGGGTCGACTTTGATTCCCAACTTTAAGAACAAGAACAAAAAGAGCAATCTGTGCCCAATTTAAGGGAGGCCACTATTTACCAATGGGCTTTTCAACATTCGAATGATAAAAAATCCAATCAATGAAGAGTTGCCCTCCCCTTATTCATCGTTCTTGAAGAATGAGTCAGAATTGAAGTAAGAGTGAAATTTGTCGCTCCAGCAGTCAGGCTTGTTTCTTTCATATTTTTTTTCTATGAAAATTCACATATACCGGGGAACAATTTGTATCCAAGGTGTTCGTCTTTTCAGCTAGAAAAGATTATTCCTCATGAAAGATCGTACCCTTTGAAGCCTCCCGTAAATCACCGAATAAAGAAACAGATGGATATCAATATTATGAAATATAAATTTTGCGATGTATGCCATTACACGTAATGAAAAAAATACGTCACATATTTATTTGTGTGCAATCTTACCAACGTCAAACTTTGAACGAAGTCCAAGGTTGCTGTCAACTTTGATTTTCCATCATAACAACAACAACAGCAACAACAAAACAACAACAACAAGAACAATTACCATAATTTGGGGGGGATGACCCTGTATTAAGACCTTATCAAATATTGGAAGATTAAAACTGCAATCAGTGAAGAGTTACCTCCCCTGGATTTTTCTCATGTTCAAAAGAACGGAATCAGAATCGAAACGGGAATTGAGTTTGACCCTGCGGCAATCAGGCATGTTTATTCCCTTTTTTTTTCTTCTTCTTTATAAAAATTCACATTTACCTGGGAACTGTATGCTTCCATGTTATTAATCTTCCCAGCAAGAAAAAAAGTATTCCCCTTGGAGTACCATTCCTTTGGGCCCTAAAATCACTGAAGTAGAGTTTGACCCTGCAGCAGCGCTAGGCTTGTTTTGTTTGTTTGTTTGTTTGTTTTTTCTCTTTTTTTTTTCTTTTTTTTTTCTTAATATAAATTTACATGCTCGGGAAACTATGTATTTCCAAGATATTAGTCTTCACGGTAGGGGGAAAATAATTCTTTATTAAATATCATTCCTCTCGAGGCGCTTGTGATTTTCTGAATGGAAAGCAAAATTATATACTCATGACATATGTAATGATAATTTTGTGGGTGGATGCCATTAACTTGAGCGAAAAGACAAGATATTTATTCACACGCAATTCTTACCGTTTTTTTTTTTCCTGAAAATTCATATTTGACGGAAAGTACGTGTTTTCAAGACATTAGTCTTCAGAGCCAGGAAAAACTATTTATTTACGACGTGTCATTCATTTTAGCCTCCGTAAATCACTGGATACGGCAGAAGAAATGTAATAAACAGAAAACACATGACTGCAATTCAAGATGAGATGCACAAAAAAGCTTTCTGAAAAAAGGTGCAAGAACGAAAAACGCAAATTGGAATTATCTTTTTTTTTTCTTCTTTCACTGTTTCTTACAAAATGAATAATGACGTCAAGAAAATATGGAATAATGACGTCAAACAATTCACAAAAGTGTCTAGAGATCTATTTTTTTTTTCTTTGGATATTCCTTTTGAGGCTTACCATTTCTGAAGAAATCATGCAGAATTGCGTGCAAGGACCAAATATTATTCGGTTGTTTGTAAATGAAAAGCCTTTCCATCCTTTCAATATTGGAAATGCAATCAGTGAAAAGTTGCCTCCCCTAAATTTTTGTGTTTGACTAATAGGAGTCGGAGTAGACTTAGATCAAGTTAGGCTTGTTTTGAAACAGAGCTATCCACACCAGACTGGTTTATCACTGTTGCTTGGTTAAGGTTATTTATTTATATGTTTGTATTCGTCTATCTATTTTTCTTTCTATCTATCTAATCGGACTTTGCCCAGGATATACCGTTCATGACAGAAACTTGAAATCTTGCCCACGCACGCATACTTCTTTCAATGAGTACGGGAGAGGTTGCTTTTTTGTTATTCAGAGATTCTTTTCAAAATGGGTTTTAGATTGGGGTTCAATATACGATGTAAGTTTATGCCAAATTAGTCACTAGTTTGCACCCGCTTGATTTTTGGAATTTCAGGCCAAAAGGCGAGATATGTAACTCATTCGTTGATCACTTTTTTTTTTCCAACTTTTTGATTGATTACCCCCAATACATCATACATCAGTGGCGGTGGTGGTGATTCGCTATTTCTCTTGTGATATTAGTTTCCTTTGTAATTAGTTATTTATCTCTGTATTGCCATCTTTTTCCAGGCTTCTATTTACACTAGGTGCAAATTGTGATAGAGTAATCGGTAGTTGAACCCTGTATCCAACATAAGAAACTGATCACGTGTTCCACTTCGGATTTCTTATCATATTCAGAGCTGTTATGTATTCAAATCACACAAAAGATCTATGGGTACTCTTGTAATCGTGGGACCGAGGGTATGAAAGGAGAATAACTCCTAAGTATCCCCCTTGTAAGATTTTTCAATCTAAGAAACGTTCAATTCTTTTATTTAGAAACTACAAACAAAACAATAACTTGGTTCAATACGATACATTTTCATAACAATAACTTTGTATACAATTTTATACAAATTCATATAAAAATTCACCTCAATGCGAAACAAGTTATCAACAATGATCGTGATACACAATACGATACGAAGTTGTATAATAATTGACTTTAATAATTAATTCCAAATTCAAGGGGAGTAACCGAAAATAACTCTTTCATGCCTACTACGCCGTAGACCTCACTATTTCGAGTTCATCAATCTGAGAATGGATTTCAAATGATTTGGGTAAATTGTACTTGCCTGAATGTCATCGTCTTATCTTCTGCCCATCTGATGTATCAATGGGAAAGTTGTATCATCTACTTGTATCGGGTGTTAGCCAGGAAGTGTGGACTGATCTGGTCAGTCACCAAATGGAGACTGTCACGTGACCAACGTCTTTTGGTGGCATTCCGTGTTTGGGCTGATCTATTCGACGGTTGGGAAATGGGTTAGATCACTGAATGAGTTATTTCTCTGGCTTTTAGGGGAGGGTCACTAAAAAGCGCTAATTTTTTAAAAATCAAAAACAAACATGGACACTGCTTGGGACAGACCAAGGAACCAATTTATCATGAACTTACCTTATAAATCGAAAAACCTTTTTAAAATATTCTCTTTTGGGATGGAGGGGAACAGTTATTATTTTTTTTTCTTACTGCAACAACCAGTTATTAGTCCACCGCTGGATAAAAGCCTTTCCCGTTTCCTTCCATGACGAGCCTGATTGCCTTTGTTTCAGCCAAGTCTTACCGGCGAGATTTCCTATCTGGTCTTTCCAAGTTCTGTCTGATCTTTTCCTACTGCGTTTAATGTCACATGAGCGCCGATCATTTAGCTTACGGATCCATGTCTTGTCACTTCTAATTCCTATAGGTTCTGCTCATCTAGATTTTTGTTGCCCTATTACATGTACGATATCTTTCACCCTGGTTCTCTCCCATATCTCCCATGTTGATCTTTCTTTTTTTGTTTTATTGCTATCGGTCATTCCTATCAGTCAGCCCTGTATTTCCAGTGGTGTGGCTTAGTCGTACATACATACATACATACATCATCATCATCATCATCATTATCATCATCATCATCAGTCTTTTAGCGTCCGTCGTTGGACATAGACCTTCCCCAGGATTTACCACACTTCTCTATCATGGGCGTCTCGGGGAATCCAAGTTGTAAGTCGTGATGTCCATCGATTGTCTGCCATTCTTGCAACATGGCCAGCCCACCACCATTTGAGATTTTTTATGGATTCTATGATGTCTCTAACTCTTGTCTTCTCCCGGATGTACTGTGCTGTTTTGTGGTCTCTCCATGTGAGGCCTAGCATTATTCTTTCATGTACACGTTGCATGGTTCTCAGCTTACGGGTCTGTCTCTTGGTTAAGTTCCATGTTTCAGCTCCATAAGTGACTATTAGGAGGATGCATTGTTTATACACCCTTCTCTTTAAGATTAATGGGATCTTATTATTTTTATACATACATAAAGCTAGCCAGACAAAATCACTTAGAAATAAAAATAAAAAAATGTTGATGATCTCTTAAATTACCAGTTTCAATGTGTGAACGGGAAGCTTTGTTTCTAAATGCTTTCTTTCCCTGTGAGCAGATTGGCTTGAACCTTTTTTTTCCAAGTTTTTCGTCAGACTCCGGTCCAAATCGGAAATTCGAGTCAGGTTTAATTTTTCAACGTAACTACAAGAACAAAAACAACAGGAATAATTCTCACTTGATTCATTGTTCTTAGCAACCTGTTTTCGGGATCAACTTTTTTTTTGTTATTTTAATTATCTTCTGGATGGGTTGTCAGACATAGAGAGACGGATAGACAGAGATTGAGAGAGAAACAAGACTCCTTAGTAGTTTAAGAACACATGATTCTTACAATATATATATATATATGTATATATATATATATATATATATATATATATATATATATATATATATATATATATATATACACACACACACACACATACACATATATATATATTTAATACATATTACAGAAATTATCTTCAGTCTGAATAGATGTTGGAATGATTATTCTAATATATATATATATATATATATATATATATATATATATATATATATATATAGTAGAATGTGGATTTGCTACAAAAACTTGATAATACAAGTTATAGAAATCATTTTCAGTCTAAATAGATGTAAGAATGATTACTCTAATACCTATATATATGTATATGTATATATATAAACATATATATAAATGTATATATTATACAAGTTATAGAAATCATCTTCAGTCTGAATAGCTGTAAGAATTATCACTTAAATATATATATATATATATATATATATATATATATATATATATATATACAAATATATATATATATATATATATATATATATATATATATATATATATATATATATATATATATGTATATATATATATATAATACAAGTTACCAAAATCATCTTCAGTCCAAATAGATGCAGGATAAGAGTTTAATCCTATAGCAACCGTGCTTGTCTTACTGTCTTTATTTCTTAATTTTTTTCCACGGCTTCCGTCTAGATTTGTAGCTACCTGATGGGTAAACAGGTAAGTATACAATGTACTCATGACAAGGCTTGTGGGTAGACAGGTTGGTCGCCAATGCACTTATAGCGATGACAATATTGATATGATGTTTTTCTTTGTATTTCTTATACGCAGATCTTCTTCGTCTATACATTTTTTTTTTTTGTTCTCGTGGTAGAAAGATTTGTTGATTCTAGCAAAGATCAAAAAATTTGCAAGTAGCTGAGAGGATTATTCTTTGAAATATTAGTGTACGTTGATGTGAAGATATTAGAACCTGCCAACCGGAACTGTCATCAGAATTGTATCATTGGTTTTTCTTTTCGAGCTTTTTATCCTGACTTGCTCTCTATGCATGCTTGAATCACGTATATAGGTCAAACCGATGCAGCTATTTGATCATCTTTATTTTTAGAAAATATGTTTTTTGTGTGCGTTTTCACCCCTCCCACTCTAGATAGATTTTTAATGTTGATCAAAATTACCATGGAAGTATATGGTAAATTGATCCCTTGGTTTTTGTCCGGCAGCATTCACCCTTGCTTTTTTGAAATTTTAGACATTTTCAGTGATCACTGCTCAAAAAAAGGCGGAAGAAGTAAATTATTCATTGAGTATGCCTTTTACTAATTTTTGATTGATCACCTCGAACATAGCATGATGCCAAAAGATGATGGTCATTTGGTGGTTCTTTTTGTGTTACAGATCAGTCTTGTCTGTATTTAGTTCCTAATAAGCTTGCTTTGTTTGGATAATGCGTTCGTCTGTTTTGTTTTTGTTTGTTTGTTTGTTTGTTTTTTAACTTGTGACAAACAATGCAAGGTCTATGAATGCCCAAATCACGTTCTGTCAGAACAATCAGAACTGTTGGACGAAGATCACTAAAAAAAGGTCAGAATTTAAAAAAAAAACGACTGTGAATGCTATTGGACATGAAATCAAGCGACCAATCTAGCATAAACTCACATTGCAAATCCCCCCTGCAAACAATATACTTAGATAGTGCAATGTTTAACAGATATGTTTCACATGCGTAAGGTTCTGGGTTCGTGTCCCGTTCAGAGTGTGGAAAAATGGACTATAAAAAACGATTAAAAAAATAGATAAAATGCTTTTAAGGGTATTTACGTAAACAATTTACGTTTGAAATAGGTATTTCACATAAGAATATGTATTAACCCAATTAATGATTTTTTTTCCAAGCATAACAATTCAGTGAAACATTTTACAGGCACATTTTATTTGAATTATTCAATATATTTATAGAAAATTGCCCAATCAACTTATTTTCTATCCCATAGGGACTAGATTTATCTCAGTTATTCTTGATATTATTTGTAGTAATAATATTTTTCACATAAGATTGTTAACCTCTTCAGTATTTGAAAATTCCTGGGGAGAAAAATCGATTTGTTTTCGCAATGGACTTAGCTGGTAAATTCCCCATCTTATCTGACTTATTAAACATTAGAATTCAATAATTTGTAAAGCCATTCATTATCTTGAAAATTTCAATCGCCTCATCTTGCCTTTCTCTCAAACGATGTAGTTATGCCGAACTTTTCTGGTCTATCCTTGTAATTTAAATCTCTCGTGACACTTATCATTCTGAATAGTCTCCAATTTCAAAATTAATTTCCAATTACCTTGTCTAGGACCAATTTCCCTGTGCACTCAGCAGCTAATTGAGTACACTCTAAACTACGTCATTAAGTTGGGGGTATCGCTTTAATGGACTTGCATCCTGCCACGAATTCCATTATCGGCCAATTATTCTCAAATGGGCGTTTTCTCCTGAAAGACGGACTCTTTATGTAACCTTTTACATCTACGAGTTCCATTTTTCGAAAATTTTTGGGGGGATTTCAATTTACAATATAACTTTATAAATCCCTCAGTTCATATCTGGGGGCGTCTGCTCTTTTCTTTTTGAAATATCGTGCTTCGTACCGATCCAAGGCAGGAGAGGTAGCTTATTCATCCTTTCTTACCAACTGTTTAATTGATCATCCCCACCATAGTATTCTTCCAAAAGATGCTGGTCATGTGGCGGTGTCTATTGAGTGACTGACCAGACCTGCATACATCGTTTTTGTTTTCGCTGTTGTAGTTGTGATCGATAACTAGAAGTGCTCACGGCACCAATGTTTGTCAGAGGACAATTTGAATCTAGAGTTGATGTTGTTTCCCTACCGTAACAAGAATCACAATAACAATCCTCACGAAATTCACGGAAGCAAAAATCAACATTCTTCTACCGTATTTTTTCAGTAACGACCAACTGATCGGTAGTCGTGTCACTTACCAACTGAGCTAAACCGATAAGTCTTACATATCTTTCAAAATTTGTTACGAATTTGTGAGATGCAATTTCATCCTAATAAACATATGCATCTATAGAGTAACGATTCCTCAGCCGTGATTTGAAAACAAGACCGAATGAGTGGTAGGCGGCTTTCTTACCGACTTAGCAAAACTGAAAAGACTTACATATCGACGAAATTCACCTCACAGATACGAACAGGTTTATTTCATTCTAATAAATGAATACATTTACACAGAAAACAAGAACCGTAAGTTCAATGAGGAGTCTACAATAAAGTTCAAGCACTATTATTGACAGATTACATCATCCTATGTACGAGATTATTTTCGGTAAGAAGCATCTTATCAGAAAAAAATCTTCTTTCCAAGTATTAAGTAACTTTCATTCAGAACAGCTGTGGGAATCGATTTTGGAACATAAATTCCAATACTATTATTACCAGACATCATTGCCAGATCATATGAGTCTGGGTGAAAGATTTTTTCACATAAGAAGCATTTTATCAAGGGACAACTCTCACCAATTTTCTAGGAAAACCTGACACACTCATCGACCCACCGGTGTACGGTGGATCCTCTCAAAATTATATTTTAATAATTCTTTCTATTTATCATGTATACAATACAAAAGTTTCAGAAATCATTTTCGGTTGAAATGGAAGTGGGAATCGAGTTCGACACCATGACATCTATAACTGTAGTATTCAATGCATTACTTTCCTCTCAAATGCTGACCCTAGAAGTCTCCAGGTTGTCTGGTCTCTGCCAATTGTTATTTCAAACTATCAATTAAAACTTCCAACATAGTTCTATTAGTAGGTATGAAGCTGAAAATTCAAATGTTTACTTAATATATATATATATATATATATATATATATATATATATATATATATATATATATATATATATATATATATATATATATATATATTGTGTCATCCACAGACAGCTGTTTCGATATATTACATCTCTTCAGTATGGCTATAAATTTTCCATTATTCCATCCAGTACCACAAGGCAGAATACAAAACTTCACTTCAGACCCGTTGGAACTGAATTTAAACGTTATATTTAAATTACACAGATATCCCTCATCCACAAGAATGCTCAATTCCTATAGAAGAGCATTGCATAATCTTACAGTGGATGAGTTACCTCACTTGAAGAGTGCTCAACCCTGAATAGAGGAGCATTAATTATTGTGTCATCGATGTATTACATCTCTTCAGTGTGGCTATAGACTTTCCATTATCCCATCCAGTACCGCGAGGCAGAATTGAAACCTTCACTTCAGACCCGAAGCCGATATCCTACCACTGGACTACGGAACTGGACGGTCAATAAGGCTGAATTTAAGCGATATATCTAATTCCTCGTCCACCAGAGTGCTCTATTCCTATATACAAAAGTTGCAGTAATCATCTTGAGGGGGAACAGAAGTTGGAGCGTAGTTTGACCCCGCAGCAGCTAGATTGTAATACATTCTGCTCAACATTACACAATTTTATTTCTTTATTTCCACACCTGATTGTTTCAATTTCTCTAATTATTCATTTTGAAGCTTTCATTTCCATCCATCGGAACTGGAATCGAAATCTCCTGGCAATCAACCGGGAAAAAGAAAAAAAAAACTTTATCACACATCAAAAAAATAGGTCTGGTTAGTCACCTAAAGGAAACCGTCGTGAGACAAATTTTGTTTGGCAGCATACCAGATTTGTGGAGATCGATTCAAAGTAAAAAAAAAAAAAAAAAAAAAAAAGTGTTGACCAATGGCTAATTACTTCTTTCATTTCTTGTTGGGCAGTGATCAGTAAAAGTTCCCAATAAAAAAAAAAACATGCGCTTGATCCAAACTGAGTGGCCAATTTAGCATGCACTTACATTGCCAAGTGCCCCTCAACTGAAAACCTACTTAGATGAATTTTCTTCAAAGATCTTATAGACGCAATGAAGAGTAAAGATTCAAATTTTCAGCCCTTAAGATCCATTGTTGCGGGCTGTAAGCGCATTACATAGATAGCCAGCCAGCCAGTCAACCAGCCTGCCAGCCAGCCAGCCAGCCAGCCTGTCAGCAAGTCAACCAGCCTGCCAGCCTGCCAGCCAGCCAGCCAGCCAGCCTACCAGCCTGCCAGCCAGTCAACCAGAAGGCTACTCAAATAGCCAGTCCGACTAATTCATTTGAGAACTGGAAAAGGCTATGTTGACAGTTTTGATTACGGCTTTGGTTGAGAATTCTCAATGAAAGATTTCTTCAGAAATGACACCGGGGCTTGAATGGCGGTTCTTGAGAAGACCATATGTTTGATAAAAGTGCTCTTGACCCGAGTGCTTTTCACACGTGATTGACTTAAAAGTAAGAAATCAATAATACAAATGCCATCCGTAATGACGTGGATGTTGGTGTCTAAAAAGCCAACCACGTTGAAACCCGATCCATTTAGCAGTTTTGGAAGAAAGATCTAGCTATTTGGGGCTGGGTCTAGCTCTTTTGGAGTTAGAATGATAATTGGAGCTTCACTTTTACATTGGAAACCGTTCCATAACAAGGAGCATTATAATGGGGTAAGCCTGTTATAATAATTACTCAAATTCTCCAAACAACACAATATATGACCTCAGGTACTAGGGTGAAAAATTTAGCAGTTTTGGAGCTAGATCTAGCTATTGGAAGATAGATCTAGCTATTCGGGCTTGGATCTAGCTCTTTTGAGCTTGATTAATAGTTTGCGGTCCCTCATCTACCTCTGTTATATCACAAACTACATTATAGAGAACCACGTTATAATTGGGTACTGTAATATCTTCTGAAAACCTTCAAACGGTATAATATGTGAACACAGTTATCAAGGTGGTAAATTTAGCTGCTTTGAAGCTAGATCTAGCTGTTTAGGGTAGATTCAGCTCTTTTGGAGCAAAATTAATATTTGGGGGTCTACCCTCCATCCGCGTTAAAACTCAAACCACTCTATGAAGTACAGTAATTGTTATAACGGAGTAGGCCTGTGATAATAATTACAGACACAATGCAATAGGTGACCTGTTATTCCTACTTTTATAGTTCTAAGAAAACAGGCTGTTCAAACAAGATAAGAAAGGTAATTTAAGTCCCAGACGACCGAATAGAAGGTATTGTTGACGGTGGGTTGTGAGGAATTAGAGGCCGTGAATTTTTGCGATAACGTTTGACACCAAAGATCCTTTAGTCGTTTCTTCCTTTCAACCGCCACAAATGACTTCAATTATTTTCTCCGACTCCTGCTAATCTTGCCGGCACTTCTTTCCCAGACAAGTGACATGGATGATGGTAACTACAATAGACTTGATTCTTCTTTGCTAACTGCGACGAAAGTCGACAATTCTATGAAAGCCAAAGAGGTTTTCGTTTAGACCGAGAAACGGTCAGAAGCATTCATGAGAAAAGAAGAGTAGAAAGTGGGCAGAGAAGGAGGAATTCTTTTTCACATTATACTAAGTCATTAAACTTCTTTTTTAAATCAATTTTTTAATTAAAAAATGAAAAGTATATGAAAAAATATAGTCTAGAAAGCTTGATATTTTTTTAATAACTTGCTGTGCCACTTCAGTCCCCAATTTCCCAATATATATTTATGCAATATACAAATATATATATATATATATATATATATATATATATATATATATATATAGAGAGAGAGAGAGAGAGAGAGAGAGAGAGAGAGAGAAAGAGAGATAGAAAGATAGATAGATAGAGATATAGCTCTCTCTATATATATATGTATATATAGAGAGACAGACTGAGAGAGGGGGAGAGAGAAGGAGAGAAAGAATGAGACGAAAGAATAAAGGAGAAAGAAAGTATCTTTGGGGCATTGATCAACAAAAAAAATCCTTATCTTCGAAAATCACAGATGGATACAAAATAGGCGAGAGCTTATATTGTTCTAATAAATAAACTGAATAATACTAATATTTTTTTCCAAATTATATTCTATTCATCATACACACAATACAAAATTTGAAGTGATGATAGGTAAAAACAGCAGTAGGAGTTTAGTTTGATCCTGCAGCAACCAGACATGTCAATTTCTAGATTATGCAATTCCTCTTTTTGATTCCTAAAAGAATCAATCGATCTTCTAGGGAATTTAACCTTCCTAAAAGGAGCTCGTTGGCCCTTGGTAGGTGATTACATATTCAACATGGTGAACCGACAATCATTGTAAGCTGATTGCTTACAGATCTCCTCCTTGGTAGCCCCAACAGTTCATGCCGTACGAATGTCAATCAACCACTGGACATCATGACTTAGAGCACGTGGATCCAAGGAAATCATATGCGTAACTGTGGTAAAAAGTGAGATTACGTGACGAACTAGACAGTTTTAGTAAGTATCGGCTCTGCAACACCCTTGGGATGCCTGGTGAATCATGGGGAAGGTTATGTCCAACAACGGACGTGTAAAGGTCGATTAAGATGATGATGAAAGCCAATAGTGTAGAGAAAGTAGGATGCGTCAGCCAGCCTGGCCCCGAGGCTCAAAGGAGATGAAATTTTATGGGTCAGTCTTTGATAAGATCAGGTTTGGCAGCCGGTGACTAGAAGATGAATCACGTGTGAGATGTTAGGGCAGTATGGATTGTGATTCGGGTTTGATGAAAGAGTCTCTGAGGGCCGATTTGCGCTGGCTCAACGAACACAAGCTTCATACAGGATTATTTCATTCTAATAGATAAATATATTTGTACAAAACTTTATATATTTTTATGATGCTTTATTTATTTTGAATACAATATGAAATTTAAAGTAATCATCACCGGTCGGATTAAAAGTAAAAGTTGGGTTTGACCATTTTTTTCTTATTGTATTTATTATAAAGTTTGAATTGCAATATAAAACAGGTTTTGTTAGTCACTCAGTAATCAATGCCGATGGGGGAACATCTCAGGCACGACACCACGGGTTCGTTGATAGAGGATTCGATGAAAGCATTGCTGAGGGATCAAATTTGTGTAGGTGAGGCCTCCTGTCTGATCCATATGGCAGAGGGTTGTCACGTTTTTCCTCGAAGCAAAATTTGTTAAATTTTGATTTTTTTCCGATTATATTGGCTTCATAATTTCGGTTGGCCTTGAGGATTTTTCCCGAGCTTTCTTCACCTTGACTTTTCTTTATAGCAGAATCATAAACTGTACAAAAAAAGAAAATCATAGCATGTATGAAAAAACAAGACTTTCCATGTGGTTCACTTTGAAGTTCGTGTTTTGTTCCTTGCTATATATTTACTATTGTATAGATATATGATATAAACATTTGATCCTGATTCACCAAATATCCATGTAACGTTCCATAGAAGGAAAATATGCTATTGAAGGTTTAATTGAGATGAAGCTAAATTTGGTCAATACGAGACACAAAAGCCGATGTAGTATCTAAAAGCACTAAAAAGATGCTAAATCCAGCATTCCTGGCCTCATTGATAAACTTTTGGCCTTTTAATGGCCATTTTCATGTTCATCATCATCATCATCATCATCATCATCATCATCATCATCATCAGTCTTTTAACGTCTGTTGTTGGACATAGACCTTCCCCAGGATTTGTCACACTTTTCTATCATGGGCGTCGCGGAGCCAGTACTTCCTGAACTTATCTAGCTCGTCTCTCCATCTAATATTCTGCCAGCCTCGGTTGTGCATGTGATCTTGGGGGATCCATGTTGTGAGTCCTGATGTTTATTGGTTGTCTGCCATTCTTGCAACATGGCCAGCCAACCACCATTTGAGATTTTTAATGGATTCTATGATGTCGCTAATCTTGTCTTTTTTATGTACTGTGCTGTTTTGTGGTCTCTCCATGTGAGGCCCAGCATTATTCTTTCATGTGCATGTTGCATGGTTCTCAATTTGCGTATCTATCTCTTGGTTAGGTTCCATGATTCGGCTCCATAAGTGATTATTGGGAGGATGCATTGGTTATACACCCTTCTCTGTAGGATTAATGGGATCTTCTTATTTTTGAAGGTTGAACTTGCTCTGCCAAAGGCTTGCCATCCTAGTTTGATTCTTTGCTTGATTTCTTCTTCTTTTGACGGTCTCATGGAGATTCGTTGTCTTAGGTAGATGTAGTGATCTACTTCCTCCAATTCTGTGTTCTCGATTTTGATCTCAGTGTTTTTATCCCCGATGTGGTTGTTGCACACGATCATCGTCTTGCTGAAGTTCATGTGTAGGCCGACTTTCTTGTTCTCTTCATTTAGTTCATCTATCATTATAGAATATTACACATTCTATGAAGATTATTTGAAATGCCAATCTCTCTGATTGCTTGTTTCTGTAGGTATGATTTTTCTGTTAACGAGTTTCTTCCAGAGTTGCCAAGATGGTATTTTCAGGCAGGATCTGACTGTTTTCTATCAATGTAACCGATGGAAATTCATGATAGCCCATCATATCTGATAAGTATAAATGTATGAATGTTAAATCTTTAATATTAAATAATTTTTGGGTCTTACAATGTCGGGTTTTTTCACTGTTTTTTTTTTTTTGATGAATAGGTTTTAAATTAGAATATACATATATATATATATATACATATATATATATATATATATATATATATATATATATATATATATATTGATAGATAGATAGATCGATGGATACATATATATTGTAAATAATTTAATAAGGCTAATGTGGACTAATGACAATGTTTCCATGCCATTTTATGGGCGTCTCACCCCTTGCACTGGACTTCCTTCAATTCCATCTACAAATTTAGTTTCATTCCATTTTCTCATTCCATGTTTGACCCCAGATGGGCAAGGCCAACGAAACATGTCACAAAAAGTTATTTCCAGAACTCAAAGATTGTTACATATTTATAAATCAGTGAAGATATTCGATCATACATAATAAAGAACCTCTTTCCACACTATCTGAACTAATACCAGAGATAGACCCATCCAAAACTCACCGAGCTCCGACACAGTATAAGACTGAACTACTATCCAGTTCCCCAGTATCTATGACGACTAATGCTCACTCTGAGCACCACAACCAATAAAATACCCATAACTGTTGCTACTTATAATAGGATATCCAAGCATGCCAACTAAGAGTTTCCCACGGACAAAATACGGTCCAGACATACAGTTATGACCAAAAGTGAATTGTCTTTCATGATTTCCATTTTTGTTTTCAAAACGTAACATCTGATGCTGAATTTTTTTTTTTTTTTTTACTGAAACTTTTTAAACCACTGGGAGGTACACATATGCTACTAAATTAAGAATGAATTAATCAACAAATAATGTTTCGGCATTTCTTTTAATTCTGAGTTTGTCTCGTTCCTCCTATTCAGGGTTGAGCACTCTTAAAGTGAGGTAACTCATCCATTGTAAGCCTATGCAATGCTCTTCTATAAGAATTGAGCACTCTGGTGGATGAGGGATTTCTGTGTAATCTAAATATAACACTTAAATTCAGCCTGTCTAGTTCCCTAGTCGATAGGTAGGATATCGGCTTACAGGTCTGAAGTGAAGGTTTCAATTCTGCCTCGCGGTATTGGATGGGATAATGAAAAGTCTATAGCCACACTGAAGAGATGTGATACATCGCAACAGCTGTCTGTGGATGACACAATAATAAATGTATATATATGATTGTGTGGTACATTTTAGCCATTCTAGACGGTTAGAGCAATATGTAGCAAGCAATAATTAGCAACTGTGATCTCGAACCTTATCCGGTCTACACACCCACTTTGACGGCAAATTAGATGCCTGCATCCTCCGATGAAGGTCATTAGGTACAACCCAAGGCATAATCTAACTTTAAAGATTTCTTCAAAACCCTGTCTAATAACTTTCCTGGATTTTACCATTTAACAGATTTGTCAACTGATTATCAAAATTTAACTAAAATTAAACATTTTGTAGAATAAAACTAATTACATTTCCATTTTTTCAAAAAAACAAGCAGCAAAATGATTTGCTATTCACTCAAAAGAAAATGTCATGTGACAGTATACCGTGTTAGGGATGATCGATTGTAAAATTGGGGAAAGGCATAATGAATGAATAAGTTACCCTATCGCCTTTTGTTGAGCAGTGATCACTAAAAATCTAAATTTTCAAAACACATTCATGAATGCTGCCTGATATAAACTACACATCATCACTATTATCATCATCATCCTTGTAATGTTTGTCACTGGATATAGACCTCCAAAATCCGCCAGATCTCTCGCTCTGTCACAGGGCTAGAACTTACTTAGTTCGTCACGCCATCTTACATTTTTTCAGACCCAGTTTCTCATATGACCTCTTGGAATTTACATTGAGAGTCATGTTGTCAAGATATTGTCTGACAATTTCTCTACATGACCAGCCCATGGCCATTTAGAAACGAGAAAATGATTAGAGTTCCAGCTTTTGAGTTTCATTAGAGCGGCCCCAACGCGTTACATTTACATAGATCGGATGATAGCCAGCTATGCAGAATCACTTGAAAACTGGAGAAATCTATCTGGACAGTTCTGGTTGGCAGTTTCTGATTCAAGAAATTAAGTTCCTATCGACCATGATAACTGCGTTTCAACAGCTAAACTCCATTTTCCTATTATTTTTATCTTCCTCTCGAAATCCGAAGAATAATTTTTGGATGAAGAGGATTTGGCCTTAAGCCAGGGATTCCGATATTGGATGATATGACATTTATTCCCGAGAGAGCAGTTTGAGTCACAACATAAAGAATATGGATTAGCTGATTGCTCTATATTTGGAAGATCTTAAAAGCTTCCATCAAATTTTGAAAAATGGCATTAAGCACGAAGGACCGGCATGCCGTGGTAATCATGACATTGGCAATATCAAACTAGTGGTGTCTGGATCAGATTGCGCCTTTTACGGGCTTTACTTCAAGATCAGACTGTAGAATCTGTTTACTGTACATGCATTGATAGCTCTGTGCCGGTGCAATGACATGACCGATGATAACTTACTGAGGTTCGATATTGCTAGGTGCAAGAGGATTCTTCCTCCGACCTCAAAAAATAAATCTGCCAAGTCCCAAGGGAGCGATACGCCCCAGGGCAGTACCTTCCCGTCGCACTGAAAGGCAAGAGTGGGGCTTTCCCTAGTGCTTTTGCAAAGCTAGTCGCAGGGACTGGAGCTTTTTTTTTTTTTTTAGCTCTCCCGTGTACGAAGCCCGACATCAAAAATGTCACATCTTGCATTTGTAGGGAATTAAGTAAATAAGAAAGTGTAGTATCTGTTTGCAGTACATAATTCGGAAGATTTGTGCCGTTGTAAAGACTTGGCCACTGATGATTTTCTGAAACCCGGTATTTCTAGGTGCAAGGGACCTAGGATTCGTCTAGTAGCCTTAAAAAAAACAACTAATTAGCTCAGTGTTGGGGGAGTACTATACCCCAGGGCAGCACCTTCACATGGCACAAAGAGGGATGGATCAGGCTTGCTCGGACGCTTTTGTAACACTAGATACGGGGACTTAAACAATTTTTTTTAGCTACCCGTAACGGAACCTCACATTAAACTGCCCTTGTGTCACATTTTGCTCTTCTGGAGGAGCAAGTAAGTACAAATCAAAGTGTAATATACGTTCTTCTCACGTCAACAAAACATGGTGTTTTCAATTTTTGATTTCATTATGACATCTTGCATCAATAAATCACCGTAGCCTACGCGTATACCAGGACTAAAGATCCAAAAATTTCGTCTAAAATTTTGTTTAAAATACCAGAACAGGATTTTGGCATCGTTGGCCACAAAATGATCATAGAGATCTCCAAACTTTTGTTTTTGAAAAACCCAAAAAGCTTCTTTCAGATGGCACTTACTATAATACTCATGCCTAATTTTCAAGGTTCTAGCCCCAAAATTTGACATGAAGTACCCAAGCACACATACATACTCGTGTACATTTATATAGACTCAGGCCAACAAAGAAAGGAAAATCAGTAGCCCACTTGGCTGTTTAGTCGGACGGATCAATTGTAGACCAACGACGATTCGAATGCATTTTGCAAAATGTAGGGAAGTTTTTCTCGATTGTAAATTGTGAAATTTCACATATTCGTTCACTCGATTCTGAAAACCGGGCACAAATACAAAGATACATTATTGAAAAATACCTAACATTCTCAACACTGTCTATTTTCTTATTTAAACACATAACTTTCTTTCCTCCCCCCTCTCTCTCTCTCTCCATACCCTCTTATCGAACTAACTTTTCTTTTTCCTTTCTTTTATTTCACATCCTCCCAGTAAAATAGAACTTTCTTCTCTCCAATTACTCACTCTATCACCTTATTTAAAATTGAAGCGTAACATTCGTGCGTCGGACGGTAGGAATAAGCAGAATGATATCATGGATGTGCGATATCTGATATCAAAAAACAACAACAACAGATTTTTAATGTCAATATCAAGGATTCACTATCTGGAATCGTCCAGGTTTCCTTGCAACTGGAATCAGTTGTTTGTTTTGTGAAATATTGAGATTTCAAAAGGAAAAAACACGCTTTAAATGTAACAGTATAAAAGTATTTTACCCGACTGAGGAGAACAATGGAGAATAAAACGGATTTGTTGGGGATTATATCTCATCTTTATTCATTCAATTAATTCAACACGCACACACGCACACATACATAAATATATATGTATACATATATATATATATATATATATATATATATATATATATATATGGGGGTAGCCACGATGATGACAACGACGATAAGCCAGTAAATCAGATTAAAAACGTAATGCTGATAATGAAAACATCAAATATGTCTTAGAAGGAATTATGTAGGTTCAAGACGATTCAAACTTTCTATTCAATAATGATATTATTGTTGTGCAATGCAAGATATAAAAAAAACTATCTACTTTTTGAAGTCAATGTTTACAAATCCATTTTCTATAATCTTTCTGAGTTCTGTTGTCATTAGAATCGGTTGGTTGATTTGTGGAGAATCGACTGCTCCTTGGAGAGCAACAACATGTAAAGGTTTAACAAATACACACACGTCCTGTGTAACGAACGACATCATCCTTGACCTCTGGGGGTAGACACGTACTCAACAATGCCGACGGTCTTAGAGACTAGTTTGCAAACCATGGAGTAGCGTTCCGAGGTTTAGATCCAGGATCGGGAATGTGCTTAGAAAACGTGTGAAAGCCAATGTCAATGAGAAATAGCACTGTCTGCTTTGGGGATTTTAAATTTACGAAATCCATCGTCTCTTATTTTCCTAGCTTTTCTTGGAGTTTCATTTGAAGAATCGTGTCTCTCTTGGAGCAGAACAACAAGCATTCGTTGAACAAATTCAGTCACAGTGGCGTCTCCGTTTTGTGTACCAGTCCCCGACGAAAATCATTTTCACACCCACAACAATATATATATATATATATATATATATATATATATATATATATATATATATATATATATATATATATATATATATATAGCACCGTGAGCTTTAGAGCTTCCTTGATTATATATATATATATATATATATATATATATATATATATATATATACATACATATATATGATAAAACACAACTTTCCCTCCAGCCATGATTTCTTAAATATATAACTTATTTCATAGCACATGCAGTGCTATATAATGTATAATCATTATTTATTGTATACATACTTTAATTTATACTTCACACGGTTAATTTATTTTTTAAACATAGGTCTCACTTGCATAAGTTACCCCCAAAAACGTATTATCAAAATAAAAGACATGACTGGTTTTCCATGAATATATATATATATATATATATATATATACATAAGCATTATCAATCTTGCAAGCTAGTTACCTATTTGTTGATCGGAATTAGTTGATTTGTAAAGAATCGTGTAAACCATGGAGTACAGCTCAAATGTCTTCGTTCTAAGTAACGCAGCCTATACACCTCGACCTCGAGGGATATATATATATATATATATATATATATATATATATATATATATATATATATATATATATATATATATATATATATATATCGTCGAAAGTGACGAAGGTCTGATACCAGTAAAATCTGATTAGAGACGTGGTGCTTATAATGAAAACCATCTTGCTTTCGTCAAATATGTCTGAGCAGGAATTATACAGGTACAAGACGATTTGAACTTTCAATTTCCATCTTAAACATTTCGGTACAATTGCTTGATTCATTAATTCCTTTCATAGAAATACAGACAGCGATACTTCGTTCAGAGTTGTCTCATAGAACAAAGATTCGCTAAAGCACTTTTTTTTCAAATCTTTTCATTACAAATTCAATAAACATCATTATTAATTGTTTGCTACTATTTACCCTTGTCTTAATCGTTGTTACTTGGTATCGTGACTAAACTCTGGCAGGTTTCCCTCCAGCAGTGGGTAAATGAATTAACAACGAGGGTCAGAATGAAGAATAAGTTCCTCGTTCAAATCGAACAACTGAATGGTATGATGACCATTTATGGCACTGCATTTATAGGAACATGTCTAAAACTCTGACCAAATGTTACTGTAGGCTGATTACAAAATCTATTTGATAGAGATAGCTCACCATATGTTAGTTTTATAACATATCAAAATAAAGAGGGATCATTTCAAATAAGTTTCTATATAGTTTAACGCAATTTATAATCACGCACACACACACACACACACACACACACACACACACATATATACGTGGGTGTGTGTATGTATGTATGTATGTATGTATATATATATATGATGCTCAACATCCTATATAGAATAACAAATGTATTAAAATCATAGCTGAAAGGGAGGTTGTGTTTAATCAACACTACTGAGGTGCCATGTTTATATAACTGTTTAGTTTTTAAAATTTCCAAAACTGTTACATGATAAACAACTGATGATCCCAAAAAGAGAAAGTTCCTGCGTTGTACCATAAAAACAAAATATATACAAAACAGGGACAAAGCATTAAAGAAAGTTATATAAATTACATTAAAAGATTTTTGGAAATAAGTGACTAAAGTGACACAAGAAGATTTGGGGTATGTAGTCCTTTAAGCTGTGAAGATTTCTAGACTCTCTCTCTCTCTCTCTCTCTCTATATATATATATATATATATATATATATATATCATTCATGCCTAACGTTCATTTTGTCTATAGACTTGAATTTTACGTCAGCATGAATGTATCAAAGTTTATTTCAGTTTATCATTCAGAAATATGGGAAAATAAAAAAAACACTAAGGTCCAGTTATATCGTTACAATGTTCATTTCTTGTTCTCAAAGAAGTTACTAAATATTTTGGAAGACCAATTCCGAGACTCTGACTCCAAAGCAGTAAATTCATTTGATTATCTTACCAAAAGTTTTATTTATCTTACTTTGATGATAACTAATGGCTGGATGCTCTGGAAAGATCTCATACTGACACACACACACACACATGCCAACATATACACTCACGCACACAGGCACCCATTCAATCTTACGCACAGATATATGTTGACTATAAACCCACTATCCCATCCCGTAGATTAACTTGGTATTTGTCTGATCAAACCGTGATTTGTGCTCATACTAACGAACATAAAATTGCAACGAACTATTATTTCTACTGGTAAATGCAAAATAATGTCCTCGTCTCTGTTAATTTTATGTGACCTCATTTCTAAATCTTACGTTTACCTAAATCTTTCTAAGTTCCATCAGATCTTTTATTCGATTCAAAAACTTTGGCAACAATCCCCTATCCGTCGGAGAGCTGGCTGAGCAAGACTTATATACGTAAAAGGCGTTTCAAGCTTACGATTACTTGCTTGAAAAATTCGGGTATAATAGCTTGATCCAGATTTTTCTTTTTGATATACTTCATAGAAGGTATCCACACGACTTATCGAAATGGAAATTGAGCAGCAAAGATATGTCATCATTATCAGTCTTGATGTCCGTCGTTGGACACAGACCTTCCCCAGGATTCACCACACTTCTCTATCATGGGCGTCGTGGAGCTAGTACTTTCTGAATTTGTCTAGCTCTTTTTTTTTCTTTTTTTTGTTGTATTTTTTTTTTTTCAAGAAAAGATATTTATGCTATGATGAATGAACAATTATTACCAGCTTTTGTCACGGCCTAATCTAGGATTTGTAACTTGACTGTTCAGCTTTCAGTGAAAATTGCGTTGGCGAAAGGTCTGTGGTCTCAGGTTGCTCTTTGCTTTTATGTTCGTCCTCTTCTGAACTTTATGTCAATAAATGCATCACACTTCTCTGGGGATTTTCATTCATAAACATACAGAAATCAAATTCAGTGAACTCGAGTCACGCCAATGTGCAGTCTGTTATATTCACTGAACAAACTAGACATCGTTGAAGACTTATTCTCAAACACTAACTGACTTCCGGACAGTACTTTTTATACGGATATATACCAAAAGCAATTTACATTACTAATCAACATCTTAATCAAACCGAAGTAGAGGAGCATTCTTTATTAAATTATGTTAATTAAAAATTATTTTGACTTACTCCCAAATAGATATGCTAGTGAGTTTTTTTTTTCTGGCAAATTACGCTAAAACTATTTAGAAAATCTTGAACACAATATACATGTATCCACACAAATATTGAAATACTATTTCAGTCGCTGCATTGTGACGTATATTTGTTAAGAATTTACCAACGTCCATTAAGTATGTATGCCTAATTTGTTTCGACGTATTAGACTCTCAGTATTAAAATAGATTGAAATCATCATCATATTATTATTATTATTATTATTATTATTATTATTTGGAATCTCACACCAGTTGCCTGGTGGTAACCGCTGGGGTTTGAGTGACAGCAAGTCTCCTCAAGTCTCCAGCCCTCCTCTCCTAGTACTCATAGGTCGCAGTAATTCTGAGATTTACAGTTTCACACCGGTTGCCCAGTGGTCATCGCTGAAGGTTGAGTGACAATAAGTAACCTCAGGTCTCCAGCTAACATCTCTTTTCTCTTTTTGCCTATTATGTCAGTGCTGCAATTAGCAATTCTGCTTTCATTTCCCATCCTCAGTTGGGTCACTGTTGACAGTTACCGTTGCAGTCCTCATATTTCCAGCACTTTCCTCAGTATCCGTGCAGTTCCCAGCAGTGCCGTGGTCATCACATATTATTATTATTATTATTATTATTATTATTATTATTATTATTATTATTATTATTATCATTATTATTCGCAGTTTCACACCGGTTGCTTGGTGGTTACTGCCGGAGTGACAGCAAATCTCCTCAAGTCTACAGCAATACTACGGTTTACAGTTTCATACCAGTTACCCAGTGCTCATCGCTGGAGGCTGAGTGACAGTAAGTCTCCTCAGGTCTTCAGCCCATATTCAATCAGTACCTCACCTATCACACCAGTGCTGTGGTACGCACCTCAGCTACCATTTGTTTCCCCCCCCGTGCCCCTTCTCTCTAAGGCAATTGCTAACAGTTAGGGTCGTAGATCTTATATTTCTAGCACTATCCTCGGTATCCGTACAGTTCCTAGCAGTGCTGTGGTCTGTACAGTCTCAATCCTTCCTTTCATCCTGAGTTCCTCCAATGTCACCCTCAGTGTCTTGGGGGACAGTTACGAATGCGCCTATTATTACTGGTACTACCCTGACTTTCATGTTCCACATCTTCTTCAGTTCTCTTGCCGGATCTTGGTATTTTTCCAGTTTCTCACTCTTTTCCCCTCTACTCTGTGGTCTGCAGACATGGCCTCGTCTGTTATTTGGCAGGTTTTCCTCTTCTTGTCTACGATTACTCGGTCTGGTCTTTTCGCTTGGATGATATGGTTCGTTTGGATATCAAAGTCACAAAGTAATTCATGGTTTTCATTCTCCAGGGCTGCCTCCGGTTTGTGCTGGTATAACTTTTCCATATGATTAAATCCCATTTGTTTAATCAGTTCCCAGTGAATCACCGTCGCTACTATACCGTGTCTATGCTTATACTCCTCCTGGGCTAGTTGAATACATTCACTAGTTATGTGGTTTAGTCTCATCTCTTTCACCACGCAGGCAGCACTTGCTGTTCGTCTGTGTTCTATCGATTTTCGTTTTGATATATTTTGTTCTAATGCATTTGTGTTGAGCTACCATGATGAGCGATTCCGTTTCTCTCTTTAGGTTCCCTCTTTGTAGCCATGTCCATGATCTCTCGTCTGCCACATCCTGTATTTGTCTTTTGAATTCTCTGTATAATTTTTCCCGTTCCCATTTTTCCTTATTAGCCATGCTGTTCCACTGTTTTGTACTTTTTGGTTGTTCGTTGTGCTACTTCAGGCACCCTTTATGATTCTCCACTGTTTGTTTGCACATACATTTCTATGTTTGCTTTGGCCCTTTGGACAAAGTCCTCGATGCTGATGAGCCCTCTGCTGCTCTCTTTTCTCTTCACGTTTAGTCATCTCTGCTTCGTGCATTGTCATAAGCTTCCTTGTTCGCCGGTCTATTTATTACAGTTCTTCCTTTGTCCATCCAAGGAATTGTCCTGTGTATCTTACTATCGATACAGCCCATGTATTCATTCCTTTTATAATGTTCCTGCTGTTTAGTTTGGTTTCTAATATTTTCCTTATCCTCCTAAGGTATTCTTTTTTTTTCTCCTTCATTTCTTTCAGTTTTATTGTGTCACATTCGTACTATTATTATTATTATTATTGTTTGGAATCTCACACCAGTTGCCTGGTGGTAACCGCTGGAGTTTGAGTGACAGCAAGTCTCCTCAAGTCTCCAGCCCTCCTCTCCTAGTACTTATAGGTCGCAGTAATTCTGCGATTTACACTTTCACACCGGTTGCCCAGTGGTTATCGCTGAAGGCTGAGTGACAATAAGTCTCCTCAGGTCTTCAGCTAACGTCTCCTCTCTCTTTCACATATCATGACAGAGCTACAATTCGTTGCAGTACTTATATCTCTAGCAACTTCCTCAGTATCCGTTCAATTCCAAGTAGTGCTGTGGTCTGTACGGTCTCTATCCTTCCCCTAATCCCGATCTCCTCCAGTCTCTCCCTCAGCGTTTTGGGGACAGTTCCCAGTGCGCCCACAATGACTGGTACTACCCTGGTTTTCATGTTCCACATCTTCCTTAACTCTCTCGTTAGGTCCTGGTATTTTCCCCGTTTTTCACCCTCCTTCTTTTTCACTCTATGGCACAGCAACGTTTACTATTTGGAAGGCCTTCCTTTTTTTGTCTACTATTACTAAGTCCATGTTATTTGCAATCTCCCACTAGTTGCCTCGTGGTAACCGCTGGAGTTTGAGTGACAGCAAGTCTCCTCAAGTCTCCAGCCCTCCTCTCCTAGTACTCATAGATCGCAGTAATACAGCGATTTACAGTTTCACACCAGTTGCCCAGTGGTTATCGCGGAAGGCTGAGTGACAATAAGTCTCCTCAGGTGTTTAGCTCTCCTCTCATTTCATCTGTCCCTCACTTATCCCAGCAGTGCTGTGGTTCATACCTCTACCACTATTTGTGTCTTTTGTTTTTGTTTTGTTTTCTTTTTTCTTTTCCCCCTCCTCCTCTGTTAGGCCACTGCTTACAGCTGAGGCTGTAGATCTTATATTCCTAGCACTTTCCTCAGTATTTATGCAGTCCCTAGTATAGGTAACACAATCTATTTTTTCAGAAATAAGAAATAATACAAGAATGTTCTACATGTATATGATCCATTTTGGACGTACAAAAACCTCCACAAGCACTGGGTAAAATAAAACGTTGAAAAAAAAACAAACAACCGGTTTTCCCAAAAATCGATCATTATAAAATATATATAACACGAAGAGGAGCTGAAAAATTCTCAGTCCGGCCAGGAAGAGAAAGATCTAGGAACAAATTCAAATATAAGCACCAAGATCCTACAAATTACCACTTCATAATATTTATCAACAATCTGCCAAGCTACAGTGAAAAAATAACGTTCAGATTTTGGCAACCAGATTGGACAAAGAACTGACATCGTTTCTTAAGCTGATAACTTTTCAACACACCCTCGTTGATATTAGTCGGTTCACCTCGTTACATATTTTGCTACATCATTATTATTCAGACACCAACTCCCAAATAATAACTGACTGCCGAGTGATACTTATTACATTTAGTTCACCAAACTTATTTACTTTATTCATCTATATTGAATTGGATCCAAAGGAGGAGTGCACGTTTTATTAAGTTACATCGTCATGGAACTACTCTCTCTCTGTCTCTGACTCTGACTCTGTCTCTGTCTGTCTGTCTGTCTGTCTGTCTGTCTCTCTCTCTCTCTCTCTCTCTCTCTCTCTCTCTCTCTCTCTCTCTCTCTCTCTCTCTCTCTCTATCTATCTATCTATCTATCCATCTCTCTCTCTCTCTATATATATATATATCCCTCTCTCTCTCTCTCTCTCTATCTATCTATCTATCCATCTATCCCTCTCTCTGTCTCTGTCTCTGTCTCTGACTCTGTCTCTGTCTGTCTGTCTGTCTGTCTGTCTGTCTCTCTCTCTCTCTCTCTCTATCCATCTATCATCTCTCTCTCTCTCTACATATATATATATCCATCTATCCATCTTTCTCTCTCTCTCTCTATATATATATATATATCCCTCTCTCTCTCTCTATCTATCCATCTATCCATCTCTCTCTCTCTCTCTCTCTCTCTCTCTCTCTCTCTCTCTCTCTCTCTCTGCTATATACGGTATGACTGCATTCCCATGTAATGTAATGACTGATGTTTACGAAGGAAATTCGTTTTATTCAAAAGAACACTCAGAGAGCGCATACTTCTGCAAACTCAAAGCTCAAGTGCAGTAATTGTGCGTGGATCCGCCACCAAATTCGATAAGTTCTTCAGCAGCCCTCAGATATCGTGAGGGCAGACATGAGCTTTTGGCGATATCATGTAGTGAGCACGTATGACCACGATTTGGGGGAGGTAATTGTGCATATATCCGCTCAAATGTCAGACACACTCCACCCGTAGGCCATTACCCTTGCTTGTACAAAATTTCATTGAAATTCGTTGAGGTCATTTGGAGATACTGTGTGTAATGACATGAAATATTGGCAATATTAAGTAGAGTTGACAGATAACTACGGTGTAGGGGGATAACTGTGCATAGAATCGTCCCAAAACTCAATTACTTCTCATGTAACGTATTATCTATCCCACTATAATTTTTCGTGGAAATTCAATGAGGACTGTTGGAGATAAAAACTAAAAATAAAAAATAAAAATCTGCTTCAACAGAATTTCATTGAAAACTATTTAATACTCCCAGAGACATCGTGTGAACCGACAGAAGGACAGAAATACAGAGGAAAAGACGGAAAGACGGAACCGAATACATAACCTTTCGTTGACAAGTGATCACTTGAAAAAAAGCAATCTAGTTATTGTTGAGAGTACTTCCACAAAACACAAGTAACGTAAATGGAAGATTTTGTTTGAATCGGACGAGAGAAAAAATGTCAATATATTTATGAGAAAAAAGCATTAATGTTGAATCTCCCTGAAGATGAGGTTCAGAAATTTCACACTCTTGTAGTTACAAAGCTCTCGACGGACTATAATCATCTTTTTTCTTAAAGAACCAGAATCACAGAAATCACATCTACCATGATTGAAGAAGTCTGAGTGTGTGTGTGTGTGTGTGTGTATGTGTGTGTGTGTGTGCATGTGAGTGTGTGTATGCGCATGCGCACATCGGCATAATTCAGAAACTGGCCATTGTACAAAGTTTATTTTCACCTTGTATATTAGCCATACGCACCAGGCATTGTAGTGTCGAGATCAAAGCTCTTTGAATCAACGGTTTGAGAGAAATCTAATGAAGGAGGATTATTCGACAATTGGCCAGGGTGCCAAGTTGACATTTGCCAGATATCTTAACCAGTACGCAAGGCTGTGCAGTGTAGATAAAGTATATCAAGATTATCTAAATCCGTAGTTTCGTACGATGGACATAAAATGATTTTTACATGACTGTTATGGCAGGCTGCTCCACACATACTAAAGTCCTGCTCCTTCCGAACAAGCACCTTTGTGTTATAAATAGTAGTAAATTTCTTGCTGCACGGACTTCGCAATTAACATACTGAGTGTATCAATCTCAAATTAAAACTGTCTATCGGTCAACTTCAGTTTCTTCAGTTTTTGATTGATTCTGCTTGGTTGGCTACCTTTGTATGAATCGCGTGTATAAGCCTCTTCAGTGGAGCTACAAGGGTGGAAAATTAAATATTTACTCCTAATCATAGCTAGAAAAACGTTTTTTTGAATAATTTTGAATAAGTTTTAAGGGGTTCAGTTTACAACGTAAGTTTATGCTAAACTGTCCCCTTAGTTTGTGTCGTGCACCGTCCACATTTGTTTTTTGAACGTTGGAACTTTTAAGTAATCCAACAAGACGCAAAAGAAATAATTTATTCATTGATCACCCCTGTCTCCGATTCCATAACTGATCATTCAGAACACGGCATGGTCATGTGATAGTTTCTATTTAATGATCAACCAGACCTGTTTATTCTACCTTGTTGATATAATCAAAGTCTTTTTTTTTTTCTAATTTTCATTTCCTTTTCTGTTTAGCTTTCTTCGCATAGCTGCTTGCCACACATATCTCATTACTTACTGCTATGTTGAAAAGGAAGTTGAAACTACAAGGCTATAAGCCCCCCACATACACACACACTCTAGATTTGGTAAACTTAGTTGGAACATACTGTCACTAATTAGCGCCCAGTAGTAGCCATTTACTTGTTCTAACTGAATATTGTAAGTATTGCCCTTATGGTGGGTACGGCTTCAACCTTTCATGATTGCCCTCGACCTTACTATTCACCCATTTGAAATATGTGAATCAGACTTGAAAGTGACAAGCACTCAGAGTGGCGTCACGCTGTGCTATTTCACCCAGGCAACAGATGAATTCATGCCTTTTCAAAGGGTGATGGTGCAAAGCTGAATAGCTTATGAATTTTAAAATGTAGGAAGATTTTGCTTTGAAATTTCACAGAATCAGATATTCTATCCGATTCAAAAACCTAAGCAACATTCCCATACTTGTCAAAGAACTGTCTGGGCAGGAATTACATATGTACAAGACGATTTAAACTTTCAATTACCTGCTTAAAAGTTTCATGTTGAAGAGATTGATTCAGAGATGTCTTTTATGTGTTTGTTTTTTTTAGATGCTTTACCAAAAGTTATCAGAAACTGTTAAGCCAAACTGTCACCAAAACAGTCAAAATATTTTTTCTGTCTCAAGTGATTCTGCCTGACTAGTTATTTAACTATGAATGTATTTCGCCCTGTTGCAAGAATGGCAGACAACCGATGGACATCACGACTCACGACATGGATCCCCCGAGATCACATGCGCAACTGAAGCCGGCAGAATATTAGATGGAGAGACGAGCTAGAGATGTTCAGGAAGTACTGGCCCCGCGACGCCTATGATAGAGAAGTATGGCAAATCCTGGAGAAGGTTTATGTCCAACGACGGACATTAAAAAAACTGATGATGATGATGATGATGATGATGATGCTGATGATGACATCTCGCCTTGAGGTTGCACTGAGGGAACAAGAGTATCAAATATTTACACATTTGCTCTTTAATCTAAAATTTTTTTTACCTGCTTCCCAGAAGTGGGTTTCTAGTGTTTGGGGTGATTTACAACGAAATTCTATGATAAAAATGTGTTCCTTTGTGTGTATCCGACAGAATTCACGCAGGTGTTTTGTTTTGGGGGGGTTTTCTGTTTTTCGATTTTCAACTGGAAAAGGTGAGAGAAGTAATTTATTCATTGATTACCCCTAAAGCAACATGCTGCCAACCAGACCTGTTAACATCACATATCAACATCAAAAAGAAGAGCCGATTAATTACTTTTGTCGCGGCATTATCTTGGATCTATAACCTGATTGTTCGGCTTTGAGTAAAAATGGCGTCGGCAAAAGATATATGATCTTTGAGCGCTCTCGAGTTTTATGTTTCTTCACCTTTGGTCCTTACGTCAGTCTGAATGTATCAAAGTTCATTGGAGACTTTCGTTCATGAATATGCAGAAATCAAATCCAATGAACTCAAGTCATATGTTTGCAATATGTTGTCTGTCATACTCCCAGTGGATACTAAGACTAAATCCCAGATACTAACAGACTGTTGGTCAGTACTTTTAAAAATACCTCACCAAAAGCTATTTACACTGGATAAGCTGCCCTGATGGGTGGAGCATATGG
Source organism: Thysanoteuthis rhombus (assembly GCA_963457665.1). NCBI lineage: Eukaryota > Metazoa > Mollusca > Cephalopoda > Oegopsida > Thysanoteuthidae > Thysanoteuthis > Thysanoteuthis major. Next base: position 43,534,155 of record OY735234.1, read on the forward strand.
CAGTTAAAAAAGATATTGTAAAATACGTAAATAGATGGATAACAGATGTTTACTTTAATTTGATATCATGGACGTGTATAGTTTGTTTTTTACGATTTTGTAAGAATAATATAGAGCTGAAAAAAGTACACTATTATATCTACCGAGGACAACAAATCTCCTTGAAATCCCCGAAAGAAGAAGAAAGCAAGCGAAGAATCACTCTAAGTTTGCAAGCTCTCAGTTGATCAATCTTAACCTCCGAGAGGAAGGAAATCTCATTAGTCCTAAAAAGACTAAAAGTCAACGACGGAGCTGAAAACATGAAGCCTAACCAAAAGATTGACACTCAAAGTGAGAACCATGCAACGTGAGAGAATCATACTCAACATCACATTATATTAGAGAAAACACGAGTAAGAAATATCACAGAACCCATTAGAAACCTCAAATGGTCATTTTGAAATAATTCCAGACAACTGCTGGACATTACAACTTGAAAAAAAACGTTGATCTCCAGAGATCATGTGCAAAACTGGAACTGGTAGAAAATACGATGGCATCATAAACTAAACAAGTTCAGAAAGTGCAATTACAGAAATGTTTGGTGATTCCTTAAAAGAGATCAAACCATCATTCGTCCTCGTATCCCCAGCCCCTCTCTATGAACAATGCCAAAATAATCCAGTGTTAGCGAAGTCAAGCAGATATCCTCCTCTAATCACTCGCTTATCCTCTATGAATAGTACTAAGTCCCCACCCACTCTGTGTTTAAAAGATTTCCCATCAGAGCCTAGTCGTTACAGCTGAGAAGCGATACAGAAAATTGTTTCCATTTTAGCCTGAATTTACATTTTCGATTGAACCACCAAAAATACATTTAATGGGAATGATTTTAAAAAATAACTTGCGAAAAGCCTACGTAGAAGTCGTATTGGTACAAACAGAAAATTTAATGGGATTATGTTGTAGGTTTTTTTTGCTGTGGACTGTCTTATATAGACATAAAGACGGACTAACATTTTGTGAATTATAATACGACGAGTTCACCCGTACCGTGAAAAATGACAGCATATATAAAATATATAGGTACATATTGCATCTTATATACGTAGATAGAAGAGACTTACATTGCAGTGAGTTTGGGGAATAGTGATCTGTTGGCCGCAGACGAATTTTTTCTCCCGTTTTCTTCATTTTGGGTTGTTTTTATTGCTTTTCCTACTTTTATATCATTCTTTAATATCAGAATTTTTATGACGTAATTAGAGCATGGACAAAATTTTATATTTCTACTTCAGTGGCATAAATGAATTCCTATTCTACTATATTAGTTGCATCTCTTAGCAGATGATTATATGTGTGGATAAGTTATCAACATCAGAATAAAGTCCGAAGAAGAATATATGTTTTGTTGAATAACATTGATATGAAACGATTTTGTCTTTCTTCGTAATAACTATGGACAGTATATGATAACATTTTGACAAAAATAATGCCTAGCGTTTACATTAAAAAAAATAGGAAAGTACCCAGATATCGTCAATGCTATTGTCACTGAAAATAAAGAATGAGAATCACTTTGTTTACCGCGACTATGAAGGAGAAGTAACTGCATTTTCGATTTTTCTAGGCGTATTTTTGTTTTCCTATTCATTGATATACGGAAAGATATATCTGGATCTAGAACAAATTAAGGATGCTCGCTCTAATTTGATCAATTCTTTTTTATCCCATGACCCACCTTTCAAAACGATTTCATTGAAATACATTGAGAACTGGGGATTTTATGGAGACGAACGGACAGACATGAGTGAATAGATATACCTCTTCCAGCTTCATTAGCAGAGGTAGAGAGAACCTTTTTAGAATAAGTTTAAAAGGTCCATCCGGTGACAATCGAGTGTATTTCCATGAAAAGCGGAGGAAATAAATTGAAGATTATATTTGGAACAGAAGACAGCAAAGATAAGGACATATTAGAAAACAAAAAAAATTGGTCCGAAACAAACGAGGGAAAGGATGTCGACATATCTGGAAAAAAGGGGAAAATACAGGTCTGCTTAGTCACACGATAGAAAACATCGTCAGCATGCTGTGCTGGGGTGATCAATCAAAAACTTGGCAAAAGGGCTGATCAATGAAATAACTATCTTGCTTATTGTTGGCAGGTGATCACAAAAAAAATTGCAAAAAAGCGATGCCAGGCACCAAGTAAAACGCAATTTAGGTCAAATTTACATTATAAATTTAAACAGCCATCAAAAACTGTGATTAGAAAGCAAGGTTTTACTTGATTCAATAAGGAGCAGATGCTTAAATCTTCTGTATCGTACCCTATTGTCGCAATTTGTAATCATGATAGATGCATAGCCTGCCAGCCAGACCAACTTGAAAACTGAAGAAACCAATGTTGACAGTTTTGGTGGACGGTTTCTCACTGTATCACCTTAAACCTTGCAATTTGAATTTTTTTTTTACTCTTATATGACTCAGAGCTCTCGTCAGACTATTATAATCTTCTTCCCTAGAGAGCGGGAATCAGTATTCTTCCCCACCGCAATTTCCTGAATAGTCTGCTGAATAATAAGACCCGATAACATATTTTTACATCAGCTCTATTTTAACAGGAAATTCTATATGTTTCTTTTAGTTTTCATGAAGATGTTTGAAATATATTTTTCATAAGTTTCTTTTTTATCCACTTTGTTGCCTTTTAATATTTTTTTCTCTCATAGTAAAGGACGCTCATAATAGAATTTTACTTACCGGGAAGCCCCAATTGCCAAACAGAAAAATTGTTAGTGAAATATGTTTGGTTAACAAGAATAACCCTGAGAAGAAGGGCACACAACCAATTTATCCTACTTACAGTCACCAATGGATCTGAAACATGGAACCTAACTAAAAGATTGTTCCTCGAACTGAGAGTCACACAACGTCACAGATAAGAGAATCATGCTCAACCTCACATGGAGAAATTATAGAAATCACGGTTTATTAGAGGAGAGACAAGAGTCGAAGATATCGTAGAAACAGTTTAAAACTCAAATTAGAGAGGGTTTGTCATGTTGCAAGAATGGCTGACGACCAATGGACTCACAACATGGATCCCCAGTGATCATGCGAAACTGTGGCCGACAGAAAGTGTGATTGCGTGACGAGCTAGATAAAGTCAGAAAATAATGTCTCCGTGATGCCCATTATTTGGCAAATCTTCTAGAAGCTCTCTGTCCAATGACGAACGCTAAAAGGCTGCTGATAACGATAATGATGAAAAACTACGAAATTACCTAAAATTATCCAGAATAGTGTAGATTTCGCTGATAATAATCTATATTTATATCTAACATCCGGGTGCTTATTTTTAGAGGGACAGACGAACAGATATTTCGTGAATTATGATTGCATTATTTATTAATTTATTTATTCATTACACAATTTACATGCTTATTTCAATTATACATTATATAGGAAGCAATTATCACATCGTGAATTATTTAAAAGTTAATTGTTTCATTTATTGACGCTATTCAACATAATTATTGAATGGACAATACGGTACATGGTTATCAAGTTAATCATCCTAACATGTTATGCCTCCTGGCTTTGTCAAAAGTAATGTGGAATGAAACGATATTGAAGTTCGTTTTTCAAGTAAATAATGTTATTAACGGTTTTTTATCTGACCCCAGTGAAAATTTCAATGTACAAATAGGGTATATATTAGGCCTCGTATTGATTTTTATTGAGACTCACTTGATAATCAGAGAAGCGTGAAACAAGTTTACAGTGGGGATTACATAAGTATATCATTTTACAAACTCCACCAATATACATAAAATTCAGCATATAGCATTAGGGGCCAAATTTAAAGAAAAAATAGTAATGAAATCGAATTCAGTATAAAACACGGAATCCTCTGAATACAGCACATTGACTGCTATCGTAAAATAACTGACTTGAATAATATAACATAGAATGATTTCAGACCGTATTAAATGTATGAAATTTCTAGAAGAAAATTTCTTTTCAGCAGACACACATGCTCTCTCCATCTCCATCTCTCTCTCTCTCTCTCTCGCTCTCGCTCTGATATATACGTTGCATCGTGTCTTCGACACCAGTTTCAGAGATATACAATTTTGTGTTATTTTTGTTCCGTTTTTTTGCTTTTAAATATGTCGTCATTGTTTCTTTATTCTGTTTCAAACCAAATCGTTTTTCTGTTTCGAAAGGCGTCGTCATCTTTTTTGTCGTCTGTTTCCAACAGAATCTTTCTATTCACGTCCCTTGCGTTTTAGGGAATTAAACTCAACAAAAACCGATTTGACCTTTCAATGTAATTTTAAAAAGAGTTTCAATTTCTTTTTTCTGTAGGCATTAGGCATTATCTTTGTCTAAATGCTGTCATACTGTCTACAGCTATTTGGAAAATGACATATTACTTCCTCGCCAGTGTAATTTAATAAAATCCCAGCTCTTCCTTTCGGCTTCATTTCAGTGTAGATAAGAAATGTAAATAATGTCTGGTAGGTATATCTCTGTAAAAGTGCTGTTCGACAATCAGTAAATGCTTGTCAGAATAATCTTTGGTTTAACATACATAAAGCTATGGTCGTCTTTAAACAACTTTAAAAGGTCCTTGAAGTTACACAATGGGTCCAAAGTGTATAAATAGTTGTATTAAAAAGTATAATCAAAGAATAAATTCATGAGAAATAAACGCATAATGAAGGTTGAAAGCTCGTCTTTTGTTCTTAAAACTCATTGGTCCAAGCGGAGCGCTTTCGTGCTAAAATTCATATCGTCAAATGTGACAGTTGCTGCTGATCTCAAGCTAGCACGTTTTTTGCGAAAATTCAAATCATCCACGATTGCTGCTTATATCACGCTAACGTGGTTTGGTTCGAGAAATATTAATCATCAATTACGACTGCTGCTTCTGATTTCAGGTCAACGTGTTTGGGTGCAAAAATTCAAATCATCAACTACCACAGTTGCTGCTGATCTCAAGCTAACAAATTTTTGTGCGAAATTTTGTATCTTCAACTGTGATAGCCGTTGCTGATATTAAGCTGAAAAAGTTTTCAATTGTAGCCGTGACGCCCTGGCTGGGAGATGTTTTCCAAACTCATCAATTGCGTAGCTCACTGTAATCCCGACCAATCGTTCAGAAAAAAACGTCAGTTTGGCACTTTGGATACACTGTATTCGTCGTACCTTGACAAATCTACGAAGCGTATGAATAAGGGACAGAAGAGAGGCTTTCAATTTCACTACTTTGTTTATTTTCTAATGAATATGAATCGTAATTATACTTTTAATAAAAAGATAATACTCTTTGGAGCCTGTTAATGACTTATTTTGTATTTGTTAACATTTGTTGAATACTGTCATTGGTTTATATACATCAAACCAATGAATACGACAGTGAGTTAGTCGTCCAAAATATTCAGTATCTTCTGCAAGTTTGTCAGGCAAAGATATAAATGCACATCTTTAAATGAACATCTTCCATGATATCTGATACAGCCAGGCTGACGTAAGGTTAAAAGATGAAGAAATAGAGAACTAGGAAGCACTTTCAGATTGCATACCCTCTTCAAACGCCATTTTTACTGAAAGTTGAACTACAAGGTCACAAATTCCGGATTATGCCATGACAAGAATTGTGATAATCATCCATTTATTCAAACACGTACTCTTCTTTAGTTATATTTTGAAGTCGATACGTAATGTAAGTAACTTGTCAATAAAAAAAATTCAGGTTAATGTTATTTTACCAGAATATAATTGACTGCAGAATGTTGCTTGGGTTTTTGAATTGGGGGGAAAAGATCTGATAGAACACTGGAACATTTAGGTTGGCGTGAGGTTCAGAAGTCAATAAGCATAGAATGAACTGACGTCTGAACATTAAATGAACTGAAACCTGGACATTACCAATATCTGGTGTGTGTGCCAACGGAAGAAAGACCTCTGTGACTTCTAACTAATGCAAGATTAAATGAAGTCGGCTTCGAAACGAAGCTCAGCAAGACAAAGGTCATGTGCAACAATCACGTCAGAAATTAACTCACAACGATCAAAATCAAAAAATGCAGAACTTGAAAAAGTACACGGTGCATATATCTAGGAAAAAAAAAGATGAAAACAAACGATGAATACTCTGGATAGTAAACCTTCGACAAAGCAATCTCAACCTTCTAGATCAAGAAAATCCCATTGCTCCTAAAAACAAAGATATACAATCAATGTATCCAACCGATAGTCGCTTATGTAGCTGAAACATGGAACCTAACCATAAGAACGACCCTCAAACTGAGAACCATGCAACGTGCCATGAAAAAATCATACTAAACCTGACATGGAGAGATCACAAGACAGCACAATATATCAGGGAAGAAACAGGTGTCCTATACATCATAGAATCCATTAAAAATTTAAATGGCTATGGGCTAGTTATATTGCAAGAATGACGGACAACAAGGGATTATTTGTAAATTTTCCTATCGTACCAAATCTTCATTTTGGAATTAAAAAGATTTGTTCAGTACTAAATAAGGTCTTGAAAAATACCTAATGCCCTATGTATAAGTCATCTTACAAGGTTATGTGTGTTTATGTATCTCAATGTCCATTTATTGTTTCTACGATATATTTGCAACAAAGCAATGATTAGGAGTGGACATGACGATTCACAACGTGAATCCCCAGAAATCACATACGTAACAGAGGCCGATAGAATACAAGATGACGAGACAAATTAGACAATCTGACGGAAGTTTTGGCTCTGCAACGCCCATGACAGAGAGGTTTGGAGATTCCTGGGGATTGTTCATGTCAAACAACGGACTTTAAAAGACAGGTGACGATAACGATGATGATAATGAATGGAAATCTCAGTTCTTAAAAGTCTATGTTCATTAATATCAGCTCACTTGCTGGTTCGTTCCGATAAGAGGCTGGGTTGGTAGTTTCATAGTCAACATACATGATTTGTCTTGAAAGAAATGAGTCTGGTTGTGTGAAAACATTTGTTATAAACTTAATTGCTAATCAACATTATCTGCTCCGAAATAATTCTTTTGGGAAGACAAACGTCGACGGAGACGTTGTCCGAAACAAGGCTTGAAGAACTACATTTTCTGGGAGTGGGAACAACGTCTCTGTCGATGCGTTGCATCCCAAAGGAACTATTCTGAAACTAATGACATTGATTGGAATTCATTCAATAATGGCTATTTTTACACAATCAGTCTAATTACTCTCAAGGCAGACCATGTATACATAAACGTGTCCAGGTGTGTGTGAGTTAGTCCGAGGTCTGTTCGGATTATCCAACCATTTGATATTTCCGAGGTAATGTGAACCACTTTTGGCAAAGTATCTAAATGACAGTTAGTACTTGAGATTTAATCTTCCAGAATGCTTAGTATATCCTTAGGGGGAAAGTACACTCTAAATTTCTAGGATATGATTCAACCTCAGTGCATTCGATTTATGCATGTTCATAATAAACGAAAATCTACAACGAACCTTGGTACATTCATGCTGACGTAAGGTTAAAAGGTGGAGGAACATAAAATGAATTGAAATCAGAACAGTAACAATAAACCATACATATAGAGAGAGATATAGATATATAGATGTATGTAAATTTAGTTGGCTGTAATCATGTTGGCATGCACACCTGACAGTAATGAAAAAGGGGGGAAGTAGGTTTAAACTGACATCAGCAGTAGCACCAGCAGAGATTAACTGGCGAGCACCAGTCTATTCACTTGTATCAGATGAAGTAACCCTCTACCTGACGCGTAAAAATTATTGTTTTTCTGTGGAAATATTATAAATTAAGTATTGAGATTTTTTTTTCACCTTTACTTAGATAATATCTCCTATCGGTGCTTTTTGTGAAATGACTCTATGCCATTCAATAATTCTATGAACACTAATTTCAATCATGTTCCATTTTAGTAATTTCAATCCGTAATAAACAATTAACAGTTATCGATATTTTGCAATTGGGGGGGGGGTTAATTTGTTTCCATGTTCAGTGACTGTGAGATTATGACTGAAGATTAATTGTACCAGTGCTTTTATAACCCTATGTTTCGCAAGTTAACAAGTTTGAAAGCCGTTTAGTAAACATTCATAATTTATTTCTGCCTAATATTTACTGCCATCTTAATTTTTTATTTGATTTTTAGGTTATGATTTCTCTCACCAGAAAAAGCAAAAAAACAATTGAAAATACATTTTCCGAATACTTTTATGTGCTTTCAAACAGTAACACATGTTTTACCTTCGAACGAGAGTCAGTAGTTGATTTTTAAAAATTGGTTTCGGGGCAGCGATTTATGATCTAATTATTAGGCTGAACTATCTATTGTGCGACAGTCCAAAATCATTTTTCAGAAGAAATTCTTCAGAACATAACTAAAAACGAAGAAATGTTTGATATATTTTGTTCCATATAAGCAGTCAGATAAATAATTTAAAGCTTTACTTTCGTACAACTGACGTATCGTAAGAGCAAAGGTAAGCATTATAGTTAGAGCGTGAAGGGAACGATCCATCCACAGTAAAAAAAAATCGTCTTTAAAAAAAAGATAATTTCCATAACGTAAGTCTTACTAATTGATGGAAGCATACATTTCTTCCAGATAAAAAACTAATCCTCTACAGTTTTCCGCTTTTAGTGGTTGAACGAATGTTGATCTTTTTTAATCTCAAACCCTGAATATACGGCAACCAGTAGATCGCGCACATTGGAAAAATTAATGAACCTTTTTCTTATAATCGTTGTGTTGTGTACAATAAACTATATTGAAAAAAAAAATCCCACTGTGTTTTCACATTTGAGGTTATTTTCTCCAGTCAACGTCGGTTGTTTCTGTCAATATATATATATATATATATATATATATATATATATATATATATATATATAATAGGGATAGCGATGAGCAGCATAATGATGGAAAGAAAATTGTCTTTCACATGAACTCCAGCAAAACAAAGGTCACGTACAGAAAACATATTATATTTTTTGTTATAAGATAAATACTTATTTTTTTATCCAATTTTCCTTTTATTCTTAGCGCCTTTACGTGAAGTGCAGAAGGAATACATGATCTAAAAGGGTGCTGTTAACCAAAAAAGTTTTGGAATCACCACACGATATTAAAAACCGGTCTATCTCATTACAAAACAACGAATACAGACAAATTCAAGTAAGGTCTCGGGACCTACCTATGAATGGGGCGTGTGTCTACAAAAGTGGATATCGCAAGCAAAGACAAATGAATTTAATCAATCGTAATGATACGTAACGTTATTTTCTATATTCATTTCTGTCAGTTACACCCTAAATCAATTAAATAAACATTGTTACTAATGGAGTTCACTAATCAAATAATAATGTGAGAAAGTTGATTCGTTCACGTAATGCTCTTTATTATCCATGCATATAAAATGCAATGTGTAACAATTTTTTTCGCATATCTCATCACTTTTGAAGGCAAGGGCATACGTAACTTTCCAATTTCATGACGTTGCTGTTATTCTAACATCCTCAAATTATACAATGGTCATTCTTATCAACTATTTCGCTATCGGCTGTTTCAGATACCTGTGGTCAACCCCTGAAATGAACTATTCATAGGTTTTACTTACTAATGGCCCAAAAGTACATGGAGTAGCGATGCTTGTAATTCGGATCTAGCAATAGAGAATCCTTTAAGTGAAAAGCCGAATATTCTCGATTTGTTAACGAAGGGAAGGGAAAATCGTGTAGAATCAATCGTAATAGTGCAACACCTTACTCAGACGATGCACTATTCCAGACTGCCTTTCTCACCGATATAAACGTTCGATAAAAATTTGTAATCTGGTGTTAATTCACACTAATCCTGTATGTGCGTATGTATGTGTGCATCTATGTACGCACACATACATTTATTTAGGTCCTTTAAATGAATAAATTAATGTATTAAAATCATAACTGAAGAGGAAGTGGTGTTCGATCTGCACTGCATGGGGTGTATGTTAATAAAACTGTTTTGTTTTCAAATCCCCGAAACCCTTTCATGGTAAACAACAGGTGATCACGACATGAAAAGTTCGCACATTCGTACAATAATATTGAATCTTGAGTAAAACACCAACGAATATTAAACATCACAAATTATTTTAACAGATATTGGGAAATACATGACTGAAATGACATTTTTTTTTTAAAGCTTTTGTATATGTTTAGTTTTTAAGTTTTCCAGACTATATATATATATATATATATATATATATATATATATATATATATATATATATATATTCAACTCATGGATCAGATTCATGGCGTGATCGTTGTAATTTCCCGGCCAATAAAACTTATCAGATGATTTGACAGGTTGTCATTAATGACGAAAATGTGGAATAGCGATTATTACAAAAAAAGAACTCTTATATTAATCATCATTTTCTCTTGTCTCTATCGAATAATCATTTTAGTGCCTTCCTCCTTCTCATTCTCTTACCCCCTCCCAGGTTTTACTCCCTCCAGTTCTCTTTTTCTATTTCTGATTATTTCGTACACACACACACATACACACACATACACACACGCATGCATTCATACATCCACACCCGATCTCTCTCCCTTTCACACACACGCGTGCATGCAATCAGAAAATCAGTATCTTTGTACAAGATTTTTTTTTCCTGAATCCAGGCACTTTGCCCATCTCTTTTTCTCTTCCTCCCTCTTTCTCCCTCTCTTTTGTCTTTCTCTTTCTCTCTCTCTCTCTCTCTTTCTCTCTCTCTCTCTGTCCTTCCCTTTATCCCCCATCCCTCTCTCCCTGTATCTTTCATTCTCTCCCCATACCTCTCCCTGTTTGTTTTGATCTACCTATCTCTCCCTCTCCTCTCACTTCCTCTTCCTATGTTACTCTCAAATCGTCTCTGTCTCTGTCTCTGTCTCTCTGTTTCACTCTCTACCCCTCTCTCTCAATGCCTTTCTTGATTTCTCATCTCCTGTCTCTCCCTCTATCCTGTTGATGATTTCCCTCGGTCCAGCACAGACGAATATTCACGTTACTTTCCCTCAAGTCTTCTTCATTACCATTTCCCCTATATGTGTACCCCGTCTCTCTCTCTCCCACCAACCCTCTTCTTTCTGTATTCTAGTCTCTCCCTCTCTCTTCTTGTTCCTCTCTCTCTCTCTCTCTCTCTCTCATACAGGCCTTGCCTATAGATCTAAGGGGCTAAAAGATTTACCCCCTAGTAGACTAGAATGAACATTTGTCTTTTAAATATCCTTCAAGATGAGTTTTCAGTGAATTCAATTTACAGTGTAAGTTTATGCTAAAATGGTCCCTTACTTTAAGTCCGATTGACTCTATACTTTTGGGGTTTTTTTTTTCGAAAATATTGACTCTTTAGCTATCCAGCAAAGAGAGAGAAGCAATTTATTCGTTGATAACTATTTTCTCCAATTTTTTAATTGATCATTCCTTTTTTTCTCTATTTCTGATTGACCGTTTGGAGAATGTTGTTGATGTGATGATTTCTTACTGAGCGAATATCCAGGCCTGTTCCCTCTCCCTTTTATGGATTTTGTATTGACTGATAGGATATTTGACTTTATTTCCTCTATTGAGATTCCTTCTGATCTGATCACACGCGTAATGCATTTGTAGTGGCATCCTTTCGATTTGGATTCCCATGCATTTCAACCGTTTTCGAAAACAACAAAAAGGCAAAAATATTCCAATGTCTTAAAGAAGCAGTAAAAACCTGTTTGGTACGATGAATAGATTGGCCCCGACTCTGAATAGTAAAGTTTCAGACTTTCACTAACCCGGCGCAGAAATTATAAATGATGAAGAGAAAAATAAAATAATTCAGATAAGGTACTTGTATATCTGGTAACCATGATAATCAAAAGTAAATAATAATATAGCAATAAAAAAAGATAAAATATAAATAGATAATCAATAGAAGTATAGAAACAATTTACGTTTTATGAATATGATGATATAAAATTGAAAATATTAAATATTATATTCGAATCTAGTAATTGGTTTGAATGTTTGATCAACCACGATCTATTAAGTTCCCTTTTGGGCATTCGTAGTCGATTTCGACCATGGTTAAAAGTTACGGGGACAAAAGAAAAGAACGAATGTCTTTTTATCGATTTATCCGATTTTTACAACTCTGCTTTAACGTTTTTCATGAATTCAGCTCGTGCAATATATAGACCACTTGCATCACGCGTAGAGGGTCCCAGTTTCTATTCTTGGAGCCCTTGGCGAATGGTATTGAAAATCTCCATTAGGACAAATTTCTGCATTCAGCATTCGATGCAGCGTTGCAAATTTACATGTGATTTTCCAATTTTTGAAGTCACTCTCAAATTCGGAAAATGTAAAAAAAAATAAACACCTTAATTGGCAACACTCGACTTTAAGACGAAGAAGAAAGAATTTCTAATCTGAATATCGTCTACATCAGACTCACAAATTCAAAGGAATGAAACAAAACATTTAAATTAGTTATCCTCACTCTAAGCTGTGTGTAGGGTTGGGCTATCCCTTCGTTGGACCCTTATCCTTCTAAAAGGGGTGGTCATAAAAACTTGTATTTGTAAAGTCCTGGTCTCGACCAGATTTGAGACATGGGAAGACCTCTAAGAGAAACTACGACTACATCACCGGCTGTTTATACTTCTTTTGGAGTATCTCCTAAGAGACAGCCGTTTTACACAATTACGTATCGTATCAAATAAAAAAATGGGTTCAAATATTTGATCAGTTACCATCAACTCCGTTCCCTTTTATGCATCCATAGTTGATTTGGACAATGGTTGAAAATTATGAAGATAGAAAACAAAATAATGCCCTTTTATTGGAATAGTGCGGATTATAACAACGGTCCAAAATAGCCCACCGACATCCCTTGCTTTTGTTTGATTGGATTCAAAAGGCAGCTACCCAAACAACTGTTCCAGCTGGGTCAACGACCCCAAAATGCTCAGCCATATCACTCGCCTTGAGTGGGAGTGATACGCTATCTGACTAACCAAACGAACCACTAAAGCTTTCACCAAGAGAACAACACAATACATCAGCACCTACAACGACAGACATGCACCCGACTGATCTTAAAAGTAAACTCAAATACATCAAATGGGACAAAGACTCCAAGAACCAGAAAAATGGTTCAACGTCATCATGGGAGACTTCAACGCACAGGTAAGACATGAAAATGAACATTGGGTCGGTGAAAGGGGTGACAATCGTGTAAACTTCGCAACAGTGAACGAGTCCGAAATCGAAAACACTTTCTTCGAGAAGAAACCAAATTGAAAGACACAGAAGCAAGAATGAGATACACTACATCAACGGACAAAAGCGAAACCGTCAAGTACATCCAATGTAAACGTAGGAAGCGACCACAGAATGGTAAGATATAAAATGCAAATTAACATCAACAAAGAACGAACAAAAATGTTCCACATCAAACTGCAACCACTAAACGTACCAAAAGAGCTCACTTGATCCTTCAAGCTTGAACTGAAAAATCGGTATAAGATTCTTACCAAGCCAGAAGAGAACGACATCAATATCAACGGGGTCATCAACAAAAAAGCAGCCACTGTAATTGAAGTCACCACCATATTTGATCCGCACAAACCATTAGTAAGATCTCAGATGGAACCAAGAATCTCATGAAAAAAACGAAGAAATCTCAAGCCACCGACAACAACAAGAAAGAAAATTGAAGAAACCAAACTGAACAAAACAATCCGAAAGAAACGAAGAGAAGATAAAAAGAGATATACGACAACAATCATTGGAACAATTCTCAAAAAAAGTCGGGGTTTCAAAGCTATGAATAATGCACTTGATGGAAGCAAATAACTAGTATACTCGGGGAAAATGGAAATTTTAACAACAGACAAAGACAGGATTGTCAAATGTGACCAAAAATTCAACCAAACAAGGACTACCAAAAAAAAATGAGCAGGGTACACAAAACACAAGCAAATAGACGATTTCTAAGAAGTTATCACATTGGAAGTGAAGCAAGCCATCAAACAAACAAAAAAGATAGGCCTCTGGACCAGATAACATACCATTGACTTACCCACTGGAAAGCTATCTGCTCAACTCAATGTAAGCCCATAACAAAGTAATGTCCTGAAAGATTTGAACTCTGCAATCAACATACTTTTATATAAAAAAGAAACCCAAAAAAACTACAACTGCAGACCAACAAGCTTACTAAATCGAATCTACGAACTTTTTCTCAAAATCATAACAGACGGAATCACAACACTAGATAAGAACCATCCACGGAAACAGGCTGGCTTTAGAAGAAGCTACTCTACCGCAGATCATCTCCATTCGATACATTAACTAAAAAAAGCAGCGAGATACGAAATACCAATAACTGTTGCATTTATTGACTTCACTCTACAAGTTGTAGACTCTGCATACGTCAGAGTACTGAAACATATATACAGTGACAGCAGCTCATTTCTCAGGCAAAATATAGACTTGAAACACTTTCAGCTCAGAGGGTGGGGTAAAAACAAAGTGATAGCAGCTCACTCAAACTGTTCACAGTCAGTCTGAAAATCATCTCTAGAAACCTAGACTGGGAAAATAAAAGAATAAAAATAGACGGTGAATATCTGTGCAAACTCAGATTCGCAGACCACATCACCTTTTTCCCAGAAAACCAACACGAGTTACAACAAATACTAAATGAGGAAAGCAAGAAAAATGGCTTACAAATGAACTTCAGCAAAACAAAGGTCTTGTGCAACAATAGCGTCGGAAATTAACACACAGCGATCGAGATTGAAGATACAGAACTGGAGAAAGTAGACCACTACATCTACGTAGGACAAAGAATCTCCAGGAAACCCTCAAAAGAAAAGATCACTCTAGGATGGCAAGTATCAGGCAGAGCGATCTTAAACTTACAAAACAAGAGGATCCCATTAATATCAAAAAGAAGGGTACACAACCAATGCATATTCCCGATAATCACCTATAGAGCTGGAACACAGAACTTAACCAAGAGATCAACTCGAAAATTGAGGAGCTTACAACTCAAAAATCACACCGAAGCACATCATGTCGATCCAAGACATCATAGAATCTATTTGAGAACTCAGTTATCAATGGGCTGGTAATGTTGCAAGAATGGCTGACAACTGATTGACATCACGACTTCACAATATATGTCCCCAGAGATCATATGCACAACTGACGCCGGCACAATACAAGATGGAGAGTCGAACTGGATAAATTCAGAAAGTATTGGCCCCTGCAAAGCCGTGACAAATCTTGGGGGAGGGGGCTATACCCTGACAACGGGCGTTAAAGGATTGATGATGATGATGATGATGATGGTGATGATGATGATGATGATTCTAAGTATGCATGACTCTTCTGCTTATCTCTTGTCTTGACTTTCATCTTTTCAAAAAAGCAGCCGAAACTGGAAAAATAATGAAGATTCTTGCATAACTATTTGAGTTAATCCGATTTTGGAAAACAACGAGATTATTAGTACTGATGCATTCGTGTTTTCGAGAAGAAACCTAAACAAGTCTGGTTAATCACTCAATAGAAACCCTCATGTTGCCAATGTCTTCTGCTAGCAATGCTGGGGTTGATCAAATGAAAATGAAGCGTAAAAATGACTAACCACAGAGTTTATTACTTATCTCGACTTTTGTTAGGTCGTGATCACTGAAAAAAGTTCGAAAATTCCATGTATCTATCCACCTCATCCTATTCATGTTAATTTTTTAAAGCTACATATCCCCATCAACTATGTTTACCCATGTATACATGCATGTATGCATCTACTTATCAGTTTGTCTATCTATGCCTATCGATCCATCTTAGTGTATTCGTATCTGAGCATTGATCCATCAATATATATATATATATATATATATATATATATATATACCAATCTAAGCCTACCTATATCTATCTGTCTATATATTTATCTATCTATATATCTCTTCCCTCTCTTTCTTGCATTCTCTCTCACTCTCTTTCTCTGTATATCTGTCTGTCTGTCTGTCTGTCTGTCTGTCTATCTATCTATCTATCTATCTATCTATCTATCTATCTATATTCATATATATATATATATATATATATCCTCCCGTCAGTTCATGTCTATTTAGCTGTGTAAGCCTATCGATATTGAACTACAATGGGGACCTGACGTCTACAAGTCCATAATCAAATGTGTACCGATAAAGGCGAAAATCATCCTTCTCATCCGTTACCATTTTATTTCCCATCATGCAATTTGCATGAAAGCTCAGTGCCGTCAACCACCAATCAAAAATTCTGATTCACTGTCAGTCTTCAGATTCCATTCCCTGCTTTCCCTGGATCGAAACGATTATTTATGAAGTCGTTATTTAGCGACGCCATTCTTCTATAAATTCTATCGACGTCTTTAACAAGACCTAACTGTTCCTAATCGGACGACGATGACGACGAAGAACGCCATATTTTTGCATAAAAATGTTTCACCGGTCGGGCAAATAAAGTGATTATATCACATTCGTTTGGCTGTGAGTAATTCGAAGAATCATACTGAATATAGGGTTATTGTTACTTTTCACGTTGTAAATTATAGGTTTTGGTAATCTTTGGTCTTACAGATGTAAGATATGGTAGTTAAGCAAAGCTTACAAAAGATCCAAAACGTATAAATATGATATGAATTGATCAGATCTAAAACAATAATGGAAAAAGCTGGAAGCCATCATTTTGTTTATTCATTTGTTTTTTTATCGGAACACTGCACACCATGAATTCGTTTGTACGACGGAAATATTGTGTCAGACGAGTCAAACAGTTGTGGTGATTTCTTTTTAGATATTTTCGACAATATGTGCGTCTGATCCTTACTATTTGAATGGAAATGTCTCTTGAGGCTTATGTTCACTGATGTTATTTCTGGGGGCTGAATGAATTGACGCCATGATATTTCCCTTGCCATAAATCAACAAGAATGGCTGATCACCCACGTCCTGAAGGGACATGCCACAGAGACAGACAGACAAACAGACACAGAGAGGAAGAGAGAGAGAGACAGAGAGAGAGAGAGAGAGTTGGAGATGGAGACGGAGATAGAAGCAAAGACAGAAATACAGATAGAGAAATCGAAAAAGACAGAGAGACAGAAAAAACACATACATAAATAAATATATATATATATATATATATATATATATATATATATATATATATATATATATATAACGAGAGAGAGTTTAACAAAGAATTTACTCAAATGAATTTTGCTCGCTGGCAAAACTCGATATGCTCATAACATCTTGAATGCTTCGCTTTCCAGCAAACGGCTCGTAACAAAAGGCAGGTTACAATTGGAGACACTTGATGAGCTCCCAGCTCTGGTATCAAGATTAATGGAGAGTTTTCATTGGAAGCAAAATTGAATCAAGCCACGTCTGAGGCTTTACGTCGATTGGATTTCCAATTCGTCTCTTATATAAGTTCTCCAAATAATCTATTGCAATGTCACCGTATCCAATTTCACTTTGCTTTGCGATTCTGTTCATGGTTATTTATTGAGTATTTTTTTTTTTCTAATTGTTTATATGTAAAAGTATAGAAAACGGCTGTTATTCCTCCCAAACTTTGCCTTCGTGGATAAGATAGCGATATTCAATTGTTGGAATTATTCAACCAAGCCATCATTATAGATCTCTTCAGTTTCTCTGTTGTTCTGGCTGGCTGGCTGGCTGGCTGGCTGGCTGGTTGACTGGCTACGTAAGTATTATGCGAACGGGCTACACGGATGAATCTAGAGATTGCAAATTCAAGTATTTACTCCTCGTTAAGTCCAGGATAAAAAAAAAAACATTTTTCTTACCCTGCCCCACCCAAAAGATGTTGTTTGGGTTCAGTAAGTATATGTTTAACTGATCTTTTAGTGTGTTCCCAGAGATTATACACGCCTGTTTTGTGAAATTACAGACCTTTTTCGAGATCAGAGCCCAACAAAAGGTGAGAGGGGTAACTTATTCATTGATTACCCCCTTTTTCCAATTTCTCAATCGATCACCCCGAAATGATATGCTGCCAAAAGACGGTGGTCACTTGACGGTTTCAATTGAGAGATTAACTTTAATGTGAATAAAAATGTCCAAACCTACCAGTTGCCCAATTTAAGATAAATACATTTCAAACCTTTATTGTCCTGGCCAAAAGTTTTGAGAAGATAGTTGATATTTTCTTTCTTATTTCACATACAATCGATCGAAAAAATAACACTTATTATCCAGTGAAAAAAAGTGAATAAAGCGTCAATTATTTGCAACAGAATTAGATATAAGCGTTTGATAGGTATATGAGAATACGTACTTACTATTATGTAAATAACAGACGTGTTAATTATTCGATATACCGATAATAACCACAAAATATATTCCGGAATCTCGAGATGATTCAATATCAATCCAAGATTTGTCTGGACTATTGAGAAAAAAACAGCGGGCCCGGCCTATAACTCAATAGAAACTGCCACATACCTAACGTCATTTTGTAGCCGGCAAACGGATAAATGGACAGACGAAACAACAGACGGACTGGCAGACAAACAATTAGTCGACTGAGGTAAATAAGTAGAGTGGGTTTTAGTAGCGGCAATATCATCTTGTCTCAATTAATTATTTCATTACCTTTGCCAATGAGGTTTTCCCGTTTTTCTCTCTGTCCGTCCGTACGTCTACGTGATATTTTCTGAATCAAGAGATGAATTTCAATGAAATTTCTTGAAAGGGTAGACAACGAGATGACGGAGAAGTGGGTCTGGGATTTTATTTGGTTGGAGAGATATTTTTCCGCTGTCTTCCCATAACTCTATGTATACGCATGACTGTCCACACGATATCTCCAAAGGTTCTCAATGAATTTCAATAGGATTTTGTGGAAGATTTGACAATAGAACTTTTTTTCCCATTTGGGGTAGAATTAATGTACAAGTACCTCTTTACATCGTATTTATATGTCCGGATAACTGGAAAATATCGCCAGAATTTCATTTCTGTCCTCGCACGCTGGCAGAGTTATGAGTTCTTTGAATGCTTTTTAGTTAGATGGAGCATTATCTGATTAATCCTAAAAAGAAAGGTATACAACCAAAGCATCCTACTGATAGTCACCTATTGAGCTGGAACATAGAACCCTACCAAGAGACTAACCCTAAGACTGAGAAGCATGCAATGTGCACATGAAAGAATCGTACTCGACTTCAAACGGAGAGATCACAAGAAAGCACAGTATATCAGGGAGAAAACGAAAAAGTCCGAAACATCATTGAATTCACTAGAAAACTCAAATGGCAAAGGGCTGGTCATGATGCAAGAATGGCACACAACCGTTAAACATCTGGACCCACAACATGGATCCCCAGGGATCACATTCGAGGCCGGTAGAATGCAAGAGAGAGACGAACTAGACTAATTCAGAGATACTAGCTTCGCGACGCCCATGATAGAGACTTGTGGCTAATCCTGGAGAAGGTGTATGTCCAACAACGGACGCTATAAGGCTGCTGCTGCTGCTGATGATGATGATGATGATGATGATGATGATGATGATTTTTTTATCTTAATACCGGCCGTTTTTCATTGCAACTACTCAGACTGCCATGTTTGTAATAATATCTTGAAGTTTTATCCGATGAAACCCTCTCAACCATTATTCATTTTTGAATAGTTTTTCTTCCATCGTAAATTTCTTTCATCGGTCTAGTGAATAAAACGTACAGATCTGTGTAGTTGTGGTCAATATTAATTAAAATGAAAACATAAAGAACACTAGGCAATAATTAATAATGTTAGACAATGCTTCCATCTGATGAAAACTCAAGGTAATATTACTGCTAATAATACTACTAATAGAGTATGTAAAAATAAAACTAACAGAAATATGGCACCGAACGATCGGCAAAATAAAGAGAATAATTGAGGGTTGTGTTTTATCTTTTATCGGCCCCAAGTCTTTCGTAGATTAAGCGACAAGGTGAACTGAATTTAGGGGTGTGTTTGGGCACTAAAATCGTTATCATTTTGTTTAATTTTTAAAGGATATGTCTTTTGGAAATACGATGCTAGCGCGTGTATATGGTTTCATATATACGTACGTACAACCCGACATTGACATATGTGCGCCTGTGTTACCTTTTTCACACGCTAGACGAAGTTAGAAACATTTTATGAGGGTAATTAGATTACTTGATAAGAGTATTGCGCCCACGTACAGGATAATTCAAACCCTGGGAAGATAAGAGCTTGCAATATGGACCCCTGCGACCTATTAGAGATAGTGGCCATTCGTTAAAAAGGAGTTAAGAGTTAAGGTTTGCTAAGGGAGAAACTAAAAGGAAACAAGAAAGACAGAAGAGAAGGGAAGATGATAGTTGAAGGATGGAATAACGTAAGTGATAAGGACAAGGGGTGTATTTGAAAGAAAGAAAATGGATACAAGGGGGCGAATAACATTTTAATCTGACTTCAAGGAACATCTAGGCAATAACTAACTATAACTGAAAAATGAGAGAGAGAGGGAAAGAAGGGAAAAACACCCAGACACTCATTTAGCTTCGACCGTGCCTCTGGAGGCCATGCAAAAGTGTTTAATGAGGCATAGCGAAAGGGACGTGTCTTATTCTCTAGGATCTCTCGCCATGTGACCTCTGACTGACAGTAATGTAAAACTACTACGCTGGATGATAAATAAAAGCTGCCAATTTTATAGCCAACGGCCAGTTCTCGTCTAATCCTTTTGATGCACATTCATGGTCTGTTACATGCATGCACCGACCTGTGCATATTGGTATAATAGAAGCTGATACGAAGAAAAATAGAAGGCTTCTCGGGGTAGAAGGGACGTAAGTTCGAGTTTCAGCTTGAGTTTATTATCTATTTCTAATCTTTGCTGATAGCTCACCGTCATAAATTGATGGCCTAAATTGTTGCAATGAACAGCAACTAAAATTAAGATGATATAAATAGAAGTAATAAATTAATAATGGAAGAGACAATTTGTTGAACGACTGACAAGTATTGAGTGTCAAAATCCAAGCTTAAGCTGTATCCCATTCCAGCAACTCTGTCAGACCGATCAAAGAATGACAGCTTCAGTGGTTGCACCTAGAGTCGGGATGAAAGGAAAATACCAGTCAGAAAATTAGACAAGACTGGCTGCTTCGAGGTCGAATTCAACTCAATCAATGAAGCCTGTACACATAACAGATACAGAGATAGAATTACGCAACTATATTAACCACTAGTCTAAATGAATAAAAATTTCTAAGAAGAATGTTTTCTGGTTAATACAATAAATGGTTATGGCTATACATTGGACAAACACATAAATGGAAAAGCGCAAATATTTCAGAATATTAAGAAATTCTTTCAAGAAACAAAGAAAAAAACAAGTAATGAATTCTAATTAAAAGCATCCGGTTAGCAACACAGGATAATTAAATCAAGCCTCATTCTCTCTCTCTCTTTCTCTCTCTATCTCTTCATGTCTCTTTTTCTTGCTGTCTTTCTTTTCTCTTCCTTTCTCTCCACCTCTTTTTTCTTTCACTCTTTTCTCTGTCACTTTTTCTGTCACTTTTTTTTCTCTTGCCCTCTTCTTTTCGTTGATTAATGACGTGGAAATTACTCTCACTAATTAAATTTAGCGTGCTTAGCTTTCCCTTTTCTCTCTTGCTCTTCACTTTGTCCCTCCCTCTATCTTCCTCCCCCTCCATCTTTCCCCTTCTATATCTATCCACCATATAAATTCGTAACATTTTCAATTTTTAGTCTTAACCTGAAGTCTGAATTTGTTCTTACGTTAGGATAGTAAAGTCAATTGCAAAAATGATACTAGCTTGACTCAGAATATCAGATTGGCTATTATATACTGTTTGGTGGTATCGGTGGGCTAACAGTCAGTAAAACGTGAATCGGCAAGACGAGTTCAAACCCCAATTGAAGCAATCTGTGTTCATTCTGCACTAATTCCGTTATATCTTTGACTTGAATCAATTTTTGGATGCACAATCAAGATTTGATTTATCCTTCATATCCCTGATTGACCTAGCCTTATATATATATATATATATATATATATATATATATATATATATTGCTGTCTTCCAATCTTTATTTGTTACGTTGAGTATGATACTCTAATGTGTTTGTTGCATGTTTCTCTATTTGAGGGTCAATCTTTTGGTTAGGTTCCATGTGACCTTTAGGAGGGAGCATTAGTTGTAGACCCTTCTTTTTAGGACCAGTGAGATTTTCTTGTTCTTGAATGTTGATCTTGCTCTATGGAAAGGTGGCCATCTTAGCATAATCTCTTGCTGGACTTCCTGTTTGGAAGATTTCATTGAGGTCAGTCAACCTGAGTTTAATTGTATAATAGGAATAACCGGAGTTCGATATATCATAAAATCCATTGAAAAATCTAAATGGTAATCGGTTGGTCATGTTAAGCGAATGGCAGGCGGGCTCTGGCCATCGCGACTCACAAAATGAATCCCAAGAGGTCACATGTAAAACCTGGAACGACAAGATGTAAGATGACGTGACGAACAAGACGAGTTCAGAAAGACTTGGCTGTGCGACGTCCATATTAGCGGGATCGGGCAAATCGTAGAGGAGGTGAAAAGTCGATGATGGTGATGATTTAATCTTTTAATGCAATCATGGTCTTGCATTCTGGTAAGTGCGACAAGGCGTCTTTCTGGTTTGTAGAAGATTAAGAAAAGGGAAAATCTTTACCCTTGAATTTTGCTTGTGTTACCGACTGTGTAAGGATTATGGCAGGTTGGATTTCGGTAAATCTCACCGAAGAATAATCTTTTATGAATATTTCTGGTATTCGAAGTCGCTCTTACGTTTTCTATGCTTTTAAATTCAGATGCAAATGCAACTCCAAACGGTGTTCTCTGTATATTTATAGGTTTTGCATGGTATCAAGTTGGATTATTTTCATGATAAAAATCTTTCTTAATGCAGGAGATTTTTTTTAATTTAAACAGCACAGTAGACGAAGGCCAAAAGCAAAGAATATAGAGATTACGTTGAAGAATAGATATTTGTTTTGTAAAATAAGTGCTTTTTTCATGATTAAGCTACACACCAACATAAGAACCTATATATATATATATATATATATATATATATATATATATATATATATATATATATATATATATATATATATATATATATATATATATATATGTGTGTGTGTGTGTGTATATATATATATATATATATACATACATACATACATACATACATACATATATATATATATATATATATATATATATATATATATACATACATACATATATATATATATATATATATATATATATATATATATGTGTGTGTGT
The DNA here is from genome assembly GCA_963457665.1 of Thysanoteuthis rhombus. Classification (NCBI taxonomy): domain Eukaryota; kingdom Metazoa; phylum Mollusca; class Cephalopoda; order Oegopsida; family Thysanoteuthidae; genus Thysanoteuthis; species Thysanoteuthis major. The sequence goes on from OY735234.1 coordinate 43,557,618, forward strand.
AATGTTTGGCAGCTTATTGCCTTCGAGTTTATTTGTGCAGAAAGCTTCTCCAACACACGAAGATCTTTGGAGCATGAAAGTGTCTATATTTAAGGTCATGGTCAATGAGCCATTCCAGATTATTACTACATTTTGATGGATTCTAATACCACTTGGTGCTCCATGTCTGTGGCCTTGTGCCAAACTAAGCAAATAAAAAAATTACTTTGATCAATCTGAGAAAACGTACAGGTGATCAGACTTATCAATGATTTTATTCTCATTGATAAAAACAAATCTATATTTTGAGGCTGAAAATTCCGTCTCTCTTTTTATCGAACGGTTAGATTTCTCAGACATTATCCGTTTCAAATAAAAGAATGTCCCCAAGAAATTCTAAGAGGTTTAATCCTTTAGGAGGTTGCGAAAAATAATTGCTTAAAAAAAACAACGACGACGGCTGTTTTATTTTTTCATGATTGGTCGCGAACCGCTTTGTTTCGTGTGGTTTATAGATTTTATCGGACAAAAGATAAAACAGGCGAGACTAATCACCGAGCAGAGACAATTTGATACGTAAAGTATCGATGTTAGTCTTATTTGCTATTCCTGCTCAAAATTAAACTGTTCCAAAGATTCTTCAATATTAGTAACTTTACATAAGATTTCATGAGTTTTGTCGATATCATCCAGCGATTTAGAGTCCGCCTATTGATATATTGTATCGACAGTCGGCATATTACCCGTGATTCTCTACGGGACAGTTCTAAGTACATATCCATGGAACAATGTTTAAAAGGCCATCGCCATTATTGACATAGTGAGTTTGATACTCAATGGGAAATTAACACTTCGCTCAGCTCTGTAAATATCTATATCGGCGTCTACCACAGAGAAGTGGTTAGTAATTCTTTTTTTCTCGCAGACCGTAAAGAGTTTGATTTTCACTGATTAGCTATTCGTGGCTTTGTGCCCGACAAACCTAACCTCAATACATATCCATGTAAGAACGTAAGATTTAAACCTTCTGTGGTCGATCCCATACCTAAAGAGCTTAAAAATTGATGCCCCCCACCCCCAACTATAAAAAATTGATTCGATTGTACTAGGACGGTGCCCGTTCCAAAGGTGCGTGTTTGGAAGGGGGGTAGATTTATGATTCGTCGAGCTATCTGCTCTTCTAGCCATATAAAATAATTTTCTGTCTCTTGCACGAAACTATCTCAAATTACTTTGAAGAATTTCGGTTCCTCTCACCCGCCTCAGTGTAACCAATCTAAATATTTAATTTCTGAATGTAGATCATCTTGAAAGGTGAAAGTCAAGGGAGATAATTTATAGAAAGTATGTGGAATGATCAATGATATTTAATTGAACAACCACAGCCATCAAAGATGGTGAAGGGTTATATACTTGTTTTTATAAGTGTGTGTGTGTGTGTTTCTTTATGTGTTTGGTTGTGTTTTCCGGCGTTCCTGGCCATTCTGTTTGGTCTCCAGACTTGAAGATTACTCCTTTCTGTCCCTTTTTTTTACCTCTTTGTGGCTTGATTTGACAGATTATTAATAAAATATAGATTTTTCCGAATCTAAATCTTTGTAGATGTTTTTTTCTTCTGTATTTTAGCTGTATTCCAGTGGAAAATACCAAGGATATCATGAATAAAATCTATTTTTACCAGGCGTTTTTTTTCTCATTTTTTATTCTGTTTCATTAGAATTCTCGAGAACTTCCGATTTAAAAAAATCACATTTGACTTTGAACTGCCTTATATGCTGACTAATATATCTGGAAATGTCAACTTCATACAAAAGCCAGTACACACACACACACACACACACACACACACACACACAAACCCATACATACAGATTTTTTTCAATTGTATTTAGATACGATGTGAGGAAAAGATTCATATCTCATAAATCTCTGTATATCTATGAACTACTCATCATGAATGGACAAATATCTGTAAAGAATACAATTCTTTGTAAAACAATGAATTGATATATGGACTTCAAAAAAAATGTCTATATCTTTTGTAATTTATTCATAGTGTGAAATTTAGTAACAACAATACAATTACCTCGTCATTTTTATACCTGAAATCTTGAATATTAGTAACTTTGCAAATTATAGTAAAGATAGAAATCAATCGTAGTGTACAATTATGAATTTATAATATCGTATTATTGGGAATTAATAGTATTTTATGACGAGGGATTAATAAGTTAAGCTTTAACACCGCAGCTATACATTGAATAGTCTGGTTAATGTGTCCCAAAATGTCCTGTGCTATTCAAATTAGTACTTCTCAAGGTCTTATCATAATTGAATGCGTTTTTAGTTAATAGTTAGTCGTATTGATTGGTACTCTAATACTTTCACCGTGTTAGATCAAAACTTGTACTAATCAAAACTGCACTATTCGAGGTATTAATTCACTCATTTTGGAGCCGGGGAACCCTTTTTGCTCTTTGTAAGTAAATCCTGAATCGCTCTCTGTACATTCAAATTCTTCCCAAGTGTAGACGTGCGCCTTACGTGCAGAATCACTTCTATAAAATTCGAGTGACCTTCTCTGTCGAATGAGCCATGTCTGCAAGTTATGTACGTGCATTGGATTCTAGTGGACACGAAGAGATACTGGTCTCTGAGATTTCGTCCCAGGGGAGACATAATGAAATGATTGAAATCGAGATGCGTTGCGAGATACAATTGAGGGAAACGAACCAAACAAAAACAAAATAACCCCTAACCCCGGCCCTTACGTTCTTACAATCCAGAATTCACCAATGCTTGACCCTCGGGCGAAAACACATCATTACTCGTGGAGCGGCCTCTGAGTCTTTCATTGCCAGAAACATCGAAGACGTTTAAACTCGTCTCTACTGGTTCGAAAATAAGAAAATTGATGCAATACATCCAGCTTTGATGTTCGTCTCTTACACACACACACACACACATATATATATATATATATATATATATATATATATATATATATATATATATTGGGAGAGAGAGAGAGTGACAGAGACAGAGACAGAGGGGGGGGTAATAAGAATAGTATATTGTTCAGCTAAGTGTAAAAATCTAAAGCACTCTACTATTAGGAAAGATAGGGAAGTAACCGTCTCGGAGCACTCTTTGATAGCTTTTACTGTGGCATGCTTCTCAGTTTGAGGGTCTGTCTCTTGGTTAGGTTCCATGTTTCATCTCCATAAGTGACTATTTGGGGGATGCATTGGTTCTATACCCTTCTTTTGAAGACTTTTGGGACCGACTTGTTTTTGAAGATCGAGCCTGCTCTGCCGAAGGCTTGCCATTCTGGGGTGATTTTTCGCTTGAATTCTTCCTCTTACGTGGGTTTTAAGATCAAAATCATGCTAATAACTTGTCAGGCCAGATCCACCCTCGTATATATTGTCTAAGTCATCAGTACAGAACCAACAATTCGATTTTGAATCAAGATTGAAGCTGCTTGTATTCATCTTGCAGTCACTTTCTTTGGAGAAAAAGAATGAAACCCGTTTTCCCTGTGCCCCGTTCCTTATTATTGTTTAAAGTCACGATTACAGTGAATGAGTGGGGCAAGTCTTTCAGAATATATTTACCCAACAGTATAAGGCTGTTACACCACTTTCAACCTTGGAGGTAACCAGCCATTCAATATTAACGAAAATATAGCTTACCTAGGAGAATGGTGCCTAAGACTACTTCAAAATACTTCCTTCAGAACCTCACACATCTATCAAAGTGTCTCTTCCACTTTTTGAAATGGTCTAAAAAGTCATCTTTCGAAATCACTATCAACTGATACGTTGAGTTCTCTTTAATCTCGATCACAGTTAAAAAATCTCTTTGCTGAAATCCAGAAGAGCCAAATCTGTATTGTGGCGATGTTGAGATAACCGGAGTCAGCAGTGTTCTGCTAAGAATAATTGGCGGACTTGGTTAATGTGACTTCAACGGTCAGCCAATACACAAGTTCGTTCAATGGTATTTCACTACTAACTGAACAGAGTGTCTGTTCCTGCATGAGTTCTAAGGCCCCCTCTGATTTTTATCAAGTTGCATTCAGATTGCACAAAAGGTTTTTGAGATATTCAGGATCGATGGATACTTTCATGACAGACTGGGTACACTCCTTTCTTTGGAATTTACAGTACCTGAATCTGGTCTGGTTAGTCACACAATAGAAACTGCCAGCTACCAATGTCTGCTGACAGAATGCTGTGTCAGGGGTGATAAATCGAACAATTTGGAAAAGGGCTGATTGATGAGTAATTTACTTCCCTAGCTGCAGGGAGGGTCAGTGATCGCCAAGAAAGTCTTAATTTTCCAAAATAACTAGCAGACGTAAGGTAAGGGATTGATTTAACATAGGCCTACTGTAGAAATTGATCCCCCACTAAAAAGTCTACTTCGAAGGGGACTTTGTTTGAAAATATCTCTCCAGACATAATAAAAAGTGGATGTTTACATTCTCAGTTCTCTTTCTCTATTGATGCAGGTAGAACGCGTGATACATACATATCCAGCCAGACCAACTTGAAAATTGAGATAAAACCTACATTCGAACTTTTCATGACAGTTTTGGTCGATGGTCCTTAACAATATTGCCCTTGCAAAAGAGCCGTCCCAGTACGGGCAACACATATCACAAGTATTCTCAATGCTCATCTGTACGGACTATATTTCAAAGTTCGGATGTTTTATTTTTGGAGTAGAATCTTTTCTCTATGGCGTATCGCCCAAAATGATTATTTCTTCTCTTTTTTTTCAGCGAATTAAGTTATCAACGGATCTGTCTCTCCCTTTCAATCGATTTTTGTTCTTGGGGTCACTTCAACATTCTCACTGCTCCTCCTGCATGAAATGGCGATTAGAACAGTATCTCCCGAAGTTTTTTTCTATTGTACACCTTCCCCAGAACAACCTTAGAGAGGGAGATGTTAAATTTGAACCATCGTAATTCAATGAATGTTAAGGGAACTACGTGAAACAGGGGGGTTTATTTATCTCATCTAAAAAGTTGAAAATATACAAATGAATTAATAAACTTAAATGAATCATCACCAAATCTATCACGCCACGTTTATTTTTGCACGTCTTCCTCTGAAAAGAATATTACGTTTATACTTTAAAATCCTGATTCGTTATAAAGAGAAGCTGGCAATTGGACCCTCTCAAGCAGACAAAGAATGACAGTCCGGTAGATGTTGGTGGCTTTGAGTTGCAATGTTTACTGATTTCAAACATCTGCTCGTTGTAACCAGTGGTGCTAAATTGATCTTCTACATTATAAAACAAAACACTTCAACATTCTCCCCCAAACCTGTTTAAAGGGGAGAATATTGAAGAGATCAGACTTTTCTTGGTGACTTTAGACTATTATTCCCAATGTATTTACGAGTACCTTTCCCTTGGTGTGTTTTTCAGCTCCCCCGATTGTCTGAAATGTCTTGTTATCTCTATTCTATGATTGGTTCGAACTAAAATTTACTACTTTGATGTTGACTGATGTCTGAATATCAGTCATTTGGGGATGATGAATGTGAAACTGAGAAATAGAAGCCACAAGTATGAGGGTTTTCATCAAAGTAAGTTGCGTAATAATGGCAACAGTACGTCTTTGATATGTCAGACAGCAACAAGAAGGCGAAAAGACTCATCAGTTGGAACTTACTGAAAAATTCAATAAACATGAGACTGCGACTCGTTTGATAATGACAAAGAATCCTCTCAGAATTTCCAATAATGATTTTCCGATTGTTTGCTTAAACAAAATCAGTCCAGCTGTAAAAAGATAACCTTTTTCTGAAGAGTTCATTGTGTCACTTATATTTATCGTAAAACAAAATATTCAACACGAACATAATCAAATAAAAATTATTCCGTCAGTGTCATGACTTAACCCGAGGCTGGCTCATTACGTCTGCATAGGTAATCTTTTTTTTCTGTTCATCAAGATATTTAAATGTAATCGAATTTTGACGATTTTCCCTTCGATTTTTGATGTTTCTAAGCAAGAAAATAACCTACTTAAATATTTAATTAACTGACTGTCGATTATAACTGGTCCAGTAAAATCTCTTTGCAGAACAGTTCCAATGCTGTGAAAATAAGGAATAATTGTCCAAACAGACAGGCGCCATTTTAACAGGACAACGAAATTTTCAAGTGAAAGAAGCTATTGGTTTACAAGAATAAGTGATCATAAGTAAAGATTATATTTTCTATATGTGATTAATAATCACCTCTGAATGAAAAGCATAGCCAAGAAATCATACTATACTGAAAAATACATGTCTATTGTTTCATATAAAATGAAATTTACTGGAACGATAAGTGGCATAAGAAATTTGAGCTATAAGGGTAAACTAGAAATGTTAGGCATGACTACATTGTTTGAAAAAAGGGAAGAGGAGACTTGATTGAAAATTTCGAGACAATGAATGATTTTTACAAGTTACGTAATTCTAATGTTTAATAAGTCAGATATTGCAGGGAATATACAAGGTAGGTCTATCACGGAAACAATGTCGCAAAATCAAATTTATTTTTATCCCTCAATGAGTTTTGGAATGCTGGAATAGTTTGCCATCTTATGCGAAAAAATAGCATGAATAATTCTAAGAATAACTTTGATAAATTTCGATTATCTGGGAGAGGAAATAAATTGATAGGGCAATCTTGGGAGTTTTTAGCTGGAATATATGGAAAATTTTTTGGGAACAATAAACGGAATGCGTCTGGTGAATGTTCCTTTGTAATGGTAAGATTGTAAAAGTTTCCATCAAGTTTTATACATTTTATAACTTGGATAAATATATATTTTATTGTTGAATAAGTATTCCTAATGCAAATTGTTTAAGGAGATTTCCATAGAGGCATTTTATCTAATGAATGAATTTAATGAATACATTTTGAATGCCTTTTTGATCACTGGATTTCGGACGTGAAGTACTTCAGGTTCGAAGGCAAGTGATAAAAAACGCATTACTTATACGAGTGTGTTGGATTACTTATATGAGCTTGTTGGGTCAATCGTATAAGTGTGCTGGATTATTTATACGAGTGTGTCGGATTATTTATATGGGTGTGGTACTTAGAAGTACTGTTAGTTCATATAGGGTTAACACTCTTCAAAATAGCAGGAATCGATTGGGTTCGTCATAGAAATAGCAGTTTCTCAGACTGGATCGATAATTCCCGAATTGGAAAACGGAAACTTAGATTCGGAAACATTCCCAAAATAACTTTTCGCTCCATAGCTTGACAGGTGAAAAAAAATATTGCGCAAAAAATTTTCCCCAGAAAGGTAAGTTGGATTTCCTTTTAGACAAACCGATGTTTCACCTGAACCCCCAACAACAACATTGACTATTCAGCAGGTTTGAAAAGAAAAAAAAATTGCTTGAATTGGAAAACCTGCAGCTAATACTATCAATATAAGTTTCTTCTGTTTTCAAAGTTGGCTGGCTATATACGTATAATACATACAGGCACACCAATACAAGAAGAGATCTTGAAACGAGAACATTTACTTCTTGACATTTCAAGAAAATTTTTTTCGTTTCAGGGAAATCGCCCATAAGTGGTCTTTAGTGGGGGTTCCAATTTCTTATGTAATTCTATACTAAACTGATCCCTTAATTTGTGTCAAGCAGCATCAATGCTTATTTCATGAAAAATCACTCCTATGATTTTTTAAACTTTTTAGTGATCACCATCCAACGAAAGGTGAGAGAAGTAAGTAATCTGATAATCTTTCATCTTTCCAATTTCTTAATTGATCCCACGGCATGCTACCCAAATACAGTGGTCACATGGCAGTTTCCATTGAGTGACTAACCAGACCTGTTTGATGATTATCTTTACTACTTATATATACATATATCCTCCTTTCAGAAAATTAAGTTTGCATCACTTCACCGCAATAGTGTTCGGCGTTTGTTTTGCAGTCAGATGTTATAGATGCAGCGTACAACTTATTCCCCTCTCCCCTGTATCCCAGTCTCCTGCACCCTCCTAACAACCAAACCACCAGTGATATAGCTTAACACACCATCTTCACCATTTTCGGCCCAGGGAACGAAAAAAAGAAGGTTAGATTCGAAGATATTTCTAAAATGTTTTTCTTCATAGCTTTAAAGGGAAAAGAAACATAAACCAAAAACTATTTCTCTAAAAGTTGAATTTCCTTTTTGACACACCAATGCTCCTTCCCAGCCGCAAGAATAACACCGTCTACCCAACAAGTTTGAAAAAAAAAATGAGAGATATTCTATTCAATTTGTTCTCTATTTTTACTTGATATATGATATATTAGGGTAGTGGTTCCAAAACTTTCTTTTCTCTGGGTCACACTTTCAAAATAAAACTTAGTTCGCACCAGACCGATTTTTTTCTAAAGAAATTCATGAAAAACAGGCCCGCTCAGTCACTCAAGGGGAACAATTGTGACCAACGTCTTTTGGCAGCATGCCATCTTAGGATGATCAATTACCAAACTGGAAAAAAGGTGATCAGTGAATATTATACAATATAATAAAATGCTAGTACTCTCACCTTTTGCTGGGCAGTGATCATGAGAAAGTCTGAATTAGAAAAAAACAAACAATCATTAACGTTGAAGGACATAAACTAAGGGTCCAATGTAGCATTTATCCAATATTGAAAATTGAACCCCGTTCATTGAAGACCAATTACGGATTGTTTTTTCTCCAAATATAATACGGTGTAAATGTTTGAATCTTCAACTTTCCCACTCTGTTGGTGCAGCCTGTACGCATGACACATTCATAGCCAGCCAGCCATATCCACTTCAAAACTGAAGAAACGTAAGTTGACAGTTGTAGATGACGGGTTCCAATAATTCTTAATAGTGCTTGATTCAAAACATCGAACCAAGTTACTTTATTGCATCCGGAAAGTACAAAATATGCGATCAAATATAGTTTTAGTCCTGTCCACTTCCTGAAGTCTACAAGCAGCTTCAAAAATTTTGACGCTCAAAATCATGGCTCAAAATCAGCAGAATTACAAGTATAGCTGATCTACTGACTGAGTTACAAGAACTACTACAACTGGTGTACGTGGATATAATAACCAATACAGTGCCGAACAATCGGGGAAATGAAGAATTGATTCAGGGTATAGATTTGATTTGATTTTCTCCCCGTTGTAAGAAGTCTGGTGATCCAGTCGATATAGCAGTTGCCGTACAAAGGAACCTGAATTTGAGTCTCCACTGATTCTAAGATAAAAGATTCACTCTGGTCAACGACATAGCTTCATCTGGTATAAGCTCTGGTGTATTCTGTGTGGTTTTGGATGCTTATTCTGATAATGTAATCTTTTTCCTTGTATTACGTCTAATTATCATGATCAGATGACAGCTGTATTTCAGCATGTAAGCCCTATATTGCACGATAAGGTCTTCAAAGCTCAACGTTTTTAACTAGTCCTTCAGCGTAATACCTCTTTGGTGTATTTCTGACACAGTATTTTTGATTTTTACATTGAAGAGTTCTAACTGATACAAATCTTTGCATATATTGCTTCATGTATGGAAAAACTGAAAACAAACTGTGTCTCTAACAAAAGAACGAGACGTGTTAGAGCGAAACGGACTCGAAAATCGGTTAAAAAAGTTGTAGTGCAATGTTGAGAAAATAAAAGTTTAATTACGTTAACTAATGCTATTTGTCAGAAATGAATAATGGATTCCTAGTTTAATCTTTTCAAGGCTATACTTTTTCAGCATTCAAAATAACTTACTCGTTCATTTTCTACGTTTTGGCTTTTAATTTTCAGAAATATTTCTATGATTCAACAAAAAGTCAATTTCATTTTGAATACTTTACACAGGTTTACATGTGTCAACATGTCTCAAAAAGGTGCATTTCGATCTGACAATCGGTCGGTGGGTTGGTTTCAGTAAGGACAATAAAAGAAATAGGAAGGAAGAAAGATGTGTGATATAATTAGAAGATGTGACATCACTCAAATAATACTTCTCCGATCAATTTATACGCTAACAATTGCCATTTACTATTTTTATTTTAAAATGATTTCCATAATGCAATAATTTACAAGTATGAGAATCAATTGCTTCAAAGAAAGACTACTTGCTCTTCCTTCTCTTCCGGCAACTACTATCACAGATGATGAACGCATGGTTGAACTTAGGGTTCTTGTTTTTGATTTTGTCTATTTCATCTTTTACCTCCATCTTAATTTTTAGTTCATCTAATAAAAAATAATGATGATTAATTAATAATAATGATTAATTAATTAATAGTTTTCACGGTGTTTATCACTTTGATCTTCTTCGATTTGAATATCAAGTTTGTTTGGACTTCAAGCTATTTGCAATTATTTGAAAACTCGGTGCAAACATTATTTCCTCCGAGCAGGACCCATTTGCATGAGAAAGGCAAGAATTTCACCTAATGATTCAATTTTAAACTAAAAATTATGTTTTTCCACTTTTTGTGCATATTTTTAAACGGTAGTCCAGAGCCCTGTTCGAGCCAAGGCAAAGCTACTAGGAATTTCGAAAGCCGATTGTCTGGACAAGCTGACTTGCCTTCTCTGGAGGACAGACCTAGCACAATGATCTACTTCAGCCGACAAATTTGGTCTGCCTCTTTGTCCACACAATATATCCAAGGGTTTTCAATGAATCTCAATGACCTTCCGTGGGACAGTGGACAATTGGCTACGAAAATGGATTAAATTTTGAGGCAAGTCTATTACAATTTCTACAGCTACCTCCCCTGCATCGTAGCAGTATATATATCAGTGCTGCATATTTAGATATGATTATTCATTTTTTCGAATCTGGAAGTCACCCTCAGATTCGTAAACTCACCAAAAGCCAATCTCAATTGGTAACACGGGGCTTGGAAACATGGAAAAAAAATTGAATTCAAATATTGCCAACACTGGATTCACAAATTCAAAAGAACAAAACATATGCAAAAAAAAGATGTTCGTCATTAACACTGGTGTCCACGCAATGCTTCCACAAGTCCTCGGTGAATTTCAATGAAATTTTCTCCTTGAATTGGTGAAGAGTTAAGGAAGAATTGACAGAATTTCAGAGCAGATCCAGAAATAATGTAAGTTTACCTCCACAACATCGTACGAACCGAGTTTTCATCGAGTTTTCAATGATAAACACGTTGGCAGAGATGTGTGCCCTTCGAGGGCTTTTTAATCAGTCTCTAATTTGTGTGAATTATGTAACACATTTCTATATATTAGAAACTGTCAACCGAATTGTAAACATCGGCTTCTGTTGGTTTCAAGTGTCTCTGTCCATTCATTAAAGTATCACGCGTACAGGCTGCATCTATGTTGTTAGTGGGGGATTAGCAATGTGAGTTTAGGTTGGAACGATCCTTACTATTCGACAGTGTTTGAGCTTGTTTTGTTTTTTTTTTGTTTTTTTTTGTTTCTTTGAACATTTGGATTCGTATAGTGTCGAACAAGGGCAGAAGGGTTAATTTCAAACTGTAAATTCATCGATCGCTCTTTTCTCTTTGTCATTCTTTTTTATTGATCACCTCCAAACACGGCAGGCTGCCAAGCACATTGGTCACCAATTTGGCTTCATGCCAGACTTGGCCAAGTTTAATACCAATCTAAATGCTGTAGGACAGTAGTTCTCAACCTTTTCCCTCACGCAACGTTTAATATTCTCATAAAATATATGCAGACCCCTAAAGAAATTTTAATGTTGATAATGTGATTATAATCGAACTATGCCTTCACAAGTTTTCAGAAATATTGCAAACTGCCATTCAAGATAATCAGCAAAGGTCAACATAAGTTTCTCCAGTTTTTAAGTGAGTCTGTCCTGTTAACTATCTATCCACCTACTAGATCGATGAAGCTAGAGGATAAACAATTTAAAGATTTACTTTCCTATACCTAGAAAAAAAACTTTTTTAGAATTCTTACCCCTCCTAGAAAATATATCCAGAGGGGTCCAATTTATAATCTAATTTCATGCTGAACTATTCCCCCTTAGTTTGTGTCCGGTGGCGTTTTTGCTCGTTTTTCAGGAAAATGCAAACTCTAGTGATCCAACCAAAGGCGAGTGAGACAAATTATTCATTTGATCACAACTTTTTTCCCCAGTTTTCAAATAGATCACCCTCAACACGGTGCTTTGCCAGAAGACATGAGTCACGTGACGGTTTATATCGATTGACTAACCAGACCTTTTATATAAACGTTATTCTAATAGAGGAGGGAAGTGGAATAAAAAGTCTATGAGATAAATGACACCGTTTACTTACAAATCTGTTTGAAGTTGGATTTAATGATGGACTGATGGATTCTCACATGTCTCGGGGGATTTTTTTTATTACAATCTTGGTTTTCACTGTTGAGTATACGAAGGAACACATAGTTGGAAAGCGGAGAAGTACGTTTATAGACTTTTCTAATAGCTTTGGATATCATTATTTCATAGTAGACAAAAGTTCTGGAAACGACAGCCATTTGAATGTTATTTGTGAAGTGGAATTTGAAGTGATATCAATTAACGTTTCGAATTCGTTTACCAAATTTCATTGATGAAAAAGAAATTACCAATTTTGAAAGGGACAACCGAAAAAAGCTCTCAATAAATTAACAATGATTTTTTTCTACATTGTGCCGCGATCTGTAGCACACATTGCCATCACTGACTGACATACCGAAAGGTGTGTTACGTCCCTTGCTCATAACTGCCAGCTTAGATGTTTCCAATCTAAATATGGGTGTTTTTAGTTCCGTCTAAATGTCAAACATTGACATTTAGATGATTATTTGAAAAAATAATATCTCAATCTAATTCATTATAATAAGTAATTTTTTCAATAAATCAAGTAATATTTGAAAAAAAGAATTATTGAAGACTACGTCACACTTAATTTATCACTTATAAGTAAAATATTTCCTTGATTTTAGATATATATCTAGAAAATGTAAATATTCTTATGGTTTTAGGATCTTTTTTACTCCATTTTAGGTGCGAACTTGAAAAAAAAGTTGGTTACACTGCCTTTATTAGAACTCCACAGACACTAGCGCCTCTATGGTCTGTCTCCCCGAATTGTTTTAGTAGGAGGTGCATTACTCAGATATATACAAAAGGGAACCATGTCCGTCACAAGGCATCAATTCCAGAGCATTCTGTAAGTTTCAGATCAGTTATGTATGATGTTTTGTATCTCGGGTACGCTCTGGGATACCGATGCTAAGAACAAAAACAGAAATATTTTAGTCCCTGTAAGAAACAAGGGACAGTAAAAGCCTTTTTCGTACAATGTAAGGAAGGTGATCCCGATTGTAAATTGTCAAGTTTCACACCTCCCCTCAAGCCATGTTACAGACAGTGAATAACTAAAAAGAAATTATAGAATCAATGAAAAGTCTTCTTGTGGTACAGATTTCGAAACTCCCGTAATTGGAGGACGCATGGTGAGACATAGAAATTAAATGCGCTGAAAATGTTGTCAAATTAGAAAGTTTTTAAAAACTTTACTGCATTTTGAGCTCATTTTGATTTCTGGCCATTATACCTTGAAATCTTTGCGTGTGTCTTCGACGGGTTGGTCTGCCGTTTTGAATGGTATTTTCCGTTGTTCAAATTATTCCTGCGCAATGGATAAAGCTGAATATTCTCTGACTGATCATTCTCTGAGGAGTATTTACACAAGTGTGTGGGGATTCTTTTAAAAAAATTTTTTTTAATTCCTTTTTTTCTTTACCTCTTTTATGTTCTATATTATTGTGTTATTGTGCATCCGTAGCACTCGAGGAACAACATTTACCACGGGAAATTATCATGGTACCAATGACCTATAAGCTCAGCTTAACTGATTTTTTTATCTTGTTTTTCGTGACAGTGACGTTGGCAGAGGTACATGTTCGCCATCGGCTTTGTAGACTACTTTCTATTCATATGCATCACGTGATACTTTTGTTAATGAGAATCTGTCAACCAAAACTACAGCTGACACTGTCGACATAGATTTCTTCAGTTTTTAAGTCCGTCTGGCTGGCAATGTATGTATTAGAGAGTGTTTGAGGGGTGATAAATCTCGAAATCATTGGAAAAACAAATTTTTGAATAAGATTAAAATGTAGGCATTTTAACTCTTGAATTCATTTGTTATAAATTCTGTGGAACTTTTCGATGATTGGGATAAATTTCGTGGCCCGTTTGACTGGTTAGTCGGACGGGCAATATGTGAAACTACAGTGGTTATATATATATATATATATATATATATATATATATATATATATATATATATATATATATATATATATACTGTGTTTATAGTGAATCGGATTTTGATCGGAAATCATGAATAATTAATATCGGTAAAGGAAAACAGGAATCAGAAATGGTATTTGAAACGAATCTAAAAAAATCATCACAGACCTCAGATCAAAAGACATGTTTGCATGATTTTCAGCTAAAATATTTTTTTCTTCCTCTTTGTCTTTCTGCAACCAATGATTTCCATCTGTTGGTCGTGCAATAAGTATCTCTAGGTGCGCTGGTATTTCTAGTACCGATTGCTGTCACTGACTGATGGACAAACCGAAAAACTCCAACCTTCCGCCCCCCCCCACACACACACACTTTGCAAAATATATTTTCAGATGCACGATTATCTGTAGTACCATTGCCGTCACTGACTGAATGACATACTGAAACACTCCAACCACCTGTCTCCCTCAATTTGCAAAATATATCTTCAGGTGCTCGATTATCTGTAGTACCATTCGTAATTGACTGACTGACATACCGAAACATTCCAACCACCTGTCTCCCCTCATTTGCAAAATATATCTTCTGATGCACGATTATCTGTAGTACCGTTGCCGTCACTGACTGACTGATTGACAGACTAACATACCAGAACAACTTCACTCTCTTCTGTCTCCTCCCATTCACAATAACATTTTCAGATTCAAAAGCATCCCTGGCCAAGATTTCTGTTACTGATTGATTGACTGACGGACAGACTTATTGAAAAAATTAAGCTACGAATATTGTCTGCTAAATCCACCATCAAGTCAGACGAACCTTATCCAATAATTAACCCCCCTACACACACTGGTAGGAGCAACAATACGTTGAAGCGGCTACCCTATCGGTCGCACGTTTGATTCCTTCAGCACCACCATTTTCTTTGTTTATTCTATTTATGTTGTCTAGGACAAATGATACATTCACTGTGTAGTGACTGGAGATTATTTCAAAGAACAATTCCTATATAATACGACACAATTTATAATCATTCTTCCGGATCATATATCCATTTCTCAATGAGATAATTGTTGCTCTGAAGGAAACAAATAGAGCAGATATAGACAGTGAATGAGCAAAATGAGAATTTGAAATTGGAACACTTTTTTGGCTTTTGCATATATATATATATATATATATATATATATATATATATATATATATATATATACTATCATATACCAATATGGGTTAGCATTAAGGAGTATGAACCTATTTTATTGGATAATTTATTCATTAATCATTCAAGTATTTTAATTTCAAGTTTTTTTCTAAGTCTCAAATAATTTCAAGCTGTTTTGATGCGATCAGCTATGAAGTTAAAAGAGATTCTATGAATTAAACCTGATTGTGATTTCATTAGAGAAAGGTAAATTCACCAATCAAACTATTCGATTAGTGTGTAAACTAACAGAGAGGAGATTCGCATATATGCTTATCATATGCATGGAATATATATATATATATATATATATATATATATATATATATATATATATATATATATATAAACGCTCCCTTCTTTAGGATTGAGCACTTTTAGGATAGCACTCGTCCACTATAAGCTACTATAGCAATGCTCTTCTAACTCTGGACTTGAGCACTGGTAGATGAGAAATTATGTATAAGTAAATATATTGCTTAATTCGGTCCCACTGACCGCCCAGTTCCGCGGACGTCTAGTGTAGAGCATTTGCCATGAGGTCAGAAGCGAAGGTTTCAACCAAACCTAGCGATGCAGGAAGGGATACAAGATAAGTCAATAGCCATAGTGAAGAGTTCTGATACAACGGAACGGCTGTCTGTGGACTCAATCATTAATTATGTATATGTGTGTGTATACAATCGCTAATATTTTCAAGTTTGTTGGTGAATTGTTTTCATCTTAGGAGCGCACGATGATTTCAACTTAAGAAAAAAAATTTAAAAAGAAGAAACCACAGAAGACCGTGACGTGATGACTCAAAAATAGAAAAAAAAACAACTAAAAAACAAAACGAAAAAACTGGTCTGGTGAGTAACTCAATAGAAACAGTCACATGACCAACGTCTTTTGATAGCATGTCGTGTTAGGGGTGATCAATCATAAATTGTAGAAAGAGGTGATTGATGAATAAGTTATTTCTCTCACTTTTTGTTGCATCCCCAAAAATTCCAAATTAAGAAAAAAATAATCGCAAATGCAGTTGGTTACAAACTAAGAGACCAGTTTAGAATGAATGTATATTGCAAATTGTAACCCCACTAAAAACCTGGTTTAAGTAGGAAAAAATGGGAAAAAGTTCTTACTAGACATAATGAGGAACAAAAGTCTAAATATTCAGCCTTCTAACTCCATTAATGCAGCCTGAATACACCCAGCCAACAATACATACATAGCAAAGCAGTTAGACAGATTAATTTAAAAACTGAAGAAATTAATGTTGACGGTGTTGGTGACAGTTTGGGTTGACATTTTCTAATAAAAACACCGTTTGCCTGAAGATCACGAACAGTGTAAAACTGTCTAGAACGAAGGAGGAATCCATACAACTGTTTTTTTAAATTATCATTATCATATATATATATATATATATATATATATATATATATATATATATATATATATATATATATATATATGAATAGGTGTATACATCCTTTTGCATTTCATTTCTTATCTGAAATCAATGTCATCTTTCTTTTCTGTTTATTTGATAACCTTTTGGAAGCGATGTTCAAATTCATAAAACTGCGAGGCTTCTGTTCTGCTTCGTTTGAAGATCTGAAATGTCATCTCCTCCCTTTTGACCTTCATCCATGATCTGTGCAAGCATTCACAATTCTTTTGAAATTTTCATATCAGAAGTTCAGGCAAAAATCATCTAAAAATATCGAATCCCCCGGAGAGCTGTCTTAAAGAACACCTAAAAATGCACAACATTATATCAAACATCTATTTTCAGCAAGCTATATCATGATAAAATGTTAAAGATTTTCCGCGAGTTATATAAAAATATAACATCAAAAATAATTTGATTGATAATCATTACATTGATAATGTTATTTTCTTTATGCTAATCAGCTAGTAAGTCAGATAAAATCTAGTGTCCAGTCGTAAATTTTACATCGGAGATAACTATCACCTCCCAAATATTCTGACTTATGTATTATTTGGTGATTCTTAGATCAGAAATATTCCCAAAGATGCTACGCAAAATGCATTTTTTTATTTATTTCATATTGCAGTATGATTTATTTCATTTACATGAGATCAACTACTTATTACCAGTTGAAACATCCGAATATATTTTGCAAGTGAAAATAGAACAAAAGATTGTCACCAATCAGATTCAATAAGTAAAACAAAGAAAAATTAAAATATCGAATTTATGAAAACAATTTATTGAACCATACCACATCAAAAATGACCTGAATTTAAACATGAAAAAAAAGTTGATAACGCTGACCTTCACTCAGGGTCGATACTCTTCCCTATCAATTATCGGAAATTCTTAAGCTGTCGAGTCAGATACTTTTTCATAAATTTGATCCACCAAAAATAAACCGCATTCAAAATTCTTCTTTTTTTCCCCTTAAGGGAAATGCCATTCTTATCTTCTCTCATGCGTAACATCCAAGCCTAAAAAATCTGACAGCATCATCGGCATTTGTTTGGTTAGGTCGATGGTAAAAATGCACAGCGATCACAATTGATGGGCTTTTTGTCTGCAGGGGTTTCCAGAAAAGAGGTACAACATATCACCAGTCAGTTTGTAGGGGCAGGGAAAGACAAACTGTTTTTGATTGCAGCCCAGATAAGAATTGATTCGATGTTTAAAAAAAACAAGGCGTATAAAAGAGGGATACAATAATCATACAAAACTATGGATGCAGCTTAGGGTGTGTTGAATATTTTTAGCTGCAAAGCGTTGATTCATTTGCGAAAAATGGGCCTTTTTTCTTTTTAATTTTTTGTTTATTAACCAAAGAGAAATGAGGAAAAACAAAGATTTTTTGTATGTAACGTCACATATTCAATGGAGTGATGTAGGGGGATTCTTGAAAAAAAGCCCCCCCCCCGGGCCCCTTATGGAGAAGGGCTCCTGAAAACTTAATGAATAGTAGTTCACCTATTGCATTTATACTGACAACATACAATAACAAGGATTTATTTCTACATACATATCAGCTGGTCACGTTGCAACAACAGCAGACGACCGATGGACATTACTACTCACAACATGGATCCCTTGAGATCACATGAGAAATTGAAGCTGGCAGAGTACAAGATGGAGAGCCGAACTGAACAAGTACAGAAAGTATTGGCTCTGCAACACTCATGACAAAGGAGTCTAATAAATCATAGGGAATGTGTATGTCCAACGATAACCGATAAAAGACTGATGATGATGATGCTGCTGATGATGATGATGAATTATGTACATCGAAATTTAAGGGGTGATTTTCATCAAGTAAGCGATTGTACATGTCTATTTATTGCAGTTTTTTCTCTTTTCACTAAATCTGGCTAAATGTTTGAATGGGCACCCTCAAAGAGCAATGGCCCCCACGGTACCTTAATCTCTAACTATTTAGAGCAACCTCACCAGAATGGAGGTAAACTTCAACAGCAGGTTCCTTCTTGAGGGACCAACTCCCTGGTCTGTTTTTTTTTTTCCTGTCAGAGTGACTTTCCCTTCGTTGTACCCTCTTACAGAGCTAAAGGGCTCTAACTATCCTGTTATTTATCCATAGATTGGAAGAAAAGTATATTCGTAACTTTCCCAAAGGCTTTAGTATGAACAGAACGTAAACAACAAACACCGATATTCGAACCCTTTCCACCAATTCTGTTTTCACTACCGGTAAACGTTTCGCCACTCTCTACCTGATAATATTATACACATAAAAATCATGAAAGTATAAAGGCCCCGACAATATACGGTTGAAATATATATATATATATATATATATATATATATATATATATATATATATATATATATATTTTACAAATCAGGTTTGCAATATAGTATAATATAGTATAATATAAAGCAGTATCTGATATGTGATGAATTCATTTTGTTGAGTGCTCGATACATTCAACTTTAAATTCCAAGAGTAAAGTTGATTTCTGCCCTGTTTAGGCCACTTCAGGCAAAGAGGCCCAAATGGGATAGAAACATAAGCGTGTTTGTGTAGCGAATCTACTTTATACTATTGATAGAGAGAGGAGGGCAAGTAATTATATATTAGGACTATTACCACTGAGATTACCGTTCTTTCTCAAAATGTTCCATCTCCTTGTAAAGTATCTCTAAGTCCCTGCATATAAATTTCATTGAAATCTATCAAATAACAACGAGGTCATCAAATTGAGAAAAAAAAAGGGAGACAACTGCATCAGCGACAGACACTTATAATGAATGGTTATCTCAAACGAGTTTTTTTCTTTCCCGCTAGGAGCAAAAAGGAAAAAATACCATTCATCTTAGAATCATGATCTATCGTCTTGTTCGGAAAGAGAATACTTCTATTAATGTCGAAAGAATTGTACGAAAACAAAAGACATTGATCAAGGGAAGGACCGGATACATGCCTTCCTCAAAAGCATTAGTGTGGGAGTGAATATAAACAACAACGACTGAAATTCGAGCACGGTTTGCCGACTCCGCTTGTGCGTGCCGATAAACGTTGTCTTCCACTGTTGCTTTCTCAAGCGTTGTATTCGAGTTGTTCGTTTTCATGATCTAAAAAAATGGAGAAAAAACAGAATCCGCAGCAGACTTGGTTAGGATTCACAAAGTTTTGTTTTGTTTTTGTTTTGTTTTTTTTGTTTTTTTTTTTTGCAGCGTGAGATTTTATTTATGAGCCACATCGATACATATCCCCGGGGTTGGGGAAGCATCTCACACTTTCACATCTCCAGGTTGATGTATGTTAGATCACTTGTTTGATATATCACCACTCTTTTTCTGGAACCGTACAGCGTAATTTGTTGATTCTGTTTTTCTGCAATGTTTTCCCAAAAGCAAACATTCTTGATGAATTTTAATGACATTTTGTTGAGAGACAGGCTATGGGCGAAGGAAGAATTGAATAAATTTTGCTGCAGATCCAGTACTTTTTTTTTAGAAATATCACCCTGGGATTGTTTCTATATTTCCATACAATATCCTCGAAAAGTCTCAGTGTATTTCAAGACCATTTTATTGAGGGCTGGGTCAAGAACTGATTAAAAATTGATCTTTATATTCACACTGTATCTCTAAAAGTTCTCAATGAATATTGATTACATTCTGTTGGCACTTCGAGTATAGGATTAAGTGAATTTTAGGGCAAGTCCAGATATTTCCCTACAGAGAAAATCACTCTGACAGAAAACAAATCACTCCGGCAAAAAAAAAAAAAAACAGGGAGTTCATCCTGCAAGAAGTAACCTGCTGGTAAAGTTTACCCCCTTTCTGGTGACGTAGCTATAGATAAGTAGACATTTGGGTGCTGCAGGGAGCGTTGCTTTTTGAGGGGGCCCATTTAAACATTAAGTGAGAGAAAAAGTTGCTATCGCCTAATTTGCGGAAAAACAATGTACAGTCACCTCTCCTGAGTCGTAAGAATACGTCCAAACAATATCTCCAAAATTTCTCCTTGAATTCAAATAACATTCAATAAATCAATTAACCGTGACCTGAGAAAGAATTAAATCAATTCTAAGGGACGGTTTGGGGATCTTTAACGCCATCTCTCTTGTACTGTAGCTATAGACAGTTTTTCGTGATAATGACATTGATGAAGTATTGTGCTGTCTGAGTGCTTACTAGTTTATGAGCCATATCAATACACATCCCCAGGGGATAGCATCTCATACTACCCTATCCCCAGGTTGATAAATGTTAAACTTTTGTTTGATATATCACTGCACTTTTTGTGACTGGACAGCATTCTCTTTTCTTTTCTTTTTTTTACTTTCTTTTTTCTGCAATGTTTTGTTAGACGTGTTTATTTATGGGACATTCCGTGGGAGGATGGACAATAGGTCAAGAGAGATTCGAATAATTTGGGCGGCAGATCCAGGTATTTTTTAGAGTTACCTCCCCATCATCGCCATTATACATTGATACAATGTCTTAGTATAAATGAATTTGTATAACATATTGTAAAAGGGTGGGTTGTGAGCAAATAAGAATTGATTAAATGTTAGGGCTGGTCCAGGGATCCTTTACAGTCACCTACCCTGTATCGTAGCAATATATGAACTTGTATTCATTCGGTTTTTATTGATGATGCTGTTGACAAAGTAATGCTCTTTCTGAGACCTTTCTAATT